>CM060309.1:28998924-29046424 GCA_030674185.1 Monoplex corrugatus
CTCTCTTGTCGAATAGGCATAGTGGTCAACAGCGCCTGACTTGGTCCGCAATGTGGGATAGAAGATCAACCTTGGATACTCACTTTTGTTTCCGGCAGCACTTTTGCTTGAACTGCTGATCCTTCTCCTGTTGAATAACAGCTTTTCAAGTGTTATGGTGCTTTGCTTGGATTGCTGTCAAATGGTTGAGGAAAGTAAAGTGGCAAATGCTTGCCTCGAAAAAAATTGAGGTCTCTACCGTCTCATTGTCCAGAAATTGTTTTTTTATGTTATTGTATTATTTTGGAGGTATGAAACGACTTTTACCTTTTATGCTTCGTGTTATGAAGCAGAATTTGACGGATTTTTTTTATACGTCATTGTATTATTTTTCTCATTGCTAATCCTCTCTCTCTCTCTCTTCGCTCACTCGCTCGCTCTGTGTGTGTGTGTGTGTGCGCGCGCGCGTATGCATGCGTGTAGCCTCTGTGCGTGTCTGTAATCTCTGTATATGCGCGCGCATGTGTGTGTGGCTTTGTGTATGTATATGTGTGTGGCTGTGTGTGTAGTGGACCAGTGACCACATTAACATTTTCATCGTTTTATCATCATCATCATCAAGTGCCCTGCCACATGGCGTTGGCGATCATGGCCCTCCATATGCATCTATCCCTTAATGCCGCACGTAATTCTTTCACCCTCTCTGTCCTCAGTCACTCTGCAAGTCTGTCCAATATTTTTCCCTGGGTCTACCTAGTGCTCTCTTTCCCTCCAACTTTCCTTTTATGACCAGGTGCTCCAATTCCCCTTTCCTCATAAAATGGCTTATAGATGTTGCCTGTCTTTTCCTGATCCTTAATGATCTTCTTGTGTCTGCTTTCATCAAGACTGTCTTGTTTGTTTTCTTTGCTGTCCATGGAACTCTCAGCATTCTTCTTAGAAACCACATTTCGGCTGCCTCAATCTTGTTCTGACTTTGCTTGTTGATTGTCCACGCATCACAACCGTATAACATTATCGGTTCTTCAAGAACTCTCTTCCTGATGTTGATTGTTAGGCATTTGTTGGCTAGAATGCTTTTCATCTTCTTGAATGCTGTTTTGGCTTGGCCGATTCTGCTGGCTATCTCTGATGTGCATCTGCTGTCTGGTGAGATGATCATTCCCAGATATTTAAACTTATCAACCTGTCTCAAGGTTGTGCCGTTTACTGTTATTTTGCATGAGGGGATTTCATGTGGTTTTTTTTAACTGATAACCATAACTTAAGTCTTCTTGCTATTTAGCCTTCTTGCTATTTAGCTCCAATCTTTGACTTTTATTGAACTTGTATATATTTACTTTTTTCCCTTTTAGTGGTCATAATAGATTTAATACGTGAAATTCAGGCTGTTTTACCCCGATGGGAGCATGTCGCCGCAGTAGGCTACAGTACCACCCATTCTCTTTCTTTTCGTCTGTATGTGTGCATTTTTATAAACCATTGACATTGGAGTTTGTTTGTTTTTTTACAGAATCTTGTATTGCAGTAACGTCGGGCTGACCATACCAGCCATCAAACGGGAGTAAAGATGTGCCATCCATGGTGCTTTCCACGGGTATACAGAGCATATGGGGGTCTGAGGAACTGGTTCTGGTGTAGCTATCGCCTTCCTCTGTTTCTGCGCTATTCTACATGTTCTTAGTATGTATACAATATCATTTATATGCACGTTTGTTATGTTTGTTATTTATTTTAATGTTTGTTGACAACAAATGTGTACATATCAACAGGTGAACACGAAGACATTTATGACTTGCCACCACTGAATGAACCTATGAAATAAATGCAGAAAAAAGTATCTAAAGAAATGAATATTGAGAGATATTTATAAAGAGAGATATATAGGGAGGAAGGGCGGGAGAGAGAGAGAAAGAGAGAGAGAGAGATTTTACTAGAGAACTGGGTTAAAGTGCACTATTTTCGTTTCTGGGTTTTGAATTCTCTTTGAAATTTCAGTTTTTATATTAACATGCAAAAAACACACGATTTATCTGTTACACTTAGTTTTTTTTCTTGTTTTTTTGGCAAGCTTTAAACTTTGTTACTGCATTTTTGACGATGGAAGTAATACGCTCAGAATTTAAAAAATCTAGAAACATTTTTAGATTGCTTTTGAGGGTCCTTTTAGCTATGAAATTGGCAAATTGAATGTATAAGATATCAGTCCCTAAATATGGAGAAATCTCAGTTGTCATAATTTGATCCCATCCAGCTATTTTAAGCCATTGCTAAACCTGCCTGGCTGCGAATTTAGCCGTCTTCCCATGCAGTATCACGTATATATATATGTGTATATTTTCAGCCTTTTACATTTGGCTTGCACAGACAAATTAATAGACAGACAAATGGCACAGTTTCATCAGAACTCAATTTTTTTGTATAGTCTGACATGAAAAAAAAAGAAAAATAAAACGAAAAAAAAAAACGAAAAAAAAATCCATATGGATTTTGACAATGTGAGAGAACCTCGGGGTTTCTTCACATCGTCATCCCAATGGGAGACAAGGTATATGACAGACAGAGGGCACGTGCATGTGCTCGTCATCAGGTCGGGATTAAATCCCCATTTTCTGTCCTTGCAAAGTTGTTATTCTGTGGTGATCATGGCAGAACAGAAAATGGAAAGGACAACAAGACAGGGAACGGGATTGAAAGGAAAAGGAAAAGCACAAAAGCACAGACAAAATGGGACTAGATGTTTCTCTTCAAAGAAAGGCGTAATGATTCTGCCAGATAACAAATGGCAGATTGGTTGGAGCGCATATGGCACCTTCCGAGTACAGTGGATTACTCTTGAATATACCCCAAACTCTGCTTTCCCTCAAAAGTTGATTAGCTGTCCTCAGTATGGATATAATCAGTGTTGTAATATCCTTACTGGCAATTTTGCATTTCCATGACTGCATATTGAATTAGATATGTGAAAATTGTACAATTATATATTCTGAGAATATTGCGTGTTTTTTATCACAAAACTTAAATCCACTGAGCTGTTTCGTTCATGCGCTCAAAAGAAGTGTTCTGCCTACACTATGAGAATAGCAGTTTGTTTTTCGTTTGTTTTTGGTATATACTGTACTGGGAACAAAATAAAGCCTATTTCGTTGTCTTGCTACGTTCAAACACACACACACACACACACACACACACACACACACACACACACACACACACACACACACACACACACACACACACACACACACACACACACACACACACACACTGAACATTTACTTGTATTAACAAACTTGCCATTATCTAATAACTCCATCCATACTACCTGCTCTGTGCCAGTTTGATCGATCATGATAAATAGTGTACAAACCTTAAAGTAAATATACTTCAGTGGAACACTCGTTGCATTGTTAAAAATATTCATTACCTCAGTAACTATCTCTCTTCTACAAATTTCCAGGTCTTACTTTTACAGTCGCTGAATACCGACAAAAAGGATTTGCCCAAATTATCAGGGTTTTATTACCCACCCATCTACAGCTCAGTAAATGATGGTAGCCGAATTTTTACTGCAATATATGTTCGTGAAGGACTGAACTTTTGTGAAACAAAATCTCCAGTGCCAAGATCTACTGTTTCTATTTCGTCATGTGCTGCTGCTATAAAATTTTCCTCATCATTAGTCCTAAATATGGCCTCTGTCTATTTACCAAGAGGCCCAGATGCTGAGAACACAGAATGGCTGAGGCATTTTGAAGATCACCACGATAAATGGATCATTGGTGGTGACTTCAACGCGCATGCTCCGCTTTGGGAAAGGGACTGTACTCATATTACCAGCAACAGGTTCATCGATAACCTTGTGGACTCAAATTTATGTCTACTTAATGATGGACGTGTTACCCGTATCCCTAACATTGCATCCCATCGACCCACAGCGATAGATCTAACTTTAGTGTCACCATCACTAGCAATAAACGCCACATGGAAAACAGCTGTAGACTCTTTAGGATCAGATCATATCCCCATAATTCTCAGCCTAAACCATAGACCTGAAACAGAAAATAACTTACAAGATAGCATGATATCACATGAAAGTTTACCACGATTTAATTATAAAGAAGCAGACTGGACCAAATTTAAAGCAATCTTTCATAATACAAAAATAGATCTATCTGATACCACCAACGTAGACAACTTGTACACATTTTTCTGTGACTCCCTTTTAAATGCTGCCAACATTTCCATCCCAAAAGTAAAGGCATCAAATACAGGAAAACATCGCGGAAATGTTTGGTGGAATAAGGATTGTGAAAAAGCAGTTAACGAAAAGAAAAAAAGCTTTAAAACATACATAAACAATCGGACACCTGAAAATCATAGAGCGATGAAAAGTGCCAACATAAAATGTAACGGAATCATAGAACAAGCCAAAGAGCTGTATTGGACAACATTTTGTAAATCTGAAATAAATAATCACAAAGACATGCATAGAATTTGGGAGAAACTAAAAATTATGAAAAATGGGATCAGTTTGCTGTCATTTCCGATAAAGCTAGCCAATAGTCCTTTCCCAAGCTCGTTGGAAAAGGCAGAAGCTTTTGCAGATTTATTTGCTGAAGTCTGCCATAATGACGGCCTTCCTGTTTCCAGTCAAAATCATAGGGAACGAGAAGAAAAGACAGAGGTTTATAACGACCCTGCCCCAGATAATACACACTACATGAACGCATCAATTACACTTCAAGAATTAAAAGATGCCATTAAGTCTATTCCAAACAAAAAAGCGTCAGTAGGATTAGATGCCATTTCTAATCAGATGCTGAAACATTTACCCGAAAATTTTGTAATTTTGCTGTATACTATCTTTGAAAAATGTTGGAATAGTAGCAAAATGCCGGACACTTGGAAACAGACAATAGTGGTTCCTATCCCAAAAGCGGGTAAATGTAACACTGATCTGAAAAATTATAGGCCAATTGCATTAACATCCCACGTCTGTAAACTGATGGAGAAAATCATTGTACACCGGTTGTTGCACTATTGTGAAAAGAATAACATTATACCTGTCAATCAGGCTGGTTTTCGAAAAGGCAGGTCAACAGTGGAACTCTTAACTAAATTAACCACTGACATAAAGCGATAATTTGCAAGACGTAAATGTGTTTTGGCCACATTTTTTGATATAACCAAAGCATACGACCAAGTGTGGCACTCCCGATTATTATTTAAATTAAAAAGCATAGGACTAACAGGTCGCGTTTATAATTATGTGAAGTGTCTGTTGGAAAACCGAGTAATTCAAACCAGGATTGGAAACGTGTATTCAAAAAAACGAACCCTTCAAATGGGTATCCCACAGGGATCAGTTATAGCACCTCTCCTTTTTATGATACTAATGAATGATTTACCAAGTAGAATATCTAAAGATGTCACATTAGTCCAGTATGCTGATGATCTATGCATGTGGATGCCGGTAAACATGAAGAGGAAAACTCCTTCTCGTAGTATCAACTATACACGCAAACTTTATCAATTAGAACTTGACAAAATAGCGCAATACATGGCAGAAAATGGGCTCCATCTATCTACGGAGAAGACAAAGATAATTTTATTTAATAGTGGGTCTAACCCGGACATAATGCCCACCTTTAAATTAGGAGATACCGTTCTTCAGTATAACCAAACCATTAAATTCTTAGGTGTTTTCTTTACAGCAAAATTATCATGGAATCTGCATGTCGACTACTTACTCACAAAAGCCCAAAAGAGTCTAAATTTTTTGAAAATAGTGTGCAAACAACCATGGGGACATAATCCATCAACACTTGTACATCTATGTAAGTCTCTCATTAGATCTAAATTAACATATGCCCAAGAAATATTCTTTAGTGCACCTAGACACTTACTACAAAAACTACAAAGTATAGAATGCAAAAGTTTTAAAGTTGCGCTTGGTCTTCCGATGCATGCTTCCAACCTCCGTACTTACGGTGAAATTGATACGTTGCCGCTTGATGAACAAAGGAAACTCATCTCTACCACATTTCTGCTAAGAAATACCACCACTGAAAATGTTTTGAGACCTGATATAAATTTAAGATCAGATATTGATTTTCCAAAACGAGCTAAATCAATATCTTCACAAGCCACACTTGCAACGTATACATACGACATCATGAATGGCTCTGGAATTGATTTAGAAGCGGATCCTATATCTATAAGACCTTCTTTTTCTCCAGTACCCAGTTGGGAACTCTTAAGAGCAAACTTTGATATACACCACACTGATTTAAAGAAAGAAGATAATATCAACTTATTAGCGAGTCGAGTTAAATGTCATATTGAACACTTTTATCCCAATCATTTAAAAATCTACACAGATGGCTCATTAATTGAGAAAATAGCAGGTTCTGCGTTTCTAATACCAGCTCTTAAAATAGAGAAATCTTTCCATATAGGACCCAACAAATCAATATTTACAGCTGAACTCTTTGCAATACTGATGGCTTTGAATTACTTAGTAAATTATCCTCGAAATATATCACAAATCCTTTTCTGCGTTGATTCTAAATCAGTGCTTCAGGCTCTTGAATTGATGAAACTAGACACTAGATCTGAAATGGTAATAGAAATTAGCCATTTAATTCATTACTTATCCCTAAGAGGAACTGATCTTACTTTTTGTTGGATACCATCTCATTGTTCGTTTCATCATAACGATGTGGTTGACAGGGCTGCCAAACGAGGAGCTAAGGGTTCACCAGAATCAAACAACATAAAGCTTTCTCCCTCTTTAAATGAATCTTGTAATTTAGTAGACGCCTATGTTTGGAAACTGTTTGAAGATAATCAGAAAAAGTACAATACTAATAGCATGGATTTTAAAATCAGCAAAATCAGTAAACAGTCTACTACAAACAGATCTATACAGTCCCTTATGTATAGGTGGAAAACTCGATGCATTCAAAACAAAGTACACCAGAAATATTGCCTGTCTTTGTGGACAGAAAATAACGACCAGTCATTTACTTTCTTGCATTAGTATAAAGCGATACATTCCGATACTTTCTACTCACACAATTTCCGACATATTTGAATCATCTTTATTGATATATGAATTTTTCGTCAGCCTATCTAAAAGTCCAATAGTTCAATATTTATAATTCGTTCATCTTCCTGTTCATAGTTACAGTTAGCTAGTTTATTGTAATATTTGTTGTAGTATGCTACTTCATTTGTCATGTTTATACTTTCCTCCGACATTTGCATTGTCCTTGCTTCTTACTTGTTTTTCACATGGTTTCAGCCCGAATGTTGTTGTTTTTTATGCTCGAGTGGGCTAAAAGTAATATGAATTTAAACTAGAATTTTTTTTTTTTTTTTTTTTTTTTTTTTTTTTTTAAACCAAGATTGACTACACGTAAACACCTGCATTTACCCTTCCTATTTCTACTCCCCTTCCCAACATCGCTTCGGTTTTTGTTTTTTTTTGTTTGTTTTTTCATTTATTTATCTATTTTGTTTTATCTTTTATTTATCATTTATTTATCATTATTATCATTGTTATCAATTATTATGTTTTATTTTTATTTTTTTATTTTTTATTTTTTTGGGTCTAAAATCACCTAAGTGAATAGACTTTAAACCAATGACCACCACCACCACACACACACACACATACATACATGTGTGTGTGTATAGATATATATATATGTAGATACATACATACATACATACATACATACATACATACATACATACGTACATAGGTAGATACATGGGAAGATAGATAAAGATATAGATGTGTTTACTGCAGGAATGAACACACACATGAACCGTAAATATTGTATAAAAAAATGTTCATTCAGTAAAATTAACTTTTTTTTTAGAACGCTTTGAGTGAAACCACAATTGTCTGTCGCTGCCATCCCTCCCTTCCTCCATTCTTTCCTCTCCGTCTCCATCACCATCACCAAACCTGTCAACCCTTTCCTTCCTCCACCCCTTTATCACCGTCGCCTTTCCTTCAGTATGCCTTTTTCTATCGCTGCGCAGAAACGCGAGTTTGTATTTCCATTTATCCCCTCTCCCGCCCTACCAACACTTCCTTATTTATACTCCTAGTTCACCAACACTCCCTGGTTCATCCCCATGAAAGCCACCAACAACCACACACGCACACGCGCTTCCAAACACTACCACACACAGAGATGCGGGTATCAAACCCGGACCACATACATGATACAGCCAAAGAACTGAAAAAAACGCGTACACACACACACACACACACACACACACACACACACACACACACACACACACACACACACACACACACACACACACACACACACACCGCGCGCGCGCGCGCGCGCGCGCCAACATACAATTATACACTCCAAGACTGCGCATGAGGACAAGTATGCCGAACAAATTTAAAGTCTGTGTATATATCTACATATACATAAAGAAAAACGAAACTGCGCCTGAGAATAAGTGTGTCAAACGAATATAAAGTCTCTGTATAAACGTACACAAAGAAAAACGGAACAGAATATATAAAATTGTTATTTTGCATCTGGAAGAAAAACTCAAAATGAGAACAAGTCTTACCCACTAAAGGAATACCAAATCAACATTTCCAATTCTCTTAATGCTTTGGTAACAAAGTAAGAAGGAAGTTGGATCAAGGGGTTTTCACTCTCAACACTGCCAACAGTGGTAATGACGATTCTAATTTCGTTTGGCTTTCCTTTTCACAGTTCACGCCCTTTCTTTTCCATGGCTTTGTTTCTGTTTGTCTTTGTTTTTCTGTGTCGGATTGTCTGTTTTTCTGTGTTTATTTCTTTCTATACATTTCCTATTTTTAGAAAATGGTGCTTACCCTAATCCAGCTCGAGAGACGATTCGCAGAAAGGAAATAAGTTCTATGACCCGTGAGAACTTTCAGCGTCTAAAACGCCCTCATCAATCTCGGGCAATATCAGCTCCTTAGGAGCTTGGACAAAAGGTAGGGGGGTCACAAAAAGCGAGGACAAAAGCGTGGTCCGAATCAGAAGCCTCTATCAGGTCTGCAGTGTGGATCTGGGGGAGAGGCAAAAAGGCTGGCTGCGTTCCTCCCTTAATTATTGCCGCTGTCAAGCTTGGACTTAATGCGATTGTAGACCACAAGCAACAGTTGGAATTCTTAAGCCATGTCAAGGTGGTCGAACATTGCGGGCTGTTTTCACAGGCGAATAAATTCAGTTTGATCCTTCAGCCGTTCGAGGGAACCAGGGAATGATCGTTCCCTAATCAGGGATGGCTCTCGCTAACAATAGACCTTTCACTGCTTCCTCCGGCTCTGGCGGTAGGCTAGCTGGAGTAGACTTGGAGTTAGACTGCGCCGGCAAATGAAATTACATTTCATGCCCTAACTAGCCAGTAATTGTTGGCACACACAGAGAGAGAGAGAGGAGAGAGAGAGACA
Organism: Monoplex corrugatus; assembly: GCA_030674185.1. Taxonomy (NCBI): domain Eukaryota; kingdom Metazoa; phylum Mollusca; class Gastropoda; order Littorinimorpha; family Ranellidae; genus Monoplex; species Monoplex corrugatus. The sequence continues at coordinate 29,008,376 of CM060309.1, forward strand.
GAGTGCTTATTTAGGTCAAAGTTCCATCACATGAAGAGGTGTGAAATGCAAAAACAAATTTCAGTGAAAAGTTTGAGAGAGAGAAAGAGAAGGAGAGAGAGAAAGAGAGAGTGTGTGTGTGTGTGTGTACTGAAAAAGTGATTTTGACTTATCTGTTTAACCCTTTGACTTCTGCACCCTGTACACCAGCATCCTGCCTTGCCAGCCATGCTAACAAAGCAAAATCTTAACCCTTTGACTCCCTCACCCTATCCATCAGCTTCCTACAGGAAGTTGGTGGATACGGTTAGGGAGTCGAAGGTTCAAAAGATTAAGTTTTTGCAGTTGGTGGATAGGGTGCGGGAGTCAGAGAGTTAAATACCATCTGATCTTACTTTCTCCAGTGTATAGACACTGACTTAGTAACGTACATGCATGAATACACATGTTCCTACTTCTGCACACTGTGTGCTCATAAAATAGAGCAGCATTTGTATAAATTGGTAAAACGTAAAGAGTATTCCTGCTGAAATGCTCAAAAAATTTATGTTGTTGATTCAGTTTTTTCTTGATTTGATACCGTTGCTGAAAATGGTCTTTCGTTATCTGTGTGAAAGTAATATTGCATGGTTTAAAGTTTCCATCGATTATGGGGACAACAAAAGTGTAACGGGGAACAGGTGCCATATTGATAGCAGTTACATAGTACATTCTAGTCTGTTTCAACACAACTTGTCAGTCTTCTGCTACATTTTTAAATAAAAGTAGTAGAGAAGGATGAAAGGCAGCCCCCGACAGCGATGCCAGGGGCTCTTTCAGTATACATAATATCCCCACCCTCTTGAAATTCTCTGCCACAGATTTCTTCTTTTCTGTTATCTCTCTTTGTGTCTGCCTTGCTCCTCTGCTTTCTATCATTTCTTCCCATCATATTCTGCCTTGCTCGTCCATTCACCTGTATACGTTATATAAGACCTTACACATTTTCTGTTAGGATTGATAATTGGGTACAAGTATCAACTTTTTTTTTTTTTTTTTTTTTGCTCGTTCACACATTTGTATTCAGGTTTGTTTTTATAAAACCTCTTTCCCGGTGTTAAATTTGGCGGAATGATCAACGCCAGGGGCAGATCTTTAGATAATAATAATAATAAAAATAGTATTAATAATGAAGAATGGTCTTTATCATTTTTGCTGGTAGTAGTCAGGTTGATCGTTTAGACTATCATCAGCATGCTTGATCAGACAGTCTACATACATTTGACTGATCACGACACACATCGATGTTATGCACCACATCATTGTGCCATGGAGACTCATATTTATCATAGCAGTTGCCCTTTTAATAATAATAATTACAATATTTATATAGCGCAAAATCTTGATAAAATCAAATCTAAGCGCTGAAACAGACACACACGCACGCACACACACGCACGCACGCACGCACACACACACGCAACACACACGCACACACACCACACACACAACACACACACACACACACACACACACACACACACACACACACACGCACACGGCTATAAATGGGGAGAAAGAATAAAAGCAATGGAAAATTATAGAGAGCATATTATATACAATTGTATATTACAATGTGATTCCCCTCCGAGCGGAGACAGGCTGCAGAGGGGTTGAGTGAGGTCAGGATTTTATGCAGAGGAGAAAAGGTGAGTTTTGAGAGCGGACTTGAAGGAGACAAAAGTAGGTTGCTGACGGACTGAGAGAGGAAGTTTGTTCCAGGAGAGTGGACCAGAAACAGAGAAGGCTCGTGGACCATAGGTATTGAGCTTAGTGCGTGGAAAGCGAAAAGTCAGAGGATCGGAGGCAGAGCGGAGGGTACGTGAGGGAACATAGATCTCAAGTAGGCTTGACAGGTAATCGGGGGCTGCGTTATTGAGGCTTTTGTAGCACATGGTGTCAAGTTTGTACTGTATGCGCTTTGATACAGGGAGCCAATGAAGTTGTGCCAGGAGAGGAGATATGTGGTCAGCTTTTTTCTTTTTGAGTACAAGGCGTGCAGCATTGTTTTGAATGCGCTGTAGGATGTGAATGGTGGAGGCAGGAAGACCAGACAGGAGTGAATTGCAGTAGTCAATGCGAGACATTATGAAGGAGAGAACGAGTTTTGCAGTTGTTTCCACAGAGAGATACTTCCTGATCAGGCTTATACGATGGAGGTGATAGTAGCAAGATCTGGCAGTTTGAGAAACAAAGTTGTTCATGGACAGGGTAGAGTCAATGCAGACACCAAGGTTTTTAGCTGAATCAGAAATTGGGACTGATGTGTTAATAATTGGAGAGAAAGAGGAGGCAGCTGAGAAAGTTTCTGGCGGGTGCCAATGAGGATAGCTTCTGTCTTGTCGTCGTTAAACTGAAGTTTATTGTATGTCATCCAGTTCTTAATGTCCGAGTAACACTCAGTGGTGCGAGTCAAGAGGCGCTGTATATTGTCAGGTGAGTCACTGTCTTGAAGTTGGGTGTCATCAGTGTATACATACTCTGTATGGGGGTCATCCGACAGGTGGTGAAACTGTACATAAAAATGTAAACAAGTAAGTTAATGAATGAAAATAGTCCTTCCATGTAACATCTATTCTTTTGAAAAACCGATTCTAATCTCTTGGGAAGGTTCGAAATACCCGTTGCCAGACGACCAGAGTGGAGATGTTGTACCTGCTTGGCCATCTCTATTTCCAAACGTACACCATGGAGACATTCTCTCAACTTGAAGAATAGATCAAAGTCTGAGAGACTCATATGTGGAGAATAGGCGGGGTTGGCAAAGTGTATCGTTGATGTGACTATATAATTGACGTTACTTTCTCTTGATTTGTGGCAAGATGCGTTTTCTTTCGAAAATTGCAGTCTTAGTGTATTCATCAGAAACTTGATCGACAGTTTGTCCCATTGGCACGTGGTGCATCGTCAGTACATCCTTGTTATCATAGGCACAAATCATCCTCATCTTTAAATGTCATCATTTTGTTCTTACCTTGATGGGTCTTGGAGAAGCGTGAGTGTGCAACTCCGATGATTGTCTTCAATTCTGGCTCATAGCTTATATATATGTATATACATACGTGTGTGCATGTGTATCTTATTATTTTTAAAGCCCAGCCGACTGCGTAGAGCCACATCAGGGTTATGACCATTTCAAAATGTACACAATTTTTCAACTGGAAAAAAGGAAAAGAAAATTAAGTAAACATATCAATTCATTCGCGCACATAATCTAAGGAGATGCTCCTGGCATTGACCACTCCGTCCAATTTATCATACAGGAGAATATATAGGAGACTAATAGGAGAATTGTGTTCATTATGGGCATATATAGCTATAAATGTATAATTGTCATTGTTATAAACGTTTTCAAAATTTTCTGAATTTGCTTATTTGAATATATTTGCAGGATTTGAAAACATTATTTCTGAGAATGTCACAACTTCAGAAGAAAATCCATGTATATCCCAGATTGGAGATTATGCTTTTCGTCTCAGCAGCTCTCATACTTGTATTTCATTTGCTCAAAAGAGACTGATGATAGTATAAAAACAGCAGCAGATTTTGAGCCTGTTATCCAGTTTTACTCCTGCATACGTTTTGTGTCTGTCAATACCCAGTGATTTAAACTCGACGCCGGTCGAGATGTTAAAGGGGAGGGAAAAGAACACAACAAAATCTTGGGGGGGTTTTGTTTTATTTTTTGTAAATGAAAGAATCATTTCAAGCAACTTGAAACGAGCTGTCCGAAAAGAATTCGGCCATAGCATGTCGGTCTGTTTTAAAAGAGATAGAATATGAAATCAAAATAGTTGTACGTGTAGCCAGAAACGGCATAGATTCTGGCACAGTAGAACGACTATTATTATCATTGTTGTTGTTGTTGTTATTGCTGTTGCTGCCGCTGTTGTTGTTGTTGTTGTTGTTCTTGTTTTTGTTGTTGCAGATTCTTTCCTTCTCTACCCCTTGCCAAAATAATTTCTTAGATAAGGGCTGAAAAACAGGTCATACCTGAACGATGAAATACAATGGGTAGAATATTGGCGGAAAATGCAAAATGAATATAGGCACCCAAGAACTTGCTGGTACTGTCAGATTATTAATACACTGCAACTTGTGAATGGCTTTTTACCGCTTCTGTGTGCGTGTGTTCATACATTCGTGCGTATGTAAATACGCGCGCGTGTGTGTTACTGTTCACTAAGCTAAATATTACCACATTTGGATCACTTTCTGTGGTTCAAAAGAAGTCATCGAGAAGACTGTATTATTCAGTGTGAAATAGATTTTTGGGCTCCGCTGGCTACAACTCGCGAGCTGAATGTGCTGTAAGTTCTTTGGGATGACTGGGGCCACACAATCGCCTGTCATCCATTTCACGAATGTGTCGTTCAGGTTGTTGTTATTTCAAAATTTTTGACCCAATATTACATGCGTCTGGTTGACCCCACGAATTATTATAAAGTAAAGGTAGAGTACAGCCATGTCGTGCATGCAACGTCAGTCCTAGATGGAACTCAATAGTATGATGGTTCATCACCCCCATTATGATGAAATCAACATAGCACTGTGACAATTCTCCCAGTTTCTCTGACCCTTCATGTCCTGGTGATCTCGGTTTTTGATATCATTGCCACATCTTTGATTGATCTAAATCCAAGTTGGGTTTTTTTTCTTGTTTTTGTTTTTGTTTTTTGTTTTGTGTCAGTGGTTCGTAGGGGGTGTCGTTGGAGGGAGGTGGTAGTGGTGGTCACTTGACCGGGAGGGGGGGGGGGGTCGCTGTCTTACTCTGGCTTCTCGGCTGAAGACTTTGCTGTTATTTGTAGAGGTCCTAATTACAAGTGTTTACACTGCACTGGATCAGAACAGGCACTGTTATGCCCCACACAAGTGACTCGGCTGCAGTACAGTCTCCTCTGGTGGGTGGTCTGACGATGGCTTGACATCGCTGGCTCCCATAGACTTCCAGACGCTCGGGTTTGGTGGTGTGTGTAGGTCTATCCATTTTCAAATGATAGCGTGACCAGGGTGCCCATTTGCAAGAATTGAGGTAGACTCCATGGTTTATCGTGTGGGGATGCCGGGGGCTCTTTCAGTATAACTAGTATCCCCTCATGGAAATTCTGTGTCAGAAATTTCCGCTGTTCTGTCACTCTATTTGCTTCTGCCTTATTCCTTTGCTCTCAGTCATTTCGTCCTATCAGTTCTGCCTTGCTGGTCCATTCACCTGTACATGTCGATAAAGTCTTACATACTTTCTCTTAGGATTGCTAATCAGGTACATGTATTGAGTGCATTTTTTGATATAGGGAAATGAGATATGCTATGCAATTTTAGGTAATTTAGGTCCGTTTTTATGTATGCTTTAGTGTCCTTAGCTATGTTTAAATTTGTAATCAGGTATGTTTCTTAAATCTCGGGTGTGAAAAATTGGACAGGGTGGTCAACACTAGGGGCATATCCTTAGATTGTTTGCGCAAGAGCATTGATATGTGTACCTAAGTTTCTTTTCCTTTTTTTCCTATTGAAGTATTGCGCGTGTGTATTGAAATGGTTATAGCCCTGATACGGCTCTTCGCAGTCGGCCGGGCTTTAAATAACAATAACAATACAGGACTCCATGGTTGGCAGGGCTGAAAAGAAGATGAAGAGCACTGAATTGTCCCCATACTTGTAAGGAATCGAAATTATTGTCTATACAAACGATCGGACAGACGCTACCTTCTGCCACAGTACAGGCATTTGGCATTTGTTATTCACTGTGTCTGTCACTATTGCCCATAAATCGCATGAATTATGAGCGTACCTAAAGTTTCTCTTAAATATTTCATGAGTGCTTTTATCGCCATTGTCTTGCATCGACACTACACTGATCAATAGCTTCATTGTCGTATCGATCGTGGGTGATTCTGTTTAGACTTTACACATGACCATGGACTAAGCGCACTTGAATGAATCCGCGGCAATGAATTGAATGCCATGTCCATGACTGAACCCTTGACGAGGAAATCTACTTAATCCAAAACAAGTGCGACTGCCCCGTTCCAGCAAACAGGAACCAGAAAATCACGAAAATAGAATCAGAACGCGTATTTAATACAACCCGACAAGACAGGCACAAATTTTCGGCCGACTTTTGTCAAGCGTGAGTGTAAGATCACAAACAAACACCAAATACAGAAATTACCAGAAAAAGACTGAAGCTTCCCTGCTGTTTCGTCCAGTGGAAGAAGAGGAAATGTATTGTCAACGTAAACAAAATAGGTGGAGTAAAAAACTTCATAGAATAGAAAAGAAAGAAACAGACGCAAGCAAAACAAAACATAAGTAGAACTGGATCGTTTATACTGTGACGATGTGCTGTACTATTACGTGACGCGATATGATAAAGTACGATACGAATATTAAACAATACGATGTGAACCGATGCAGTCTGGTAGATGTTAAGCGGTACAATGCAATGCAGTGCACTTCATGCCACACCTCGCCGCTACACTGCGAAAAAAACAACTACTACAATACAATACCATGCAACGCATTACGACACGGTACAATAGCCTACTGGTCGTATGGCAATCTGTGTATGTAGTAACTATGTATGTAGGTATACGTTTATGACAAGTATATATGCACGGCAGTGTGTTATTTGTGTACGAATGGGAATGTGTTTTATTCTGCTCTTTCTCTCTCTCTCCCCTCTGTCTGTCTGTCTGTCTCTCTCTCTGTCTCTCTCTCTCTGTCCCCTCCCACCTACCTATCTGTCTGTCTTTGTCTGTCTACCCACATGTTTCTATCTTCTGGCTGTTTGACTGTTCGTCTGTTTATCGATCTACTTGTCTGTCTGTCTGTATGTATGTATCTATCTAAAGTATGTAATATTTCCGTATATCCGTTGCTTTTGTGCTCAGGGGGTGTAAAAGGGAATGCACATGGGTTGAAAGGGAGTGTGATGATAGAAAATTAACTTTCATCGGGACTAACATTATGAAGGCAATACCCATCTCTCTCTCAGTCTCTCAGCCTCTCATCAGTCAGTCAGTCTCTGTCCTCTCTCTGTCTCTGTCTCTCTTCTCTGTCTCTCTCTCTCTGTCTCTCTCTCTGTCTGTCTCTCTATCTGTCTGTCTCCCTCCCTCTGTCTGTCTGTCTCCCTCTGTCTGTCCCTCTGTCTGTCTCTCTGTCTCTCTCTGTCTCTCTCTGTCTCTCTCTCTCTCCTCTCTCTCTCTCTCTCTCTCTCTCTCTCTCTCTCTCTCTCTCTCTCTCTCTCTCTCTCTCTGCTTTAGCTCATCCAAACCTGAACAGGATCGTGCACCCATTCACATCTCACTAGACTGCAGGCAGCACGCGCGGATTTTCTCGAGCCAGATTCGAACTTGTGCTGTCAGACTAGAAGTGGGAGCTCTACTGTTACGCTAACAAGACTTAATGTTTTGAGAGAGAATCATTTTATACAAAGCAGTTTGTTCAGACAGCTTGTCTAAGAGGTCTTCTCTTTTTTTTCTTCGTGATCCAGCAAGAGAAGTAATAAGACCTTTGAGGCCATTTTTCTTTTCTGATCCTGCAATTCAATACAAATAGTATCTCCATCTTCTGAAAATTCTGTGCTAAAAATTACCGCTTTTTCCTCACTCTTCTTGTTTCTGCTGTGCTCCTTGCTTTCTGTTATGTCTTCCAGTCGTTGGCTGATCCATTCACCAGTATGTGCTCTATTAAGTCTTACATACTTTCTATCAAGATTGATAATTGGGCACAAGTAATAACTGCATTTTTAGCGCTAAGGCAGTGTGATCTATAGAAGCATTTCTACGTGATTTCAGCCGCTTTTATATGGTTTAGTGTATTCATGTTTGCATTCATGTTTTGTATTCATGTTTATATTTTAAAGCCCTGGTTATAAATTGGGCAGAATGGTCAACGTCAGGGGCATATCCTTGGATTATGCATGCGAGTGCATTGGTATGTGTAATTGATTTACTTCTTCCATTTGGGTTTTTTTTTCAGTGGTCGTCGAGGTGTTGTGTATGGCTTAGATGTGGCTCTGAGAAGTCGAATGGGCTGTTAAACATTGATCATGATGAGAATGATTCAGCTAACAATGTCCAAGTTTTTCACTGTAGAGAAGGATGAAGGGTACTACAGCCAGTACTTGATGCGGAAACTGACAGTGCTACTTCTCCAGATCCTGTTTGAATCCGACTTCTGCTGCTGTTTCTGTCGTAGTACTGATACGTACTTCTGTTGTGTGGCTGTCATCGAAGTCAGTGCCGTTCATCGTGCTGCTGCTCGTGTTAGTTTTCGTCATTGCTGTCTTTATGCTCATATGTCCTTACAGGTTTCCAAGAATCAGTTGATGAGGAGTTTTCTGTTGCCCGTTTGTTATGAGGTCCAAGTGCAGACTCAGATTCATCTGCCGCCAATGGGATTGAAAGCGTAATTGTGATGCACGATCATCCTTAGGAAAGTTTTAACAAGACTGGTTATGCCAACAGTTTTAATCTCCTTGACATTCTTCTGTAAACACGAAGAAATCTCCTTGCTGGCTGCTAAACAGCATAATATGTTTTAATATCCTCGACTTTCTTCTCTGTGGAATAACACCACTGAAATCGCTAGAACACGCCTCAGTGACTTGGATGAAAACCCTTCCATATTGAAGCCTCATATTGATGACTTGCCACGCAGACTTGTGCCAGGCTCCATCGATTACTTTCTGAATGTCGAAGAATTGTGATAGAGATGTTTTTAATGTTCAGAGCAAGTCGTGTTACGACACGAGTGTTAGAAATCTGAATATGCACCTGTCACGTTTCGAGCGGTTCCTCAGAGACAGTTTAAGGTCATTCAGAAATACTCTGAAACCGTTTTGTTGGTCCGAGTTGATGGTCTTGTAGTACGAAATTGTCTTGGGTTTTCTTTCATTGATAGTGGTACTTTATCCATATTTCTTGACATTGTGTTGTGAGTCTCTTTCGTTGCTTTACAGCCGATGATCTTTCTTTCTTCGAACTTTAGTTGCCTCCTCGGCCTCTTCAGATCTTGTGAATATCTTTCATTGTTTCTTCTTTCTCCTGTTCATGCAGCTGACGGGGACGCGGACTACACCTGGTGATTTTGATTTTTTTTCTTCGGACGTTGTTTGCCTCTTTGATCTCTTTTTTCATCTCCAGAAAATTCTGTTTAACCTCGTCCCAACTCGTCTGTAATTGAAAATGCTTATTTGTCATTAGAGCTTATATTGATGTACCTTATTGCGACACTCAGTCCATTAGTTAAGTGCAGCAGTGTTTTGCCTGAGATTTTGATTGCTCTCTTTAATGAGCATGATAGTGAACTACAGGGTTCTAATAAGGGTCGTCAGTGTTTCGCAGTTCCGTGTGCTGTTTTGCTCCCTCTTCGACATTGCGGTACTGCTTATGTTGAAAGTCTTCCCTGGCTTCAGTCATCATTTTCTTGAATTTTTTCCTGTCGGCTCTTCAGTCTGTAAGCGTTTGATGTGTCAGGACTGCTGTCTGTCTCTTGTCTGAGACATCCTTTCGTCAAACAGAAAAATGACTTCTTTTGTGTGTCATTGTTGCGTTTCCTTCTGTTTTATTCCCAGTACTCCATCAGCGTTTGTTAGTAGCACCTCTTTTATGTTAGCTGCCAGGAGATCTCCGTCGCTGTTGACAGTGTTTAGATCTCGAAGATAGAGGAACAGATTTTTTTTCTTATTCATCTTTTGCTTCACAACAAACGGACATCTAACACACAATGTGGCAACGAAAAATGATAAAAATAAAAATTATACGCATATGAAAAGACAATGGTGACATATGAACTCCATATAGGATACAGAATATACATAATGTTATGAATACTGGATGTTCTATGAACCCGTTTCACAAACCACATCCCTTTGCTGAACGATAACCAAGCATCAACGAACAATGTGATAACAGAAGAGGAACAGATTAAATCACCAGTTGGACATTAGGCCTACTTGGAGTGGCGACATAGTCCACCAGGTTGGTCCTGAAACAACTGAAGGACATGACAGACAACAGGAAAGAAAGTTAATGCTCAAAGATTCTTACATTATTTGTGTTGATGTAATGATATATGTGCTTAATTTGTTTATCCATGTTTTCTGTCTTCCGGAGTTATTCGATGTGTTTAGATGCGTGTGTTTTAATTGAGAGAGTTGTAGCCCTGATATGGCGCTAAGCAGTCGGCTGGACTTTAAACAACAATAAAATGCTTGGATAAACAACAATAAAATGCTAATGATAACAATAACAACAACAGCAGCAATAGTAATAGCCCGGGTTCAATTCAAGGGTGGGTTGGAGAACTTTCTCCCTTTCCTCTAGGTGGTGGTCTAGATGCTAGTCTTTCAAATAAGACAGTAAACCGAGGCCATATGTGCATAGTGCACTCAGCTTGCGTTAAAGATCTCACGGCAACAAAGCAATCGTCCTGGCAAAATTCTGTAACGAAATCAACTTATAGGCAAACAAATTCACTCATAAAGAGAAAGAAGGGAGAAAAAGCATTGAGTGGCGCTGCATTGTGGCGACGTGCTCCCCCGTGAGAGCTACCCGATTTTCATACGATGAATTCATGTTGAGAACATCAACAACAACAAGATAGTGAAGAAGGTGTGATGTGGTAGTGAGTGCGATGGAAACGGGTGGCCGCTTTCTGTTATTTTGTTGTTGCTGTTTGTCTGTTTTTTGTTTGCATGTGTTTTGGTGTGCGTTCTCTTTGTCTGTTGGTTAATTTTTTAATGTGTTTGTTTGTGCTTCTTCCTTTGGTTGTGTTTGTTTGTTTGTTTGCTTTTTCTTTATATGTTCGTTTTTTGACGAGATGTTGCCCGGAGGATGTCGAGATTTCTTGATCTCTTTCTGTGTCTCTCTTGTCTCTCTCTCTCTTTCTCTCTGTTCTATGTCTCTGTCTCTATCTTTGAGAAAAAAAAAAGTAACAGTGTTTCTCTCCTTTCCTCTCTCTATTTCTCCTTCTCTGTGTCTTGCTTCCTCTCTGTGTGATGTATTTGTCGTTTGTAAGCAAACACGTCTGTAGATTGGCAACGGCCAGTTTAAAAATGGCTTTAGCCAACAGCTTTTTACCTTTGGAAAATGAAGCATCGTTATCATTCTGCCTTTTCTCTCTCTCTCTCTCTCTCTCTCTCTCTCTCTCTCTCTCTCTCTCTCTCTCTCTCTCTCTCTCTCTCTCTCTCTCTCTCTCTCTCTCTCTCTCTGTTTCAGGGTGTTTTCTTTTCGTCTCTTCAAGCGCCTCCAGAAGCTGTGATACGTGCAGGAGAAGCAGCAGCAGCTTCTCGATGTAAAGTGACCGCTAGCAATGACCATCTTCCTGTCAGAAGCCAGGCGTCACGTTTTGGGCTACTAGAAATATCGGGAATGTTCTTGTCCGTTTTGCCCCGGAGGGAGAAAAAGAAATAGCGGGTGAATGTTGGGAGAAGAATCGCAGGTGGTTCGGAGCAAAAACTGGTCATAATCGTTGACGTCGCTGTCATCATTATTATCATCATAATAATATTATGTATTTTGTAACAAAACTATAATGAACAGCAAAAGATTGCATTGGACGGAGGCTAGAATAAAAAGACCAGAAGCAAAATGAAGGAAAACAACGTCACAAAGAAAGGTGAAGAGGAGGTAGGTAGAACAGGGGAGAGGCAAGACCAAAAGTACAGGGAGACAAACCTTCATTAAAAAGTACAGGCAGAGTATATCCTACGTGTAATTGTGGGCGTAATTGATATAAACAAGTAAGTAAATCAGTAACTAAACTGAGTGTTGATATAAACAGTAAGTAAATCAGTAACTAAACTGAGTTCAGCATTACTGTTTTCGTTTCGATTTGGCTATTTAGTCCATGGTTGATCTTTTTGAGGTGGTGGTGGTGGTGGAGAGTATCTGCAGGCCGATTCGTCGGCGTGTTCCTTTTTGTTTTGTTTTTTTGTTTCCTAATCTGTCTTGTGTTCGTTTTATTTTGGTATTGTTTTTCTCGGCAACTGTAAGAGTGGGCGATTTCCCCACGTTTTGTGGAAACAATGGGCAAAAGCACTGTGACAATCTCAGACCCGTCTCATAGAGCTTGTTGTTGATGCCGAAGAGAACGGAGCTAGAGACCGATACCCGGCAAGCTGACAGCAAGCAAGTTATCTCATCCCTTGCCGACTCGCATATTGATTAATCACCTTCCTCCTCTTGCTCCTCTCATTCCGTCTCCTCTTTCCTCATTCCTTCTTTTAAAAACTACTTCTCAAAGCTGTCCTCCCACCTCTGTCTTCACCATCAGCCCAGCACCACCCTGTACCCAACCTCCCGCTACCCCCAGCTCCATCCTCTGGCACCCTCGGTCTCGGCCAATTGGATTAAGGCTTAAAAGCCTTGACGTCAGGCTCAGGTTGGCGGGAGGTGGGTGTTTGAAAGGGCGGGGGGCGTGGTGGACGGCAGACGGCTTGGCGGTGGAGGTAAGAAAAAGGCGGCGAGAGAGAGAAGACGGTCCTTTCGCCCGCCCCTCTCCTGCCGCGACGGTCATTCCAAGTCCCAGAGTGTACCACTACATAAGCCTGTCTTTCCTCTCCAGTTAGGCGTCAGTCCAGGTTTTCGGCCAGAGAGCTCCACGTCCTTTTGACAACAGCGTAGTTACAAAAAAATAGAAAGTTTAAGCAGAGCTCATTTTTCGGGGTATCTAGTTTCTTCATCTGCCTTTGCTTTGCTCGCTCTGCAGATTTTCTGGGCGCGAGTTTGGTAGAGCGGGAAACAAGACCGATCGCCTGCAGAGACGAAAGTTCAAACTAGAGGGCTGGTAGGCAGGCAACCAGGAGGCATTCCAAGAGGGTGACCATCTTCACTGACGCTTGAGCCCATTTTGGTAAGTAGTTTGTTATTATGAGTCGTTCTCGTAATTGCAAGTTAGACTTGCAAGGTTAACAGTGAGCATGGTTTTTAACTGTCTTTTATTTTCAACCGGGTTGTCGTTTTTGACGTGGTTGTTAGCCCTGATATGGCTCTAGTAATCGGCTGGGCTATAAGCAATATGAACTTGAACTTGAAGTCGTTCTCGTATAGCGGTATTCTCCAACAAAGTCATTTGGTCTCAGCGCATTACACATAATCACACTTATTTGTGGAGCTCGGGGAAGTTACGCTGTTCGGCAAGCTGACTTTGTTGTTGCACAGCCTGCTTAATCGGCACAGTGTGCGTGCATGCTGGATATTTTCCTGTTTCCATAAGCCTGCTACTTACATGACTGACGTGATCTTTAATATGCATAGTATACATTTAGCGTATGCACATGAAGGGGGAATGGGGTGCTGGCTGGTCTGTGCGTCTTTTAATCTAGGAGATCGGAAAAAAATCTCCGCCATTTGCCCACTTTGGGGGAACTGTCTGGGCAGATCGAAACCAGGACCTTCCGGTTGGAAATCTGACGTGTGATGATGTATTTAATTAATTTTAGCATTTTCAGCGTGTCATTGGTGAATGATGGGCGCAGAGATTCTTCATGCATCTGATTGAATACTTTAGAAGCATATGTACATGTTGTCTGTGTGCAGGTGTTATGTTCGTATAGCTGGTTTTAACCTTTTTTTTTTTTTATTTACTGTACTCTTTCTGAATGATTTCTTTAAATCAGAGACATGCGGTTTTGCTTCATTATCATCTCATGCCCCCCCTCCTCTCTTTCTATATCTTTCTATATGACTGTTATCTTTATCTTTGAACTTTCCCTCTATCTAATGTCAACCTCACTCTCTCTCTATCTCTCTCTGTCTGTCTGTCTTGCTCGCTCTCTTTTCTTCTTCTTCCTCTTCTTCTCTTCATGCCTCTCACAACCGTCTCTCTTTTTCTCTTTGCTTGTGTCTGTCTCCTCTCCTCTGCTTTTCTCTGATGCCCCCCTCTTTCTCTCTCTCTCTCTCTCTCTGTCTCTCTCTCTCGCTGTCTCTCTGTCACACTCTCTTCTTTCTCTCTCTCTCTCTCTCTCTCTCTCTGTCTCTGTCTCTCTCTCTCGCTGTCTCTCTCTGTCACACTCTCTTCCTCCTCCTCCTCCTTCTTCTTCTTCTTCTTTTCTTGTAACTTTGTGTCTGGAAACACATCGTAGGATCACTTTTGCTTGATGGGCATGTTGCTCAATGATAACCTGCCTTTTGGGAACGTTTATCATCCTTTTCTCCCGTCCATCTTCAACCGCCACTTTCCGTGCACCATCATTCCTCTCCGACTACCACCGTCACCATCGCCATTGCCGCCAACACCAACACCATCGTCCGTTCTTTCGTCTCGTCTTTTTTTTTTCCGTTTAGTTTCAATTTTTATTCGTTTATCTTCTTATTTCAGTCGTTCACCATCGTCGTTGCGTGATGTCGAAATAAATGTGTTGTTTTAAGTCACTTTTATTTTCAAAAGGGTCTACAGTAACTCGTCTGTTTTATCATATGAATAAGAGTTGACATGTGTTTGATCTACATGTGTCCGGCTTCTAGCACTGATGCTTTTGTGAAGGGTTAAGGGTGCTTGAAAGATTATTATTATTCATATTATCATCATTATGATTATTATTACCATCTATCGTTCATCTCGGTTTTATTTCGTTCTGACCTTTATTGCAGTTACTATCTGTTCAGTTGTCTGTTGGCGTTGGCCAGTCCTGTGACCGTTTATATGCCATTTTGCAGCCCTCTAAGTCTGTTTATGCTCAGGTCTATCTGTCTATCTATCCGTTAAACGTGTGTCTGTACCTATCCCTTTATCAGCTGTCTGCCTCTCTCTGTCTTTTTGTTACGTCTCTGTCTGTCTGTCTGTCTGTCTCTCTCTCTCTCAATCTCTCTCACTCTCACTGTCACTCTCTCTCTCTCTCTCCTCTCTCTCTCTCTCATATCTCACTCGTTCTTCTTTCTTTTTCATTCCTCCGTCTCACTTTGCCATTCTGACTCTCATTGTCTCTCTTCTTCTCTCCCTTTCTCTGTCTTTGTCTCTACTCCCCACTCCCCCTTCTCTCTCTTTCTCTGACCTTTCCTCCTTCCTTTCTTATTTAAAAACACCATTTTCTTTCTATCAGACATATTCAACTTCACGAAAACGATGCGTCATCATTATCTTTTCGGGCGTTCTGCTTTTGTCATTTTGTCTGGGGTGTTTCTTTTTTGTTTTGTTTGCTTGTTTGCGTTTGTGCATGCGTGTGCACAAGCATATGTTGGTTCGTTCGTGCTTTGTGTGTGTGTGTGTGTGTGTGTGTGTGTGTGTGTGTGTGTGTGTGTGTGTGTATGAGAGGGAGAGAGCGAGAGAGAGAGAGCCAACTTTGATCATGTTTTGTATTTTCGTTTTGAACATTTATCTATGGAATGACGATCGATTTCAAACAAACGAGGAAACAGAAATCTAAAAACAGAGCCAAGCAAGTAAAAAGGTTTACCCATAATCTTCGTAAATAATATTTGTATGTCTTTCCCCTTTTGTTATGAATTTTGTTCTCTCTCTCTCTCTCTCTCTCTCTCTCTCTCTCTCTTTCTCTCTCTCTCTCTCTCTCTCTCTCTCGCACTCACACACACAAAAAAACTCTCTCTCTCTCTCTCCCTTTCATCCTCTCTCTGTCTCTCCCTCCCTCTCTCCTTTCCTGTTTCAGTCTCTCTCTCTGTCTCTTTTCTGTCGTTCTCTTTTTTTCTTTCTCTCTCTCTCTCTCTCTCTCTCTCTCTCTCTCTCTCTCCTCTCTCTTTCGCCTCCCTTCCTGCAATATAATTCATACTTACCTTTCTCAAGATTGATTGTTTATTCATTTTATTCTAGTCAGTGTTATGTTGCACCTCTTAGAAGAAGGAAAGAATGATTTAGGTCGGCTTTTGGCATGTCTGAAAACGCGTTTCTCCACGTGTTTCCTTGGCAGACATTCCCTTTAATAATTCCCTCGTGGGGATGCCAGGGGCTCTTTTAGCATAAATAGTATCCCGACTTTCTGGAAATTTTGTGCTAGAAATTATCTCTTTTCTGTCACTGTCTTTGTTTCTGACTTGTTCCTTTGCTTTCTGTCATTTCTTGCTATCATTTTCTGCCTTGTTGGTCCATTCACCTGTGTGTGTTCGATAAAGTCTTACGTACATCCTCTTAGGATTGATAAATGGGTACCGGTACATGTATCAAATGCATTTTTGGCTCTAGGAAAATGAGATATGCGGAAGCAATTTTATGTAGTTTAGGTCAGTTTTTATATAATGTTTTAATGTCCAGGTATGTTTTTTTCCCCTTCCCTTTGTGATAAATTGAGCGGAATGGTCAACGCCAGGGGCGTCCCCTTAGATTATGTACGCGAATGCATTGATATATGTACTTAATATTCTTTCCTTTTTTCCCTGTTGAAATATTGTGTGTGTTTTGAAACGGGTTTTATAGCCCTGGTATGGCTCTATGCAGTCGGCTGGGCTTTGAACAAAAAATAACATAATCCATTAATAATAATAGTTGTATGGTGTCTGATGCTGGACTGGGTAATAGACTTGATATGAAGAATAGTTACTACGTTTACAGAAACAAGGACACAATTCATGTTCAGTGCCACAGTGATTAACATTTGGTATGTCGGGCTGCAGAGGGCTCAGTTTTACCTGTCGCAGTATAAGCTAAGATTGCCTGTCATATCATCCTCATTATCACCATTACCATCATCATCACTAATGCCATTCAATTCATTATCACCATTACCATCATCATCACTAATGCCATTCAATTCATTATCACCATTACCATCATCATCACTAATGCCATTCAATTCATTATCACCATTACCATCATCATCACTAATGCCATTCAATTCATTATCACCATTACCATCATCATCACTAATGCCATTCAATTCATTATCACCATTACCATCATCATCACTAATGCCATTCAATTCATTATCACCATTACCATCATCATCACTAATGCCATTCAATTCATTATCACCATTACCATCATCATCACTAATGCCATTCAATTCATTATCACCATTACCATCATCATCACTAATGCCATTCAATTCATAGAGCAATAACATGATCTGAATTTTCCACGTTTGAAGTATTACTTTGAATTGTATTTGTGTATGACGGTATTGGGAGTGATCTTGGTTCTTTTAGACAGCTAGATCAACTAACCTACCTCTTTTTTCTTTATCTTTAACATGTCTTTCTGGAAGTCGTCACAAGATTTTAAGATATCAGTCACAGTTCTTTAGGGGCAGCTCGTGGGTTTACATGCAGGCTTAAGGCTTGTGCCGTGATCGTTCTGAATTTTCTCCATCACATGGCACCTGTGACGATAGTGGATATGGAATTCATTCCTAGCGCGGAAACGTCAGTTTGAGAAATTGAAATTGAAACTGAAACCAGGGGAGAAATGATCAGTTTTAGAACCAGTGTTCTAACGTACGGGACATGTAATCAAAATAAACGAAAATTGAGCTCTTTATCAGTTCTCTTTTTTACTTTTTATATTTGATAGTAAAACAATTAGTTGGTAGTTTAGGTAACCATTTCAGTTAAATTTTAAAGATGGCATTTTAAAAGCATGGCAAGCTGTTCTTCATGATGATAACTATAACAACATGAACTTTAACGGCCAATGTCACAAAATATGAATAGCCCATACCTTCGTCCTGCAAAGAAAGAAAGCCCGACAATATTAAAAATACGGAAAGACCTAAACCTTCAGATATCTCCTGCTGAACTATAACGTAAACCAGTTAAGTAAAACTGCATTTTATCTTAGTAGATATAAGCGGCTATATCGTCAGTCATGAGTCGAGACTGGTGAAATACAGTGTACCCTTTTACCGTTCTTTGTGAACAACACAAATAAAACGGCAGTACTGCTGAAGCAGGAGAAATAAACCTTACAGTGGCATGATCATCGATGACGACGAGAATAATGATAAATCTGTGGAGTTATATTTTGTTCAGGACCGATTGATAGCTTTCTTGTCGCAACAGATTCTGAATCAACCAGATCCGAGATATGCTGACACCTGTGATGTTGATCGGAATATTAGATCAACATTCACAAAGATACATGGACACCTGCGATGTTGATCAGAATATTTGATCAACACCCACAAAGGTGCATTATTCCATAAAGTGGATTGCACCTTACTCTAAGGTCCCAGTGTTTTCACTTTGAGTTGCAGCCACACAGGTCATGGTGTATGTTTTCCAGTCATCAGTCTACGGCGCTAACCGCTACTCCAGGTCGACTGGTTGAAGGGAAAATGTTCGTCTACATGTAGCTTGAACGTCTCTTGTTAACAGTCCATCATTTCTCTTTGTTTCTTTCTTCCAACTATTTATTTGATTTATGCCTTTTGAAACACAAACACATGTATAACGTGAGAATGCACATACGCATATATTCAGAAGAGATCTTGAAAGAGAGAGAGGGGGGGGGGGGCGGTGCAGCAGAGAGAGAGAGAGTGCTTGTATGCTGCATTTACATATATTTAAATTGTTATTACATCTGCATCTGTTTAACCGTCACGTTACTCACAAAACACCTTTGTGCCTTTGACAAGTTAGCATTCATAGGATCAAAACAAAAAAGATAAAGAAAAAAACAGCCCTCCCCCCAAAGCAAAAACAACAAAAAACAAAACAAAAAAACATGAAAGCAATCCAAATCGACCCGTGGAATCAGTATTTCTGTTTATCTGCCTGTGGATTGAATGATTCATTAAGTTCTTCCCGGATGTTTAAGAGAAGAGCTTTATTGGCCCATTCACTCTCTCATCCTGTCTACCAGCTTCCGGCGGGAGCGAAAATATCAAGGGAAAGAATTAAGTAAAGATCCGACTTGTTTGGGTCAGATCTCTGATCCAGAGTCAAGTGGTAACTGCACAGTGTAACAGAGTATTACCCATGTGGATAAACATTAAGAAAAAACTTCATCATTGTCCCCAGATCTGAGATGGCTGTATCGGTTGGCTGGATCATCAGCAACATCAGTTAGTACTGGTGTGCGGAACAGAAGCGTGGACATTATTCCTTAAGACTGGAATGCTCCTTTCTTATCTCCATTAAAAACAGAAGTTGATTCGTATTATCAGCTGGAAGAAGGTTGTGTGTGTGTGTGTGCTCGCTCGCGCACATATGTATACTTGTGAATATAATTGTCAACATGTCGGTAAAGAAATCCACAACAAGTGTGGCTGCCTGCGTTCAAGCAAACAGGAACCAGAAAAAAAGCGCACACGAAGAAAGAATCAGAACGCGTATTTAATACAACCAGACAAGACACACACACACACACACACACACACACACACACACACACACACACACACACACACACACACACACCACACACACACACACACACACACACACACACACACACACACACACACACACACACACACACACAAAGAGAGAGAGAGAGAGTGGTTAAAACAAAAATCCGACACTTTTAACGTACATAATTGTCCATGCGACCCACGAAACCTTATTGCGAAAATGACGAAAAGTTCATTAGAGGCAGGTGTTACTGGTAGTACTAGGACTACATGGATGGAACGCTTTAAATCGTCGATTTGATAACAAGAGACAAGCTCACAAAACTAAAGGCTTACAGCCTTTGTGTTAAGGATGTGTAAAGGACAGTCGCGCTGTCCATAATCTATGAAAACACCATTGTCTATGTTCATAATGAAGAGAACAAGGTAAAGTGATTTACGTTAATATTACGTAACGAGGGTGTAAGGACAAAAAACACAGCTATGTTGTTTGGGCATGGTTATCGGCCTTGCTTGGGGCCTGACGTGCAAATTCTATTCATTAGTGGAAGCTTCCTGTCGCGCGTTTTTTTTTTTCGTGAGAGAAGAGAGAGAGAGAGAGAGTGTGTGTGTTGTGTGTGTGTGTGTGTGTGTGTGTGTGTGTTCAACGCTTCTTATCTAAACTGGTTCCAAAAATTTCTCGTTGGTCGTTTGCAAGCACGGTATCCTGTTATTTTATTAAAGGAGAATGTTTCTTTTTTTCCGAAACTTGATACATAGCTTCGAAACGTGAGGCCACTCGTTAGAATAGGTCTTTCTGCTCAGTTTTTAGCATGTCTGTTATTTTTAATGTCTGCACTCTCTAAGCAGTAGTAGACCAAGGTTCTGCATGTACAGGCAACATTTTGTATTTACCATTGATGCTTGCTATAGTCATGTGGGGAAGACGTCATTCTTCCAGTCTGGGTTTGATACTGCCGGGTACTCCCACCTGGTAGGCAGATAAACACGTGTACAGACCTGAACCCCCTTGTGTGTGTGTGTGTGTGTGTGTGTGTGTGTGTGTGTGTGTGTGCGCGCGCGCGCGCGCACGCGCACGCGCACGCAGAATATAAAATGCACACGCTAGAGATCCTTTAATTCATGTCAGTTGTCAGAATCTGGTGGCTTTTGGAAACATAAACACAGTCGTATGTATGCCCACCGGAGACGGTGCATGGAGACTCTGCATGTGGAGTGTGGGCAAAACAGCGTGCATTCACGCATCCGAAAGAAAAACTCGGAATGCTAGAAATGCAAGTGAATTTGTCGTCTTGCCTACCATGACACATGTTTGAAAGCACCTTCATATGCCTGAGGCGATGAGCTGCTTGGCAAATACCTAGGACTGGCCTGGACCGCCGCACCCCTGACAGAGATGAAGGGGGAATCTTTCAGTCGTCGTCACCCCCCGACCACCCACCCTCACACACATACACACATTCTAACGACCACACTGGTAATGGAATTTGAGGATGAATCATGATGATAAGTAAAACGTGATACTATTTTCATTCCTTTGTGTAATACATTTTTCGATGTGGTTTGTATATTTGAACAATATGTTAGATCTCAGTGCGTCTCCATTCATTTCTTTCTGCAGATTTTCCCTCACCCAGATATACAGGTCTTTGACAGAGTTACGGATGCATTGTGTTTACGTGAAGTTTTATCTCACTTCCTAATGATTATAGCTTTTAGCTTTTACTGATTGTAGCTTTGAGTAACCCTTGCTATCACTTGAGTTTTTTTAAGTTAGGGAAAAGAGAAAGCCATTCCATTTCAAAATCACCATTTTTCTAGTTCTGATTTAACACAAAATCTACGTTTGGTGAGGATCTGTGCATCAACAGTTAAGAAATTTGCTGTCAAGATCTGCTATTTGTTTGTTTGTATATTCTTGTGTGTTTAGTCCTGTATGGCCTATTCATTTATTCTTCTATTCATCCATCGTTTATTTGTGAGTCTGCGAAATCTGATTAAGTGAAGGGAGACAAGTTGTCTTGCGCAAGTTTTTTCTCAGAAGAACAAGTAGTTTAGTGCTAGTTTTCTCTGCTGTTAAGTTGTTCAGTATCTGGTGGGAAATAGCAAGCGACCTCCTTTCTTGGAAAAATCAAAGTGAACTTTACTTTCTCAAAGTCGTGAGATCTAATGTTTCACAGAGACGGCACTAATGCTGACCACTCAAGACATATTTGCACCTAATGACATTTTTGTTGTATTTTGTTTAGAACATTTAAAAACACTTTGATCCGAACGGTACACCAGACAAGGGTCAATCGCTCGAATAGCTTACGATTTTTTGTTGGGCTGGATAGATCCCAATATCAAGAAAAGACGACTATCGCAGAGAGAGAGAGACTTTGTGGTCAGTCTGATTTATTGTTTCGCCGCTCCCACGCATTTCCTATTAAGAAGAACGGTAATGAATCGCTCAGACTTATGTAGTCTGTCAACAAAGTTTATTGAGATGACTTTTTAACTGGCTCATTCCAATACTTACCGTCCCTTTAGTTCTTCAAATTAGGTAATGGCCAAACACCGCTGGTGCAGTTCTGGCCATTTCTATATCTGAATGCCACAGCGTTTGATCGCAATGACATGAGACTGTCCACTTTGAAAGACAATGCCTTCAAAGTCACTTTCAACTCCAGTCAAATAATCAGCAGTAGCTGTTCTCTCACAATGAATGGTAATTTAAAGCAGTAGAGATCATCTCGGAGGGTTAATTGATACAAGAAACACTATCTGTGGAAGTCACTTTACATCTAATGAACGAGACTTTTTAGTTGTCCCGAAAAAAAGTTGATTTCTGTGTTTAAATAGATCGGGTAAAGCAAATGATCAAATTTTGATACTACGATAGAAAAAAAAAAGAATAGAAAAGAGTGCCCGTTGAGCAAGCTTGATTGTTTGAAGTTTGACGTCAGAGTCATTTCATTAGAGCCAAAAACAGGTTTTTCTCAGCTTTAAGATAGTCAAAATTAGTTAAGTTATTTTTTGACATCAGGTAGGCAGAAGCCGTTCCACCTTTTCAATTTCCCATTTAAAAAAGCTACACAGTGAATGAGTGAAGGAGACTGTACAAAATCATATCTACATAAGACACACTCGCTTGAACCCCGACCCTCAGATCGGGTCGTCATCAGATTCAGAGCATACAATTTGTTTTCAAAGGATATCAACATTTCCTAAATCAGCATGTGCATAGAACGTTTTCCAAATCAGTTACACAAAAAATGTACTGCGTTCACTGGATCGTAGTTGATTGAATCCTAACCTGCGATTTGCCTACTTTCATTGTCTCGGTGGGTTTCAGCAGACTTTAATAACTGAGAGTGTGTTTGCAGTCTGTCTTCAGTTTGTTTTCTTTCTTTCTTCTTTGATACAAAGATGTTGACAGAGTTTTATAACCAAAACAAGAAAATAGATAGTAGGTTAAAACCACAAAATCCAATCATCGGTTTATCGAATTAATATTTCTTCTTCTGTATTTGTAATTTTAGACATATATAGATTGGCAACAGAAATTTTGAAAGATGGTTTTTCTCGATAACTTCCACCATTGGAAAATGATGTAGCTGTCGTCATTGTCAGTGGCACACCATCAGCCCTGTTATGTTCGCCAGTCCCTATATGCTAATGTTCGCACAAGGACGGTTTCAGACATTCAACCAGACATCCGGTAAATAGGTTTTATCTCGAGTGAGGTTTGTTATACTGTGTGCGTTACCCTTCAGTCTTCTTATCAATCTGTGCAGGCTTAGTATTAATACAAGGAAAGTAAACGGATGATGATGATGATGATGATGGTGATGTAATAATATTAATAATATGCTGCTGCTGATGATAACAACAGATAAAAACGACTGATGCTATTCTTCGAACATCCGAATAATACGAGTAGCTACATGGATAGAGAGATGGATAGGTAGATGCATAATGGTATTCAAACTTCCGAATTCAAAGTCGCTGCTCAGCTGCTTCGTTTGCCCAAATTATGCTTTTATTTCTTCCCATTCTTCCTGCTAAATGTCTGATTTCGTAAAGTGTATTGAAGAATTGGTAGGTACTGGCAGTATTTTGTGTCTTATGATTTCAGTGACCGTAAACCGTAAAACAAAACAAAAAAGGTTTTTACTCAAGGATAATAGCATGAAGTACTACTGGACCTGTCTTATATCTAGTCCTTGCTAAACAACACGTATAACAAAAGCGTCAAGACAAGTAAAATGCATCACTTTAAACTATACACATAAAATACAAAAATTACAATCATAGGAAGGAAAGAAGTAAGGGAAGCATTGAAAATAAGCAGGGGAAGGGGATGTTGGTCGGAAGCGGTAATTACTGACTAAATGACGGCCTGGAGAAACGCCTGACACAAATGCATAGAGACAGGATTGTACATAACGTTATGAATAAAACGCATGTGCTTAAGTCTTTGTGTGCGTGAGGCTTAAAAATGTGAAGATGATGATTCATGGAGTGGGAGCGGTTAAATGGGTGGAGACATTGACAATGATAAATTTCCAACGTAAAAGTTACTCGCTAAAAGCCTAAGAAAAAAAGAACATTGATCTTGCTTTTTGCTGTCTTATATTTTACTTCAGCCTTCGACATGTCAACTAAATATAGTAAGGGTGAGCTTTAGAGAATATTTGTTTATTTATTCGTTTGTTTATTTCCCGTTATCTATTCATCATTAACTGGTTCGTGTATTATTTTGTCTCCTCTTTTGAATGGAAATTTGTCGAGAGAAAAAAAGATTGTTAAAGACCCTACGCTTTTTGAGACGTGGCTTTGGGCTGCAATAGTCATTAGTTGTATGTGAATTAGTGAACCTGTGTCGTCTCATGGTCCTAGACTTAATGGCAGAGTGAGAAAGGTATGGAGGTGGGCAGAGAGAGAGAGCGAGAGAGAGAGAGAGAGCAGCGCCGTAGCCAGGCTGCGAAACGTTGATTGGTACCGACGGTTTGTGTGGGCCCGACACAACTTTATTATGTTCGGGAAAGTCTGGAACATTGGAACAGAACAACACTAACACTGTGTACAGGCCTTTACACACTAACGTTCTACACCTTCTACGCTGTGTCCAGTTTTTTCCCTAGCCTTCGTGCTCAGCTGCTTTGGTTTTAGTCCTTATAGTGAGGGTATTGATTCTAGACTGTGGAAGATATATTTTGGATGATCGTTTGAAGTGACAAACTATTTATCATACTGCCTTGCTTCTCTTATAGTTTCAAGCGATCTGATTTTCCTCGGATGTGTGCATTCACACTGTTATTACCTACACTGTGCAGCAGTGTGTGTGTGTGTGTGTGTGTGTGTGTGCGCTTATTATTTGTTGTTTATTATTTATTCTCTTATCTACCTTTTTTCTTCTTTTTCCCCTCAGAGGTGGACGATAGCCTGGAAGACTTATGTTAAAGGAAACGTTATTTTCATCACGTGCATAGGCAGTGAAAGCTGTGCGTAGAATTAATTAGGGGGCTTTTTGTGATGTGAGACAAGTTTATAACTTGTGGCTGGTTGTGTTTTCATTTAGACCCCTTTTTTGTTTATAAAGATGAGATATATACAGATACTCATGTCATCACAATGTCACCAAGACTGCCAGTGACAGGCTGATACAAATACTAGTATAAGATATATAACCCATAGACTGGTAGAACCTCAGAATGTATCCAGCTCATGGGTTTATGTTCAGGCTAAGGCTTGTGCCATGATCATTTTGGATCTTCTCCATCTGTGACATCTATGCGTCAGTGCCTATGGAATTCATTCCAAGCGCGGAGACGTCATCTTGAGGAACTGAAACTGTGCAGTGGGTATGGTGGTGGACAGTTTACATGCTCCATCTTCGGTGGGCATGCATGCTGGCTGTTTTCATGTTTCCACAAGCCATCGGACACTAACACCAATTACAGGATCTTAACGAGCGTTAAACAGAAGAAGTAAACTGCAATTTTACAGTGACTTACAAACAGTGAGAGACAAAATACTAAACAGAGGGTACTTAGGCACCAACAGGTCTGGACACAGTAACAGGTCTGCTCGCAAAATGAACCAGGAGATTCGAAAAATGTCCACCCTTTACCAACCAGGCGGGACTTATCCATGTGGGATCGGACCCCAGCAGACATTGCGATTAAGAATACGACATCTTATCGATTTAATTATCGCTCCCGCCTTTGCTTTTTCAAAGTTAGATAAAAATGTCATTTCCTGACAATGGTCTGACCATGCCCTTAATTTAAATTTTGGGTTGATACTTCAATCAGTTCAAAGACCATCTCTGGGTCTATGCCCCAGGCTGGTGGAAGGAGGACAAAGCAGGGAGGGGATTGGTAAGTCCGGACCAAATATGATGTGACTGTGCGTCACTGAGGCGCTACGCTAGTAATGAAGACCGGCCTGGGTCACCCCGAAACGTTTTTGACCAACAGGGCTCTGGTGAAATTCTGACAGCAGGGGATGGATGAAGTCAAAAGGTGACTGAAAAATCTTCGGAACCGGTTTTTGTCTTCATGATCGAGGGCAGGTGATTTCTTATGAAACAGTGGTGGGGGTCTGCATACAGTACTTGCACTGCGCATCCAGAAAACGGTGGCAGGCAACTGACTGTAATTCTGCAGAGAAGAGCTCGAAATGTCACAACATAGAAGAAACGATATAGTTCTGCGATGTCTGGAAACACAACAGCAGCTGGGGAAGGAGAATCCGTTCTTGTGAACAACTACTGTGATGATGATACAAATGTATCCGGTGGAAGTTGTAAGAAGCAGGCATGTTGAATCTCCTCATCCCAAACGTAAGAGAAATTGAGGTATCATTACTGTTGGTACTTGGAACATCAGGACCATTAGAGAATTGGGCAAACTTGAACCCATACTTGAAGAATTTGAGGAGTACAAATTAAACTTAAACTGGATTGTGTATAAAGGCGTATGGAGCAACGAAATTCTCTTTATAGATTTTTTAAATTACGGAAATGACAGAATCAATGGCTCAAATGGAGTCGCTAATGTTTTGGACCAGCGTCATGTAGCCACCCTTAAAAGTTACAACGTTATAAGAGATCGCACTGTAACAGCAAGGCTTAACACCAAGCCTGTCGTCTTAAACATCGTCCAAGTATATACTCATACATCTAACACTGTAACAGCTCAGAAGAAAGCAAAACAACCATTTTACAATGATCTTCAAACAGTGAGAGACAAAATACTAAAGAGAGACGTGCATAATCTAAATGCGAAGATAAGAGCAGATGAAGACAGAGTGTGTAGTGGGCTGGACAAACGCAAAAAGCATGGAGACATGTTGGCTTCTTTTGTCAGGTAAATGAT
Organism: Monoplex corrugatus; assembly: GCA_030674185.1. Classification (NCBI taxonomy): domain Eukaryota; kingdom Metazoa; phylum Mollusca; class Gastropoda; order Littorinimorpha; family Ranellidae; genus Monoplex; species Monoplex corrugatus. The sequence continues at coordinate 29,035,004 of CM060309.1, forward strand.
TTTGTCAAAGTAACACTCTTCAAACAACCAACATCGCAGACGTTACGTACGGATATCTCCTGGAGAGAGTTACAGAAATCAAACAGACTACATACTGACTGAGAAAGGATGATAAACAGCAATGCTTAATTAAAAAAAAACAGGTGAAAATTGTGATAAAGACCACATACTGCTGACTACAAAACTAAGGTTAAAGGCATAAAATAGAACAGGGCAAAACAACGAGTCAAACTTGAAATAGACAAATCAGAGTTAAAGAAACCACCGCTGCTTTTCAAATTTAGACTGACAATAGTTTTGTTAGCTCTACTGGAAAAATGGTCAACGAAAAGTATCCAAATGAACTGGGAAGACATGAAACGAATTTGAACAAAAAGTGCTGATAACAAACTAGACAGAAAAACAAAAAAGGCATCAAAGTGACGAAGTAATAGGACTGACTAAAAGAAGTCAAGCATGAAAACAATAACGAAAAAGAACAGAAGAAACTGAAAAGAGAAATACAAACCAAAGTCAGAAAAGACAGGAGAGTGTGGCCTGAGCAGGCATGTGCTAAAATCTCCGATTGCAACTGAACAGATTAGGAAAATGAAAACAACCGCATTTCAACCATCAAATTGGTACATCGACAGCAAAGATGGTGCCACTTTAATCAATACAAAAGAATTCTTTTAAGATAGTATGAATGCGGTAAAAAAAATTATTCATGACACCACGGCAGCAAACCCACAAGATACTTCCTTGATTTTCGGCATCCTGACCCGGAATTTCTCCTAAGCGAAGTAACAGCATCCATCAGTCAGTTGAAATTTACCAGGACTAGACAACATTCCTAGAAAACATTGAAAAACACTGGTAAATCAGGAATCGAAGCATTGCACCGTTTGTGTTGTAAGTTATGCATGGAAAACGTGAATGGTCAAAACACTGGGAAGTGTAAGAGATTGTCATACTGCACAAGAGCGGAAACATCAGAGACTGTCACGCCAACAGATTCCTACTTATCTTAATACTTAACAGAACGAGATTCAAAATGGACGAGGAGCTATCAGGCTGTCAAGCAGGTTATCGGGCCAATAGAGGAACTGTTGACATGCTATTGATTTTACAAATTATGGTCGAGAAAATCGGAAACAGCCTGAAGTGCTTTGATCGACTACAGCAAAGCTTTTGACAGTGTCATACACCTTTTTTTATAACATGAAGAAGATGGGCTTCCACGAACATGTAATTCCTCTTATTAATGCCACACACAACCACCAGAAATCAGCAATTATGGAACAGTCAAAACTGCAAATATGTTAACATCAAGAAAGGAGTCCGTCAGGGCTGCATCCGCTCACCTCATTTCTTCAACATTATACACTGAGCAGGTTGTGAGAGAAGCAGGTATTGAAGTCATGGGGATAGAAATTGGTGGTCGAAACATTCCAAATCTACGGTATGCTGATGATACTGCACTGATGTTAAACAACATCACTAGCATGAAAAGAATTCTGTACAGAGCAGATGCAACGGGCATGAAGGCAGGTCTAAATTTAAATGATAAGAAGATAAAAGTAATGCACATAGAAGGAGAAGAAAGTCAAGCATGCCCAGTTAAGCAAATCAACAAGATTGCATTAGAAAATGTGGGTGATTTTGAATATCTAGGGTCAGTCAAAGTTCATGATGACGCCTATACTTAAGCCATCAAAATCAGAGTAGGAGTGACGAAAGAAAATGATCCCAACTCGACATTTGGAAAGACAGAAGCGTGCCAACAGCCCGTAAAATCAAAATTCTGAAATGTCTGATCTGGCCAGTAATGCTTGTATACCTGTGAAGCCTGGACATGCAGCAAAGAAAATTGAAATAAGAACGAAGCAGCAGAGATGTGATTATGCAGGCGGCTTCTTAGAGTCAAATGCATCGGTTAAAGAACAAATGAAAACATTTTGAACGAACTCACAGTCCAACGTCATCTGTTTGCAGAAATCAGCAACCGCTGCCATGGACTACTGACATCAAAGACCTCAACTTGAATTGACCTCAGACACGGAACCGGCACTGGAAACCAAACCTAAGGTCACCACGAGAACATGACATAAAGTAAAGGGCCACAGAATTTGGATAGTTTTCACAATGCTACAATGCATGATAGAGTTCATTGTAATGGGGACAATGATCATGATGCTACAAGTCTTATCAAGGACTGAGACTGCGTGACAGGGTTATCATCTGTGCATATCATCGTAATATATCCTAACATAAACCAGCCCCAATAGATACAAACACCTCCAGAGTTGGTCAGGAAATCTGAGCCAACACTCGGTGACACATCTGTAAGATGGGTGAAAAACGACTGTGTGGTCCCAATCTTCCCACTGGATCCATAGGACGGTCAACGGAGCCGGTCAGATTACAAAAATCCTACGGTATTTTTTTTGGGGTGGTGAATGGAGGGGTGTTTAATGTGAACCGACTGGGTGTTGTTTATCCGAACGATCTTAACATGTATTAACGCTTGACGTTTGTTTCCAACAATTCCCTAAGTATTTTAATAACCGTTTTTTGTTTTTTTTTTCGTTAAATCATCCAGGGTTCCCCCCCCCCCCAAAAAAAAACAACAAAAAACAACCAATGTGTGTGTGTGCGCGCGCGCGTGTGTTTGTGTTTGAGAGAGAGAGAGAAAGAGAGAGTATGTGTGTGTGTGTGTGTGCGCGAGCGTGCGTGCGTATGCGTGTGTGTATGTGCGTGGTGTGTGTGTGTGTGTGCGTGCGTGCGTGCGTATGCGTGTGTGTGTGTGTGCCAGATTTCTGCTGTTGCTGGATTTTCTGGTATTGGCAGATTCACGTATTTCAAGACGATGGTTTCTGGAGGGAAGGGTCTCTTGACAAAGCTTATCCCCACAAACTGCAGATTTCAGAACGGTCACAGCAGATCCTTTTGTCACAGAACGCTTAAATTAACCATTCAGGCACACACCACCACAAACCTGCTGTCACTTTCGATAATACAAGAATTATACAAGATTTATAGATAGATTTGAAAATGCAAGGCGATTTATTTGCCAGCGGGACTTAGTTCTGGGATTTACATGAAGATGATATGTCAGATTGTTTCAGCTACTTATTTCAGCTAGTTCCTGCTTATAATGGGTTTATTCGTGCCGTTAAAGTAATTCTCCCGTATATCTCTTGTTTCAAAATCGTGTGTGTATGTGTGTGTGAGTTTATGTGCTTATCTAAAGAGAGACAAAAAGAAGGAGAGAACTATTCATTTCAACAAAGATGTATTGTTAGGTTATCTTATGTTGCACTGACCAGAGGGAGAGAGAGGGGAAGGGAGATGTGGGTGAGAGAGAGAATGGTTTTTGAGAGCAATAGGTATGAATGCTAAATACTAGCAAGGATGTTGTTTGTTTTGTTTTGTGTGTGTGTGTGTGTGTGTGTGTGTGTGTGTGTGTGTGTGTGTGTGTGTGTGTGTGTGTGTGTGTTTCGTTTGATCCTCCATCATACTGACGAGCGTGACAATGGGAATGAAAGACAATGATCAGTAAACAAAGTATAAAATAAGTACGTGTATATAATTTTGATGCCAGTAAAATATCACACACGCGCGCACATACAGGCACACACACATATTCGTTTACACTCACAATGAAAAAAAAGTAAAATAAAGTAGATGTTTTAATATAACAAAAAATTACCACATATAAAGACATACTCACGTGCAGAAATATACATACATACATACATACATACGCACACACATTACACACATGCGCATACACATAATAAGCACAACTGTAAGGAGCATAACAACATGCAAATAGAACACGCACACATACAGACACACACACACATACGCACAGACAGAGAGAGAGAGTGAGTGAATGAGTAAGTGAATAAGCACAGTAACTGTAATGATCGTAGCAACAAAGGAACAAGAAGAAAAGGTCCTTGCATCGATGACATAATACCAGAGCAGCAGCTGCTGTTGTTGGTGCTGCTGCTACTACCTCTACTATTACTACTACTACGACGACGAAGTAATAGTACTAGATGTAGTAATAGTAGTAGTTACAATGATAAGATAAGTACAGAATGCAAGAGGAGTAGACAAATTGGTGATTAAAAGTTGCCTTTATTTTCTGTTGTGTTCCAATGTCTCTCGGATGTATATGCTCAAGTTATGTTGCCCACATTACTGTGCAGGCGGTATGTTGTTGCACATCTGCCTACTCTTAGACTGTTGTGAGTGTTGAATGTTTTCATGCTTCCATACGCAAGACATTGAAAATGACTTACAGCATCTTCAACGTGCATGTTTGATTCTTTCACACGAAGGAGATTTAGGCTTTGGCAGGTCTGCACATGTTGATCTGGGAGATTGGAAAGATCTTCACCTTATACTCTCCAGTGGGGATGCCGGGGTTCTTTCAGTATAAATAGTATCCCCACCTCCTGGAAATTCTGTGCTGGACATTAATTTTCCTCTTTTCTGCCACTCCCTCTGTTTTTCTGCCTTGTTGGTCCATTCACCTGTATGCGTTCAATAAAGTCTTAACGTATGTTTTCTTAGGATTGATATTGGGTACATGTAGTAAGTGCATTGTTGGCTCTTGGGAGGTGAGATATGCGGAAGCAATTTTAGATAATTTAAGCCCGTTTTTAAATATTTTTTTGGTGTCGTTAGGTATGCTTTAAATTTGTACTCAGGGGTGTTTTTTTTTAAAATCCCCTGTGCGATAAATTGGACGGAGTGGTCAACGCCAGGGGCATATGTGTGTGTTGTTTCGTTCGACCTCCAACATAAGACCAGTGCGACAACAGAAATTAAAGACTTAATGCATTGTTGTGTGTTTTGAAGCAGTTATAGCCCTGATATGACTCTGCGCAGGCGGCTGGGCTTTAAACAACAATAACAATAACACCCATTACCCACCAAGCAGGGATATCGAGACAGGCTGAACCTGGGACCTTCCTTTTGGAGATCTGACGTTTACTCTCTTGACTACCGTACCCATCTGTTACTAATTGGCTTGTATTTTCTTAGCTTTGCTTTTCATTGCAATCGAAATTTGAAACGTTTTCTCCACAAGAGATGCATTGCACTCTGACAGTTCCGTATGAGCTTCCTTCTATGTACAATGATGGTGTGAAAGTATCATCCGCCAGTATAGTAGGAGGCTTAGCCTTCCCTCATTTCCGTACAACGTCACCGAAAGACGTAGACCACTTGCTAATGTTGTGACCCCATTAGACCGAGTGACCAGCACCACATGACTGGCTAATAAGACATTGACTGTCCAGCAGACCTTTTCAGTCTGTGGCTGACCGTCTCAATCACCATGTCACCAGTACTTTCAGCAAGCAGGGAACAGATTTACCGGTCCCCAAATATTTCCGCCTCTCTTTTGGTGGGAAGTTTCTGACCGAGACTTGAGGCTTGTCTCCCCTGATTTTGTTCTCTGATAAAAGGACGCCCACCTTACGGGCGATTGACCCAGAGCGGTTGAACTGTGATTCAGGGCAATAGACAGAAAGGGGGAGGTGGAGCAGGAGGAGGGAAGGTGTGGACATTTGGAAGCTGGAAACAGAGGGATACTCAAACGTCTGTTAGGTTGATTTAGATGGTTGCACTATAGGACATGTCGCGTCGTGTAAGAGATCAGTGATTCAGAAGCAGTCGTCTATGCAACTTTTTTTTCAGTTTAACAATCGCATTCATAAAAGTTATGTTATCTAAATGAAATATAAAAAAGAAAGAAAAGAAACCGACCGAATTACAGCATCCATTCTGGTACTGTTCACGTTTTAATCAGTCTGTCTGTCTGCCTACCCGCTCCCTTTCCCTCTCTCCCTCCCTTCCTGAATGAGGAGATTCATTCACACTGACTAAAGCTAAGTGGTGTATGTGTGTGTGTGTGTGGGGGGGGGGGATGTTATGTGTGTGAAGTGTAACAATAGCATTTGCTACTTTGAACTTTGTCGATTGAATTCCATTCGTACTTACCTTACTGAAAACATGTATAGGCAGTGGATGTGGATTCCTCAGGCGCAACATCAACGTAAACAGAGCTACCGGTATTTAAAACTGAAGAAGGTCTCTTCTAGCTCTGAAATTCTGGCCACAAAACAACTAAATCATCTGCATTAGCAGACTTTACCTTATGCTTCTGATTCGAGCGCTTGTTGGAGATACTGTTAAATGACACCCATGGAGGTCATCCGGCTTAAAGCTTCTTGTTTTTGTTCTAATAAAAGTTTTGTTGCACAGCCCGCCCATTCAACTGTTCCAAATGATACATCACAGATCATGCTGACTTCTTAAACAGAAGTGCGAAGGTCTGCTTCCACGGGTCCTTCCATCAAAATCAAGGCTTGCTGGGTCATAGTTGTCATAGGTCGCCCTGGCTTGTAGGTATTTCATGGAAAGTTTGCACAATCCTAAAACACAGGCTGTGCACTCATAAACTGCTTCCAAATCCGTATGAATTTTCATTGGAACGTTCCCAAGTGTCATCTGGTAAAGATGCAGAACTGTATTTCTTTTCATGTCATTTAACTGTGACGTACAGAAAGGTACATTCATGATGACGTCATTTTGATATGTGCGTGTTAAAGGAACAGAGGTTTGAATAGTAGCATTGTCTGTATTTTGTGTACACACGGAAAGATAAGCAAACACACAAAAACAACATTCAGCAGCTCTTACGGATATGACATAATGATGTGTCCTCGTACTTAATAAATCGCAAATACATGTAGGCCTACGTTGTCGATACAAAGTTTTGAATTTCTGACAGCAGAACCCAGCTTCCCTTAGATAGTCGTTATTTGCAGTCTTTCAATCTTTGTTCTCTTTTAGGAGAGTTCTTGAAACTTCAGTATTATTACTAATAGTAGTCTCACCTCTTTCTTCTCCATTCTGTCCGCAGTGTACTCGTGTGGTTGACGGTGTGAGATGCTGTTGGTATACGTTTCATCAGTTTGTTTACAATCTGCATCACTTTTATGAACGTTTACCAATATGAGGCTGTGTGTAGGCGTTCGTGTCTGTCTACGTGCTTGCATACGTGTATACTGACATGCCTGTGTATCTCTGTGTGTCTGTGTGTGGGTGTTTGTGTATGTGTTCATATGGAAGTGTTCTCGATCTCGTTTTGTTCGCGTACGATACTGTTTTCGTTTCGAGTTTCTCTGTCACATGTAGCTTATATCTGCCACATGTAGCTTATATCGTTACATCAAGCTTACATGGTTGATTCATTGTTAACTTAATTTTGTATTCAGGTTTGTTTTTTAAATCCCTTGTGCGATAGATTGGACGGAGTGGTCAACGCCAGTGGGATCTCCTTGGATTATGTGCCTGAGTGCATTGATTTGTGTACTTAATTTTCTTTTCCTTTTTTCGTGTTGAAGAGTTTTGTGTATATTGAAATGGTTATAGCTCTGATATGGCTCTACGCAGTCGGCTGGGCTTTAAACAAAAATAATAAGTTTTGTTTTTATGTATACTATGAAAGTGCAAAGCGCCAAGGAGCTTGCTTCCCGGGACGTTTGCTGTAGAAATTGTCATTACTATAAATTTTGATATTATTATTATTATTATTATTATTATAATATTATTATATTACTATATTATTACTACTATCATTATTATTTTTATATGACCAAAATATGCTTAAATTTCTTTCGCCTTCTGGATAGCCATCAGGCAGCTTCCATTTTCTGCTGATAGGCCTATGTGGCTTCTGAGAACTCTGCTTGCTCAAACGAACCTGGTGTGGATGTTTAGCGGTAAATTCCTTTGTGATTGTCATAGAAACAATACTATTGATTGGAAACAGTAATTGAGCGAGAGTCCAAACTTACATCTCAGCAAACTCACAGTCTGTCAGACAGTGTTTAAAAACACAAGCCTTACACATACGCACGCACACACACACAAACACGCGTGCGCACGTGCACCTACACGAGAACGGTGCCGAAACACGAATCGATACAAGAGAGAAATATCCACAGAAGAAAAGGAAAAGAAAAAAAGCAAGGAGGAAAATACTGGTGGAAACAGATACCCCCATTTTAGATATACCCATTTTGCAGATCAAGCAGATCACGGTCAGGTGACCTACTTGATAAAACCTTACACGCGAGCCAAGGTCCCGGGTTTAATCCCATCCCGGAAGATAGCAGTTAGCCCGCATATTGCCCAGTTTCACATGCCAGTGATCTTGGTGGTGTCGGAATGGTGAAGACACACATATACAGATATCACACACACACACACACACACACCACACACACACACACACAACACACACACACACACCACACACACACACACACACACAACATATGTGTATATATATATATATATAATATATATATATATGTATATACACGTATATATGCATATATGTGTGTGTATATGTGTGTATATATATATGTGTATGTATGTATATATATATGTGTGTGTGTGTGTGTGTGTTTTATATATATATATATATGTATATATAATTATATATATATATATATATAGAGAGAGAGAGAGAGAGAGAGGCGGTCTTTTGTTTGTTTGTTTTTGTCGTTGGTTTTTGCTTGTTTGTTTTTTGTCCATTACAAGAATGAATTTATTAAAACATACAGTTCCATTTTTTCTGTCGAAAAAGTAATGTCACAGGAAGACTGCAACAAAAACAACAGAACAAGCAGTACGTTAACAGTAAAAAAAATAATTAAAAAAAGGAAGTGAAATTTTCTCCTTTTCTGTAAAGTGTATCTGTTACTTTAGTCAGAAAGAAAAGAAAAGAAAACTTGAAGTGAAGGGTGCTTTGAAAATCCTTATGATATCCAGATTGACTATGAGTAATGCAGGATAAAGAAATGATTGATAGCCAACAGTGGACAGAGCTCATCTCCTTTCTGCTACTTACCTCAACCTACCTAACATTCTGAAGAGTGCCATTGGTCTTCTTCAGTAAGCGTAGACTTTGGGGCCACTTGAAGCGAGCCTCTGGGCTGGCCTTTGTCAAGACAAGTCACTGTCCTGTTCTCTGTTGGCCTTTTGTTGTTGTGTTGCACGTGTTCTCTCTGTAATCGCATACAACACATTCCTCACCAAGCGGTGACAGTAATTATTACACATTGGTTCATCTACACGTTTAATCAAAACAACGACAAAAGCGTGAATAAAAAGATGGCTAAGTCAGATGACTATCTGCGTATTTTATTAAGGTATAAAAAATCTAGTTTTCTTTTCAGCTTTATACACATTTTTATATTGAGCCTGGAAACGGAACAGTTTTGTCAAACGTTTATGGTCCAGATTCTTTCTTATGGTAGATGCTTACGCCAGATATTGGGAATCCTTGTGAGAAATGTTTATTTTTCAGATTTCTGTGACCCAGCTAATGGGTCATGCCCGGCCAGATTTTATTCATTCGTGAGTTGAAAATGTATCTTATATCAGTTGTATCAATTTTCTCTTTGTAGATTTGTTCTGTTGTGCTTTATGGTTTGACTCTCATATTTGATTAATTGTTTGCTGGCTCGTTTTCTGTGTTTTTTCTGTTTAATTAAGGGAGAACAAAACAAACAACAACAAAAAACCCAAGAAATCTGTTTGGAAACACACGACACTTTCGATTATAGACACATGATATTGCACAAAAAACTGGTACACAGTAAATAGACGTATATGCAGACAAATACCTAAGTGAACAAACACTGACAAATTAGATTACCTTTCGTCACGAATAAATGAATTAGAGGAAAAGAGATAAAATTAAGACAGAAAATGGAAAAGAACAGAACAAAGACAGAAAACACACTTGTGAGTGCGAAAACATCCACACGTAGACAACATTCCATGTGTCTGCCTGAAAGTCTTCTTGGACTGTTATGTAATGATAAACCCTGTCTTACGTCTGTGTAACCTGACCTGAAGTTGCTGACTGTAGGCTAAAACTGCTTTGACTCTAATAGACAGAGTGACCACTGTCACATGGCCGGCTGATAAGACGATGCCTCTTGACCATCCAGCAGGATTTTCAGTCAGTATCTGACCGTCTCAATCAGCATATACCCCGTGGGGATGCTGGGGGCTCTTTCAATATAAATAGTATCCCCACCTTCTGGAAATTATGTGCTAGAACTTGCCTCTTTTCTGTCATTCTCTTTGTTTCTACCTTGTTCCTTTGCTTTCTGTCATTTCTACCTATCAGTTTCTGCCTTGTTATTCCATTCACCTGTATGTGTTCGATTAAGTCTTACGTACTTTGTCTTAGGATTGATAATTGGGTAGATGTATTGAACGCATTTTTGGCTCTAGGGAGGTGAGATATGCGGAAGCAATTTTAGGTAATTAAGGCCCGTTTTAAAATGTTTTGGTGTCCTTAGCTATGCTTAAATTTGTATTCAGGTGTGTTTTTTAAATCCCCCGTGTGATACATTGGACGGAGTGGTCAACGCCAGGGACATGTCCTTGGATTGTGTGCACGAATGCATTGATATGTGTACTGAATTTTCTTTTCTATTTTTTTTCCCTGTCGACGTTTTGTATGTTTTGAAGCGGTTATAGCCCTGATATGGCCCCACGCAGTCAGCTGGGCTTTAAAGAACAACAACAACAACAGTAACAATAACAATCATCATCATCATGTCAGTGTTACTTCCTGCAGGCAGGGAACAGAATGATTGGTTCCGAGCTGTTTACTCCTCTCTTTTGGTGGGATGTCTCTGATCCAGGCTTGGGGGTTGTCTTTTCTGATTCTTTTCTTTGATAAAAGACGCGTACACCGCAGGCGATCTGCCCAGAGAATTTGTTCTCTGACACCGGGCAGTAGATGGTAAGGGGGTGGAGGTGGACGAGGAAGAAAGGGTATGGATTAGTGGGTGCTCGGAAAGGAGGGTCGTCAAGGTTTGGCCTGATTCAGGTAGTGGTTACACAGAATATGTCAAATCCTATAGGCAGTTCATAATTTGATTTAAGCAGTCATGTGTGCAGATTTCTCGTATGGTTAGTGGCTGCTTTTAGCAAGGTTGTGTTAGTCTAAGGAGGCCCTCAACGTGAAAGAAACCGTAAGCTTGAAGTCCCAGCACCTGTTTGCAACACAGTCCAGATTGAATACGTCTGTCTGTGCCCCATGGCCAAGCCCATTCCCCTCTCTCTCTCTCTCTCTCTCTCTCTCTCTCTCTCTCTCTCTCTCTCTCTCTCTCTCGCTCGCTCGCTCGCTCGCTCACTGTCTCTCTCTCTCGCTATCTCTCCATCTTCGTCTATCGTGTGTGTGTGTGATGTGTGGTGTGCGTGTGTGTGTGTGTGCGTGTGTGTGTGTGTGTGAGTGTGTAAAATGAGTCAGCAAGGTCATTTGCGCGTTTGAACTGTGTTGCATGTCTTTATTTGCACCTACCTTACTGGACGCTTGCAAACACT
>CM060309.1:29048924-29098924 GCA_030674185.1 Monoplex corrugatus
CAGCATCCTGCATTGCCAACTATGCTAGCAACGCAAAAATTAACCCTTTGACTCCCTCGCCTTATGCACCAGCTTCCTGCAGTCTTTGCAGTTGGTGAATAGAGTGCAGGAGTCAAAGGGTAAAACTCGGAGTAGGAGCTGGTCAGCACTGAAATAATCCCACGATGTTATTGACCTACATGATAAGCTTTGAACCCACAACCTCCCTATCTTCAGTCTGTTATGCTAACCACTTCGCCACAGCGACTGATTTAATGGTGATTATTTATTCGTTAATTGGGATGGAAAACTGTAAATAGTTGAGAAAAACGGTAACTGTACCACACAGTGACATTTTCTTAATGTCAGACACACATTAGGTCGGCAACACTTGAGGCATCTAAAGTGTATTGTATGTCATTCATTCATGCACGCTTGACTGTAGACATTAATTCAAAAGCATCGCTTTTGTCTCAGCTCAGCTTAGCAAAACGTATGCGTCGGTTTTCTATTCCCGGATACTCGCTTGTGACTTGTTTATGTTGTAAAGACAATGTATATTCCTATCATAAGAACTTTTACCTACTGTGGTGTTGATCTTTGTTTGAAACATTAGCTGTGACAACCTGATTGTTTTAAAGTTACTGCTGTTTCAGCGAAGCCTGACTTTTTTTTAACACAGTGGTAAAAAAGTGGTAACAGTCTTCCCTTTATCATGAAATCCGTTTGTGTGAACGTGAGCTTGAAAGTATCCACAGATCAGCACAGTGGTGAATCCTTTCATGAGGCTGACCAGGTGACCCAGAGTTAATACTCGCCTGTCTTTGATGATCTTCGAAGTTTGTTCTGTTGTCTTTTTCAGTGTTTGAGCAGTGTTGTTGTGTAGATGTATGTGCGTATGTTCTACTGATGGTTTGGTCCATGCTGTGCATATAATGTATTATCATTACCCCACAGCCCGCAAACTTTGTCTTTGGTGGGTTTGAAGATATTATTATTTGTCTAAAGGAACCATGATCAAGGTATTTATCATCACAGATGCATACATTTCTTACCTTCTCAAAGTTTTGTTGTCATCTGTATTTTACTTGCGCTAACTGCATATTGTACAAATGGTCCGTGCCTCATCGAAAACGCTAACTACCAAACCATCACTCGAGGTCTAATGGGGGAAAAGGGAGGGGAGAGAAAATGACTGTTTGCCCAGAAACCGAATCCTTATACGACGGATGCTATGGTCAAGTGGGTGAGACCCTGGCCTTCCTATGGGAATGTTTGGGTTTGATCCTCCCTGGATACGTCACGCGTAGTGTGTAAAAGGTGGAGATTTTTCCAGTGCCTAACCTTCCCATTAGCATAACATCAAATATGCATACTATAGATGCAGTAAGTCATGTCAGTGTCCAGTGGCTTACGGAAACATGAAAACACTCAACATGCATACCCACGGAAGTCGAAGTACGGAGAATGTGCAGCAACATAACGCCTGTACAATGTGGACGAAGCGACGTGCAAAGACACATCAAAGAAAAATCGGAAGGCATAGAAACAACAACAACAACAAAAACAAAAAAGACTCCCTTCTCAGGTTATAAATACATGCCGAATCTAGGTTTAAGCTGGAATCCAGAACATTTTAAGATGTTGGGAGTTTGGTTTATACACGACATAAAAGAATGTGAATCTGTCAGTTATTCTGAAACTTTCTCTGGTCGCGAAGCGTTGTTTACAATTTGGTCGAAAAGAAGCATTACCCCCTTTCAGACGAATAGCTGTACTAAAATCCCTAACTTTATCTAGGTTTCTGCTCCTGTTACCTGATCCACTTAATATTTTTCGTGCAGCACTAGAAAGGTTTTGTTAGCAGTCTGTGTGGAATTGAATACATGATGGGTGTGTGATGGGTATATCAATAGAAAGACACCAAACGGGAGCGTTGAAAAGGTGAAACTGTTATTCCTGACGAAAACAGTTTAGCTCTAGACCTCCTTTGGATAAGGAAGCTATTTTTGTTTAAATCTGTATCCATTTTGTCATCATTTCGAACGTTGTGGTTGAGATTGATGAATACGAAGGAGAGAAAATATCTATTTTGGATACACATGTTAAAGGCATACAAACATTTCCTACTCGAGCAATTCATATATAAGCATATAGAGTCACACAGACCTACCCACCTTCCAGAGGGAGCGGACGTTTGCATGTGTAAGAGTAGAAGAGTAGCAGAATGGTTCAGACGTTCGCCTGCCAGTAACTAAACTCCAGGTTCCAGGATTCGCTCCCATAGAGGCCTTGACTTTTCTCCTCAGTTTGACTGGAAAATCGAACTGAACGTCTAGCCCTCCGGAAGGGGACGAAAAAGGAGTCGGACCCGTGTGCCTTCTGGCTACGCACACTAAAGAGAAGGGCATTGCCCGGCTGCCTTGGTATAAAAAATTGGAGAGATAGGTTGATTTCCCAGGTCCCACTCCTTGAAGACCAGTTAGAATTCTTGCCTTTCTGAAGTCTTGATAAAGAAAATGAATATGAATTTGAATCGAGAGAGAGGGGATGGGCGCCGCCCTCGTGGGGCTGCCCCGGGAAAACTTGAGGTCTCTGCCACCGCACTCCCCTACGACCTCAGGGTTATGGAACTATCTAGGTAGGACCTCAGGACCTGGCCAGCTCTTGGGTTTATGTGCAGGCTCAAGGCTTGTGTCGTGATCATTCTGGATTTTCGCCATCACGTGGCACCTGTGACGTTAGTACATATGGAATTCATTCCAAGCGCGGAGACGTCATCTTGAGAAACTGAAACTGAAACGTGTATGGCCGATCTGTATGCGGCCTTAAAGACTGTAATAGTCCGTCTTTGGGAAGCTAAGGAGAAAATTGGGAGGAAATACAGGTGAATGATCTAGAAGATAGAAATAGGGGAGATTCTTAAAGGGCAAAAAATGTGACAGGACAGAGGAACCCCTACCTACCTAAAAGCAAACTGGATAGTTCCTGTGGCTGCAAAACAAGAGGGGACACAAACTTCTGCATCCGCAGTGTCCCATTGCCTCTCATACCGGTAAATACAACTCAACAGGTGTGGCAGTACGCTTCATAAATAATTACAAACTTAAGACAAATAATGTTAAAGGAGATCAGAACGTGAACTATATCATGAATCGCTTTTTGTGGTGGAAAATAGATGACAAATTTTAATCCAGCCCACCCTATCTATTCTCTCTCGTCTTCCCACCTGTTAAAAAGACTTCTTCCCTCCCTTTCTCTTTCTTATTATACATTTTACACTTTTCAGTATTTTAGATTTCTTTAGTTATTGTATGCATCTTTATGCATTCAGCTGATTATGAGCCGATATAATTTTGAACTCGTAGGTCTTTGATACTGCCGGTAAGAAGAATGCGAACTTAACAAATTCCACACATTGCGTCAGGCTAGGACAGTTTTCCATTCAGCAAAACTGATAAAAGGGGTGATAGAAGGAAGGGGGGAGAGGAACAAAGAATGGGGGAGGGGTTAGACTGTGACAGAGGAATGGAACAGGGTTTCGACTGTAAGTAGGCGGTCTACATTTTGACGTCACAAGTCACCTGGCTCTGATTGGCTAGACGGATTGCATGTTAACTACTGAAAAAAGAGTGTTTGTCTCATTGGTATTTGTTTCATTTCAAGCTAAAGGAATCAAGTTTATTACTGCATGACTGGAAAGTAAATGTCGCGAAGCCTTTGATAAATAAGTTAAGCTTGGATAAGAAAACAGAAAATAAATCGCATATATGTAGGGGGAAAACGCATTAATAAAAGTTTGAATCAGAATATCAAACGGGGAACGTTCTTCGGTTACTTGCTTTTTATCAAGCAATCACGTTTAGAACTCGTCACTAGGAAAGACAACAGAAGTCGACCAACTGGTGATGATGTTCTGCTGGAGACTATGAACTTTCATGAACTTCCACTCGCGTAAAGTTTGATCACGTTCAGAAGTTGTCACGTTTTCCCTTCATTGGACGTTTACATACGAGTCCCAAGTGCTGTGAGGTAAGTCAAGACATATTTACAATCATATTACTTAGTCAGGTAGTTATTTAGTTAGTATAGACGATCCATTATGTGCTACATCACATCTACAAGCAATGAATATTCGTCTGTATGTGCGTGTTTTTTTTAAGATGGTAGGGAAAGAGAGCAAGAGGCCAGTATGCATGAGGACATGATGTTCCAAACAGGATTGGAATATCCAAAGACCGAATATCCATGGCCAGATGATCCAGGTTGAATCGGCCATGCATCTTGAACATCTGATAGCTGAGATGATAAATGTGCGTAAAATATATTTTTGTTTTCGTTTTGCTTTCAGCACAGAACGTTGATGTGCTAGAGTCCTAAGCAGTGATGGATTTTCAAACTATTTTTAGCAAATCATGATGTGTACCAACATATGTAATTCAGTCGTGCTGGTAATGTTTTCATTTAAAACATTACTAAATTCTCGCCTCCTCTTTTTTGTTATCAGCTGCAGCATAGTCTTCTTTGTCAGTTTTCTTGTACTTTCTCCTGTTCAACAAAACATCAATCATTTTCATCTACCCGTTTTTATTCCTTTTTTTAAAAATGTTATGTCACCCCAAAATAGCCGGAAAACAAACAAGATATTGATAGTTTTTAGCAGTTTTTCTCTTTCTTGTGGTGTCAAGCTATTACCTGAGCCAGCAAAACGCGAAGGATGCTCAAGATTGCTTTGAAAAAACCTGGTGATAACCAGGTTGACTGACTTGTGCAGGGATAAACTGACCGATAGCCAGATGTGGACAGAGGTAATCTTCTTTCTGCATCCTTCATCAACCTGCCTGACATTGTGGAGAGTTCCATTGATCTCCTTCAATAACTGTGGACTTTGTGGTCGTGTGAAACGAGCCTTTAGACAAGCGTCAGTCAACACGGGCCGCTGTCGTTTCTCTCTTCCTGTTTACTTTTTCTTTTGTAATGTTGCGTGTGTTCCTTCTCTGCTCGCAAACAACACATTCCGTCCAAAAGGCGACGGCGGCGAAGATCACATAGTGGTTCATTCACATATTTGACGTAAAACAAACAAAACAAAACATGATCTCTTTATTGTCAAGTGCCTTTTTTTTTTTTTTTTTTTTTCCCATTTTAAGACTAGTTTTTAGAATTGCTGCTTTCAAAATACAGCAGTTGTCAAACCAGACAGCAAAACTGATACCTTTTCATGCCATATGTTTAAGTGATGCATAGAAGGTGGGAATCCCATTTAACCCTTTACCTCCTGCACCCTGTCCACCAGCACCCTGTATTGCCAACTATGCTAGCAAAGAAAAACTCAAACCACTTGATTCCCTCATTCTTTCCACCAAAGGGTGACGAAATGAAATTGTTAAGTTTTTGTGGTTGGTGGATAGGGTGTGGGAGTCAAAGTGTTAAACAGTATTTATATCCATATTTGTGGTGTCTGTGATCTAATAATAATAATAATATATTTTATTTATATAGCGCAAAATCTTGACAAAATCAAATCTAAGCGCTGAGCGTATACATGCATACATACCTACATACATATGAGCGTATACATGCATACATACATGCTTACATACTTACATACATAAATCTAAGCTGAGCGTATACATGCATACATACATACATAAATCTAAGCGTATACATACATACATACATACGTACGCACATGCATACATAATAATTACAATATTTATATAGCGCAAATCTCGACAAAATCAAATCCAAGCGCCGAAAAGACACACACGCACACACGCACGCACGCACGCACACACACACACCACACACACACACACACACACACACACACACACACACACACACACACACACACACACATGCATGGCCACAAATGGGGAGAAAAGAATAAAAGCAATAAAAGCAAGAATAAAACCAATGGAAAACCACAGAGAGCACATCATATACAATTATATATTAAAACAAAGTGATTCCCCTCCGAGCGGAGACAGGCTGCAGAGGGGGGTTGAGTGAGGTTAGGACTTTATGCAGAGGAGAAAAGGTGAGTTTTGAGAGCGGACTTGAAGGAGGCAAAAGTAGGTTGCTGACGGACTGAGAGAGGAAGTTTGTTCCAGGAGAGTGGACCAGAAACAGAGAAGGCTCGTGGACCATAGGTATTGAGCTTAGTGCGTGGAAAGCGAAAAGTCAGAGGATCGGAGGCAGAGCGGAGGGTACGTGAGGGAACATAGATCTCAAGTAGGCTTGACAGGTAATGGGGGGCTGCGTTATTGAGGCTTTTGTAGCACATGGTGTCTAGTTTGTACTGTATGCGCTTTGATACAGGGAGCCAGTGAAGTTGTGCCAGGAGAGGAGATATGTGGTCAGCTTTTTTCTTTTTGAGTACAAGGCGTACAGCATTGTTTTGAATGCGCTGTAGGATGTGAATGGTGGAGGCAGGAAGACCAGACAGGAGTGAATTGCAATAGTCAATGCGAGACATTATGAAGGAGAGAACGAGTTTTGCAGTTGTTTCGACAGAGAGATACTTCCTGATCAGGCTTATACGATGGAGATGATAGTAGCAAGATCTGGCAGTTTGAGAAACAAAGTTGTTCATGGACAGGGTAGAGTCAATGCAGACACCAAGGTTTTTAGCTGAATCAGAAATTGGGACTGATGTGTTACATAATGGGAGAGAAAGAGGAGGCAGCTGGGAAAGTTTCTGACGGGTGCCAATGAAGATAGCTTCTGTTTTGTCGTCATTAAGCTGAAGTCTATTGTGTGTCATCCAGTTCTTAATGTCCGAGTAACACTCAGTGGTGCGAGTCAACAGGCGCTGTATATTATCAGGTGAGTCACTATCTTGAAGGTGGGTGTCATCAGCATAGAAGTGGTGTTTTATAGAGTGGGAGTTGATGATGGTGGACAGGGGGGAGGTATAAAGAGTGAAAAGAACAGGGCCAAGGACAGATCCTTGTGGAACACCACAGGTCAGGTATGCAGGTTGAGAGTAAGTGCCATTGATGAGAACAGTTTGTTTTCTGTTTGATAAATACGAAGTGAAAAAGGAGAGAGCAATGTCAGAGATGCCAAAAGTATGATGAAGTCTAGAAAGGAGAATACCATGGTCAATGGTATCGAAAGCTGCAGACAGATCAAGGAGTGTGAGGAGAGAGACTTTGCCAGTATCAGTTGCAAGGAGGAGATTGTTGAGAATGTGTAGTAGGGCAGTTTCAGTGCTATGGCACTGGCGGTAGGCTGACTGGAAAGGATTGAGGAGATTGTTGGCAGACAGGTGAGAGTTCAGCTGGTTGAGGACGACTTTTTCAAGGAGTTTTGACAAGAAAGAGAGATTAGAGATAGGCCTGTAATTTTTCAGTGAGCTAATGAGTCATTTACAGCCTTTTTTTATTCATTCGTATATATGCCTCAGTCCATACTAATTCAGTTTCAATTTCCAGCTGTAACATGTGTCCATTTTGTTTTGATTTGCTGTGTTTATTTCTTTTGGGGAAAAAAGTTGACATAGCTTGACCATCTTGTTTGTTTATTGATTTGTTTGCTTACTTTAGTTTTTTTTTTTTTCATTTTACTATTATTCCGTTAAGAATGAAAGAAAAAAGATGACGCTACTCGCAAACAAAACAGAATTTCTTTGATCAGATTGTGATGTTGGATAAAAATGCGGGCTTTTGAACTTGAAAGTTGATCCGGTACGGGTTGTAGCGTCCCAGTAGAACATGCTTTCATTAAAACCATTCAAGTAAAAATAAAACAAAGAATACAACAGCAAATGAATAAAGAATTCAACAAATAAATAAACACAAAATGTATATAAAAAAAAGAAAATAGATGCAGCCTGATATATTACACTTTATCACAGGCAAGTAGATAAGATGAAAAATATGGGCAAAAAGAATTCAACAAATAAGTAAACAAAATGTAAAACAGTAGAACATGCTTTCATTAAAACCATTCAAGAAAAAATAAAACAAAGAATACAACAGCAAATGAATAAAGAATTCAACAAATAAGTAAACAAAATGTAAAGAAAAGAAAAGAAAAAAAATGCTGCCAGATATATTACATTTTTGTCATGAGCAAGTACAAGATGAAAAATATGGGCAAAAAGAAGGAAAGAAAAAGAAAAACACAAAGACAACAAACACACAAGTGTATGTATACACACTCCTGTACATGTCATATTCTGACATCACCCTTATGCGTTCATTCACACATGCCAGCAATGATGTGCAAGTCTATTCCAGCCTACTCATTGCGAAGCGTTCTGTCAGTCAGTATCTCACCTGTCTGGCCTGTCGGCATTATTGGGTTCGGTGTTGGCCGCTGCATATCTGGATGCCACCATCTCCCTCCAGGCCGCTCTCTCTTGACTTTTGTGGACAATTTTTTGAATATTTAGGCCACTGATGTCGGTTATGTTCTCGATGTATGAGATTGGAGGTCTGCCTTTCTTCCTTTTTGCCACTGTTTTTCCTTGAAAGATGGTTGCCATAAGGTCCGTGTTCTTGTTGCGTGACACATGGTCAGTGTATTTTAGTCTTCTCTTGTTGATGTCTGCTAGTAGTTTTCTGGTGGTATAGGAACTTCATTAGTTCTTCTGTCTTCCCATTTGACATATAGTAGTCTCCGATAAAACCACATCTCAGTCAGTACACTAGTCTAAACAATGGATTGCTCACAAATGCTTTGACCAGTACCACATAACTGGCTAATGAGACGATACATGTTGACCATTCTTCAGATTTTTTCAGTCAGTGGCTGACTATGTCAATCACTGTCACTGTTACTGCCAGCAAACAGGAAGACAATGACATGTACTGGCTCTCAGATGTTTCCGCCTATCTTTTTGCGTGAAGTCTCTGACCAAGACTTGGGGCTTGTCTCCCCTGATTCTCTTCCTTGATAAAAGACATCTACTCCACGGCAGTAGATGGTTAAGGGGGAAAGGATACAAAGTGGACGGGTATGGCTGTTTGGAAGTTAAGGGGAGAGTGATGCTTAAAAGCCATTAAGGTGATCTAGACGATAGATGCTTAAAACATGTCGCATCGCGCAGGAGGTCAAATGACGTATACAAAAATACATGCATGCGACTTTTCCTGTACAAAACTCTCATGCAGTTAGTGATTGTATTTAATAAGGTTGTATGTCCAAATAAAGGCCTTTAATGTCGGAGAAACTTGAAGTTTGTGTCCCAGCATCTATTTGAAGACAGCGCGGATTTAAATCTGGCTGCGTTCCCGCTCACACCCACACACCTCATGTGGCTGTCCATCCCATATCCCCATGTGTAAGTAACAAATTTATTCAGACTGACGCATGTTGAATGAGGGGGGTGTGTGTGTGTGTGTGTGTGTGTGTGTGTGTGTGCGTGCGCGCGCGCGCGCGCAAAATGAATTTCTAAGATCATTTCCAGCTTTGGACTTTTGGTCTTGATTATGTTAAGTTTCCTGTTGCTGCTTAAACGTCTCTATGGTGTATTGACTGTTAAAAATAATGCAATTCAGTTCATCTTGAAGGCTCCAAAACACTCGCATTTCGCCTTATTCCTCAGTCTGCACTACTTAACGCAAATCACCAACAAACTCTTGACTTTGTGCTTTGATTGAATCTCTGGTGCGCCCCCAGTTACTTTTCCACTGTGTCTTCTACACCTCCAGCATGCAGCTTTGGTCATCTGCTGACACCTAGCTATTGAAAAGCTCTCTGCTCAGATTAAGGCTGAGATGGTGGGTTTAGGGACAGGCGAAGAGAGTTATGAGTTTTTGTGTGGTTGTCGTAGTAGTAGTAGTAGTTGTAGTAGTACATGTAGTAGTAACAGCTTTGCTTCTGGTACTCTTGTCAAAATGATATCAACCCCTTTCATAATTTTTGTGGTTCTTGCGCTTGAAGCTGTGCGACTTGTATCGATGTGTTGACTTGTTATTCATTGTTTTGGCCCGGAGGATTGCAGTGGTTTTGTCCTTGTGTTGGCCATTGTTTTGACTCGAGGGATCTTGTAGTTACGTCAGTGTGTTGGCCGTTGTTTTGGCTTGCAGGATTGTTGTAGTTAAGTCAGCCAGCTGCCATTGTTTTGGCTTGCAAGATTATTTTAGTTATGTCAGTGTGCTGGTCATTGTTTTGGCTTGGAAGAGTATTGTGTTATGTCAGCGTGCTCGTCATTGTTTTGGCTTGGAGGATTATTGTAGTCAGTAGGCTGGCCATCATTTTGGCTTGGAGAATTGTTGTAGTTATGTCAGTGTGTTGGCCATTGTTTTGGCTTGGAGGATTGTTGTAGTTATGTCAGCGTGCTGGCCATCATTTTGGCTTGGAGGATTGTTGTAGTTATGTCAGTGTGTTGGCCATTGTTTTGGCTTGCAGGATTGTTGTAGTTATGTCAGCGTGTTGGCCATTGTTTTGGCTTGCAGGATTGTTGTAGGTATGTCAGTGTGTTGGCCATTATTTTGGCTTGCAGGATTGTTGTAGTTATGTCAGTGTGTTGGCCATTGTTCTGGCTTGGAGGATTGTTGTAGTTATGTCAGTGTGTTGGCCATTGTTTTGGCTTGGAGGATTGTTGTAGTTATGTCAGTGTGTTGGCCATTGTTTTGGCTTGGAGGATTGTTGTAGTTATGTCAGTGTGTTGGCCATTGTTTTGGCTTGGAGGATTGTTGTAGTTATGTCAGTGTGTTGGCCATTGTTCTGGCTTGGAGGATTGTTGTAGTTATGTCAGCGTGCTGGCCATTGTTTTGTCTTGGAGGATTATTGTAGTTATGTCAGCGTGCTGGCCATTGTTTTGTCTTGGAGGATTGTTGTAGTTATGTCAGCGTGCTGGCCATTGTTTTGTCTTGGAGGATTGTTGTAGTTATGTCTGTGTGCTGGCCATTGTTTTGTCTTGGAGGATTGTTGTAGTTATGTCAGCGTGCTGGCCATTGTTTTGTCTTGGAGGATTGTTGTAGTTATGTCTGTGTGCTGGCCATTGTTTTGTCTTGGAGGATTGTTGTAGTTATGTCAGCGTGCTGGCCATTGTTTTGTCTTGGAGGATTGTTGTAGTCAGCGTGTTGGCCATTGTTTTGTCTTGGAGGATTGTTGTAGTCAGTGTGCTGGCCATTGTTTTGTCTTGGAGGATTGTTGTAGTTATGTCAGCGTGCTGGCCATTGTTTTGTCTTGGAGGATTGTTGTAGTTATGTCTGTGTGCTGGCCATTGTTTTGTCTTGGAGGATTGTTGTAGTTATGTCAGCGTGTTGGCCATTGTTTTGTCTTGGAGGATTGTTGTAGTTATGTCAGCGTGTTGGCCATTGTTTTGTCTTGGAGGATTGTTGTAGTTATGTCTGTGTGCTGGCCATTGATTTGTCTTGGAGGATTGTTGTAGTTATGTCAGTGTGCTGGTCATTGTTCTGGCTTGGAGGATTGTTGTAGTTATGTCAGTGTGCTGGTCATTGTTCTGGCTTGGAGGATTGTTGTAGTTATGTCAGTGTGCTGGTCATTGTTTTGGCTTGGAGGATTGTTGTAGTCAGCGTGCTGGCCATTGTTTTGGCTTGGAGGATTGTTGTAGTTATGTCTGTGTGCTGGCCATTGTTTTGTCTTGGAGGATTGTTGTAGTTATGTCAGCGTGCTGGCCATTGTTTTGGCTTGGAGGATTGTTGTAGTCAGCGTACTGGCCATTGTTTTGGCCTGGAGGATTGTTGTAGTTATGTCAGCGTGTTGGCCATTGTTTTGGCTTGCAGGATTGTTGTAGTTATGTCAGCGTGCTGGCCATTGTTTTGGCTTGCAGGATTGTTGTAGTTATGTCAGCGTGTTGGCCATTGTTTTGGCTTGTAGGATTGTTGTAGTTATGTCAGCATACTGGCCATTGTTTTGGCTTGCAGGATTGTTGTAGTTATGTCAGCGTGTTGACCATTGTTTTGGCTTGCAGGATTGTTGTAGTTATGTCAGCGTGTTGGCCATTGTTTTGGCTTGCATGATTGTTGTAGTTATGTCATTGTGTTGGCCATTGTTTAGGCTTGCAGGATTGTTGTAGTCAGTGTGTTGGCCATTGTTTTGTCTTGGAGGATTGTTGTAGTTATGTCAGCGTGCTGGCCATTGTTTTGGCTTGGAGGATTGTTGTAGTTATGTCAGTGTGTTGGCCATTGTTTTGGCTTGCAGGATTGTTGTAGTTATGTCAGCGTGTTGGCCATTGTTTTGGCTTGCAGGATTGTTGTAGTTATGTCAGCGTACTGGCCATTGTTTTGGCTTGGAGGATTGTTGTAGTTATGTCAGTGTGTTGGCCATTGTTTTGGCTTGCAGGATTGTTGTAGTTATGTCAGTGTGTTGGCCATTGTTTTGGCTTGCAGGATTGTTGTAGTTATGTCAGTGTGTTGGCCATTGTTTTGGCTTGCAGGATTGTTGTAGTTATGTCAGCGTGTTGGCCATTGTTTTGGCTTGCAGGATTGTTGTAGTCAGTGTGTTGGCCATTGTTTTGTCTTGGAGGATTGTTGTAGTTATGTCAGCGTACTGGCCATTGTTTTGGCTTGGAGGATTGTTGTAGTTATGTCAGCGTGTTGGCCATTGTTTTGGCTTGGAGGATTGTTGTAGTTATGTCAGCGTGTTGGCCATTGTTTTGGCTTGCAGGATTGTTGTAGTTATGTCAGCGTGTTGGCCATTGTTTTGGCTTGCAGGATTGTTGTAGTTATGTCAGCGTACTGGCCATTGTTTTGGCTTGCAGGATTGTTGTAGTTATGTCAGCGTGTTGGCCATTGTTTTGGCTTGCAGGATTGTTGTAGTTATGTCAGTGTGTTGGCCATTGTTTTGGCTTGCAGGATTGTTGTAGTTATGTCATTGTGTTGGCCATTGTTTTGGCTTGCAGGATTGTTGTAGTCAGTGTGTTGGCCATTGTTTTGTCTTGGAGGATTGTTGTAGTTATGTCAGCGTGCTGGCCATTGTTTTGGCTTGGAGGATGTTGTAGTTATGTCAGTGTGTTGGCCATTGTTTTGGATTGCAGGATTGTTGTAGTCAGTGTGTTGGCCATTGTTTTGGCTTGCATGATTGTTGTAGTTATATCAGTGTGTTGGCCATTGTTTTGGCTTGCAGGATTGTTGTAGTCAGTGTGTTGGCCATTGGTTTGGCTTGCAGGATTGTTGTAGTTATGTCAGTGTGTTGGCCATTGTTTTGGCTTGCATGATTGTTGTAGTTATATCAGTGTGTTGGCCATTGTTTTGGTCTGCAGGATTGTTTGTAGTCAGTGTGTTGGCCATTGGTTTGGCTTGCAGGATTGTTGTAGTTATGTCAGTGCGTTGGCCATTGTTCATTCGGGCCGTGTGTGTTGTCGGATTTTATTAGCGTTGACTGCAGCTGGGTAAATTTCAAGTTCAGGGACAGTTAGGTAGTATACAGTATTTTACCATGTAAAATGTATTTTGTTGTTTGCGTGCTGCAGAATTCAGGTGAACTGTGTGTTCAATCGGTCAAAATAAGTTCATCGTTGTCTTTGAAAATGTTGTCGCTGAAGTTGATGTCCATAGGGTTCAGACATGTCTGCGCACTTGACGGTACTCTTAATACAACTACCACAACTGATAGTGGTAACGATAATAATGGTGTTCGTCTGTCGTCGTCGACAATGACCACGGCTTCATGAAGTTGCTTTGAGTCAGTGTGTCCGGAGGTGACTTATCAATCCGATCCGGGCACAAAAGTAACGTCCACAGGTTGGACATCTATGGTCGGTTACTGTGGTTGAAGGGTTTGCAGCCCTAGCTGTTCTCTTGCCAGACGCTAGTTCCCCATAGAGGAGTTGCTTCGGAATTCTGGTGTCAGACATCCGATACACATGGCCAGCCCAGCGAACTTGACTCTTTTGAAGTAAAGTGTGGATGGAGGGGAGATTGGCTCTCTCTAGTACTTCTGTATCAGGGATCTTCTCTTGCCATCGGATATTGAGAATCTTTCTGAGGCTTTTGGTGTGAAAATGATTCAATTTCCTTGCGTGTCTACTGTAAACAGTCCAGGTCTCACTGCCGTAGAGGAGAGTGGTGAGGACCACTGCTTTGTACACTTTGAGTTTAGTTGTGGCCGAGATACCTCTTCTGTCCCATACAGTAGGACGCAGCCTCCCAAATGCAGTGCTGGCCTTAGCTATGCGTTTGTTGACTTCGTCGTCGATATGCACACAACGTGATAGGGAACTGCCGAGATATGTGAAGTTGTCGACTGCATGTAGTTTTGTGCCTTTGACCTCGATATTTGGTTCAGTATATGGAACACCTGGAGGAGGCTGATACATGACTTCGGTTTTCTTGGTGCTTATTGTAAGACCGAAGTTGTCGCAAGCAGTTGAAAATTTGTCCATGCATTGTTGCATCTGTTCACCACTGTAAGCATTTAACGCACAATCGTCTGCGAAAAGGAGGTCACGAAGAGTGCTGTAACTGCATGTAGTGGTCGCCTTGAGGCGTCTTGTGTTGTACAACTTGCCGTCTGTGCGGTAGCGTATATCTATGCCAGGGTCTTCTGGAGAGAATGCATCTGATAACATTGCCGAGAACATCATAGAGAATAGTGTAGGCACAAGGACGCATCCTTATTTCACGCCATTGCTGACTATAAAGTCTCTGGACATTTCTCCGTCATCAAGGACCCGTGCCATCATATCATCGTGGAATTGTCGCACCATATTTACGGAGGCTGGAGGGCAGCCGAACTTCGCCATTATCTTCCACAGCCCCTCGCGACTCACCGTGTCAAACGCCTTTGTCAAGTCGACAAAGGTTGTGTACAGTGCTCGGTGTTGTTCCTGCGCCTTTTCTTGCAGTTGACGAGCAGCAAAGATCATGTCCACCGTACCTCTCCCAGCCCGAAATCCACATTGACTCTCTGGCAACAGACCCTGCTCAAGATGATTAGCGAGGCGGTTTAGCAGCACCCTTGCTAATATCTTGCCTGCAATGGACAGTACTGATATTCCTCTGTGGTTGTCACATGATTGTTTGTTTCCCTTCCTCTTGTATAGGTGGACTATTGAGGCATCCTTGAAGTCTTGAGGGAGTGATTGACTGTTCCAGAGTGTACTTTTAATACAACTATTACAACTGATAGTGGTAACGATATTACATGGGGGTTCTGTACAGGCTACGGTTCGCAATATGAGACAAAAATAGGTACTTTTTGTAAGAAATTGCATTCTTTCTGCTACGATCAGTGCCATTGAAATACCATTTTGAATTGATTTATGATATTTTTTCAAGAAAAAAATGTGAGGGATAGAAATCAATTTTGACAAAAAGTCAAAACACCCCAGATAGACCGTCAGTCACCTTTCCAGCTCCTAATGCTGTTTGACTGACTGCGAGTTAATACTGAATTGGTGGTGGGAGATCACATATTATTGTCAACACAGTTATTAATCAAATATCAAAATAATGATTTATATTTGTATTACTGTCTGCACAGTTGTTGATCATTTTTAGTCACATGAACAATCCACTGGTCAGACTGCAACCAGTCGGGTCAGAATAAAAGTCATCACAGTTAATTTCAGATATCCTATATCGTTCTCACCTCTCTCTCCTCCTCTCTATATCAAGTAGCAAAATTCGTTCCAGACTGAGTCAGATTTGTCGCATTAATACAACTTTCACCTGTACGTTTCATGTATCTTTTGGCTGCAGTCTGATATAAGTATTAATGGTGCGGTGTTGCTGTCCATGTCGGCAACTTTCCGCCATTACAGCGCTTAGATTTGATTTTATCAAGATTTTGCGCTATATAAATATTGTAATTATTATTATTATTATATAATAATAACTTTATACAAATGAACCTCAGACTCCCAGTTTTGCATACATGTAATCTAAACTGTGACACAGCAGCAGCAAACGTTGAAATTATCAACGGAGCTAATGTGTAAAGAGTGCATGACGTAAACGCACATTACAACCGGGTGCCCTCTCATCCCTGGCCTTATCCAACATCTTTGCAAACGGTGCAAAAACACGAACGAAATAAACAGAAATATTTATTAAAAGCAAAAATGAAAAAAGCAGGCAGAAACAAGACCCCCACAGTTTAGATATGCTCGTTTTACCAGCCCAAGACTAGCTGGCCTACTTAACAGATCCGTAGACGAGAGGTCCAACCCGGATGATAACAATTAGGCCTGCTCACTGCTCATCTTCGTATGTCAATGATTTCAGTGGTGTCAGCTTGATAAAGAAGTACACACACGCGCACACACACACACACACACACACACACACACACACACACACACACACACACACACACACACACACACACACACACACACTCACTCACTCACTCACTCACATACACACACTCACTCACACACACACACTCACATACACATACACTCACTCACACACACACACACACACACACACACACACACACACACACACACTCGACACAAACACACAATCATCAGACAAGCGTTTGCAGTTACAAACAACACACACAACAACAACAACAACACACACACACAAACAGAGAGAGAGAGAGAGAGTCACACACCACACTTCAGAATTCAGAATTGTATTCAGAAACGTTGTAAGCCCCCATTGGAGGGATAGTCAAAATTCATTACAAACTTGATCGATCAGCGGAAGATTAACAACATCTGACAACAAAATGACAAAGCTTTGATTAGGATATCACAGTGTCCCTGATTTTATATGCTTTTAACAGAAACAAACCAAAATTCTTAATCATACCGAGTTAAGCTCAGTAATACACACAGTTTAAGTGTGCTTAGGTATCGTTTATACCGTTGTTGGTTAACTGTGATCGAAAATAATTATAGCTTGACAGCAGAAGACAAACTGTATTCGTTTTCTTGTGCATGATTGCATTACGTAGCAACCAAATGGGAGTCTCCGTGTTGCTTGTATCTGAACTGATGAACTTTGATACACCAAGTGTAAATTTTGCTATAAACTTTTTTTTTAATGAATATCCAGATCAATACCAGTGTAAGGCTTGATACTGTGTGTGTTTATGAAAGTTCAATAAAAGTCACGTCTTCCACTCGTATGTATATGATCATATGATTTTTGCCGTCAAAAGTTATCTTATCTTTCCTGAAAGGCATGAATAAGTTGATTTTGATTGCCAGCTCTTTGGAAAATTGAACGTCAAACCCACACTCATTGAGGCATATAAGCATGTAAGTCTTGGCGTTATCACACACACACACCGCGCGCACGCACGCACGCACACAAACACACACACACACACACACGCTCGCGCGCGCGCACACACACACGCACACACATGCCCATGCATGCGTACACACACACAAGCTCGCGCGCAAGCGCACACACACACACACACACATACACACACACACATTCACTCATTCACTCACTCACACACATAAAGAGGGACGGGAGTGGGGGGTGGGGGCATTTGTGTCCTTTTAATGACGTTTTTCTTTTTACGTTGGTTGTAGAAGTCAAAATCACCCCTACAATTCAGTATGAATAATAAGTTCCGTTTATCAGAATGACGTTTCCTTAATGTCAAACACACTGCACGACAGCGATACTTAAAGAATGTAAGGTTTATCGTATATTATTCATTTATACACGCATGGTCCCAGAAGTAAATTTGAATGCATGGCTTCTGTCTCGGCATGGCAGAACGTATTCATATTTTTCTTTATTCCTGGCTGCACGTTTTTGACCTTTAATCGTAAATTGAATGAAATGTGTTTGGCAACCCCATGGATTTGTTTGCCATGAAGTGGTGGTTTTCAAGTAACATTGCCAGCCACCTACTTGTATTGTTACTTCAGTGCAGTACAAGGTTTATGCCACATACAAAACACTGATGATAAAACCATGATAACCATCTTCCAGACATGTGCTGCGGCACGTTTCCCGTAAAGTATGAGCTTGATAATAGGCTATGATTGTCCAAGGACCTTCACTATCATTTTGTCTTTGCAGGTGGCCCCAGTTTGGTACTTATGTGAACTTAATGAATGTATATTCCCCCGTGGGATGCCGGGGGCTCTTTCAGTATAAATACTATCCCCACCTTCTGGAAATTCTGTGCCAGACATTTCCTCTTTTCTGTCACTGGCCTTGTTTCTGTCTTGTTCGTTTGCTTTCTGTCATTTCTGCCTATCATTTTCTGCCTGAATGGTCCATTCGCCTGTGTGTGTTTGATAAAGTCTCACGTACTTTTTCTTAGGATTGATAATTGGGTACATGTATTAAATGCATTTTTGCTCTAGGGAGGTGAGATATGCAGAAGCAATTTTAGGTAACTTATGCCTGTTTGTGTATATGTTTTGGTGTCCTTAGGTATGCTTATATTTTATTCAGGTGTATTTTTTAAATCCCCTGTGCGATAAATTGGACGGAGTGGTCAATGCTTTGGGCATGTCCTTAGATTATGTGCGCGAATGCATTGATATATGTACTTAATTTTCTTTTCTTTTTCTTTCTGTTGAAGTTTTGTATGTTTTGAAGTGGTTATAGCCCTGATATAGCTCTACGCAGTCGGCTTGGCATTAAACAACAATAACAATAACAATGAATGTACATGTACAGTATAAATCTGTATTGATGGATCATGCACAATCAATTTTTTCTCACTTTTTTAATTTATTATAGATAAGTCATATAAACAAATGCAAAACAAACAGCAAAGTGCAGTTGCAGTAAGATCATGAAATCAAATGTTTGAATTTATGCAGAATATCCATATGTTTGAAATACATCTTCATAAAGTGCAGTCACCAGTATAGAAAAATACATAATAATAACAACATAGTTTGCCAGCATACACGGGCATGATATTATAAAATTACTCTCGCTATCACATTCCATCATATACATTGACAACATTTGTATTAAAATATAAAGAGACAGAATCAAGAATCAAGATTTTGTTCTTATTGAAGTAAACATGGCAGTTATTTTGTTTTCAAAGTGAGCAGATTCCAATTCATGTCTGCATTGTATTCTTCTATGTGGTAGTTTATAGCAAGTTACTTTTTAAGAAAGGTTACGTTCGGTACAGTCTTTGATATGCACAGTTAAATTTAATTAAGCATAATGAGCTGCTTGTCAGCTTGGATCTTTGACTCCCATTTGGTAATATTATTTCTTGGAACATTTCAGAAGTAACTGAAATAATTGGACGCACATTTAGGAAGTCTATCTGTTGTTGCTAGTCTTCAGTGTGGTGCTCATCTAAGTAAATACAAGATGGTGGTCTGCTTAATTGATGTGCACCCTCGGTACCCACTGATGTGAAGAATTGTGAACTTAACAAATTTCACACATTGTGTGATTGCGAAATGATAGACGTTTCGTCTGTCAGACTGATGAAGCTGGGTTGTAGGAGGGGAGGGGGAAGAGACTGTGTGTGATGTAATAGACACCTGGTCTCGGATTAGCTGTTGGAGGGAGGGGGAGGAGACTATTTGTGATGTCATAGACAACTTGTCTCGGATTGGCTGAGTGGAATGTATGTAATTTCAGCACTTGAATTAACTTAATATCACGAAGAGAATATGAATCTTATCATTGGTGTTTCCTTGTGCTTTAAGTGGAGACAGACATCTAGTTAATCATTGCTGATACTTTTGAAACTTTGTTTTTTTTCGTTCTTGTACAAAATATAAAAAGAAGAAAGAAAGAAAAAACTTACAAAATATCGTTGGAAATGTTTTTTTATTTGCACGATACACTGTTTTGGGGCAAGACATGAAAATAACCTGAATATATTTTAGGAGTGACATGAAGTAAGAAAGATTTGGAGAATCAAAACACGGCATGGTAAACGTCCTTTAATGATTAATTGTTGTCATGCACTCAGGTGTGGGACGGAACAAAACCAGAAAACTAAACGGACTTAACAGATAAATGAATGGTGATGGTGTAGTTCAGAGGGTTGGGTAGCTTCATGAAATGTCACCAGTTTAAAGCTTTGCGATTTTGTCTTATTCCTGTCATCACTGGATATTTCAGTAAGAGTCACGAGTTTTCTGAGGTAAGTCTGGGCGTACATTCCCCTTAATATCACAAGCAACAGTAACAATCATTTCTTTGTTCGTTCTTTAGTTTGTGTGGATGATTGCATGTGCACTACATCTATAGGCAGGCGGTGGAGGTGTGTGCGTGCATGTGTAGTGTGTGTGTGTGTGTGTGTGCGCGCGCGCGCGCGCGCTCTTGTATGGACACTCTTAAGAGACCTAATTTAGAGAGAGAAAGAGACCGAAATGCCTCCTTAACCTTTTGACTCCCTCACCCTCTCCATCAGTTTCCTGCAGGAAGCTGGTGGATAGGGTGAGGTGGTCAAAGGGCGAAACTTTGGCTTTGCTAGCATGGTGGACAATGCAGGATGCTGGTGGACAGGGTGCGGGAATCAAACGGTTAAGCTGTAATGCCTGTGACCAGAAGGTCCAGGGTCCGAATTCCACACATGGTATAGACTCGAGATATCAGGAGCTGAAATGTCTGGGGATGAAATGTTCTGGGGTCGTGCTGTGCCCAGCATCCTAAACGATCGGCGTGATATGTATGATCGAAATGTAGGTTTTATGTTTTGAATGTTTTTGCTTTTGATACAGCATGTGAAGAATTGAACACAAACCTGCTATGTATGCATACGTCTGGAATCATCTGCACGTTGTTTAGGGTAGCATGAATTTCCGCACACCCGAAGAATGGGCAGTTAACATAATAAGTATGTATAAAAATATAGTTATCTATTTAGTTACTCATTTATTTCAGCGCTTAGATTTGATTTTTAACAAGATTTTGCGCTATATAAATATTGTAATTATTATTATTATTATTTCCAATGCTTTTGCTTCTGATACAACGTATGAATGCATTTATGAGCTACATCACTTCTGCAAACAATGGTGTCAGATTGATCATGGCAGATCATATCATGTGCTAGCACATGTAACTGAACCATTCGCGAATGTCTGTATATAATGAAGTTCATCAATCCCCAACATCTACTGAATTGCCACCACCTCCTTTTTTTCATTATCAAAAGCAGCAGCAGCAGCGCAGCAGCGTTTTCTGTTTCTGTTCCTTCCTCATTTTTCCCCGATTAAAATCACTGTAACCGTAGTTGACTATTAAACTTTCCAGAAATAAACGATCAGCAGGAATGTTGCTATAACTGTTACTTGGGTCAGCAAAAAATTTGATTTGGAAAGAGTTATGGTCGCTTTGGAAAGCTGGGTGATAACTGGCTTGATAGGCGTGGTATATGGATAAAAAACTGACTGATAGGCAGCTGTAGACAGAAGTCATCTCCTTTCTATTGCTTTCATCAACCTGCCCATTGATCGTCTTCAATAACTATGAATTTAACGCCACCCAAAACGAGCTTCTGGTCCGGCCTTTGTCAACAAGGGCTGTTGTGTCTTTTCTTCTGTCTGTTTGCTCTGTTTTGTTGTTACAAGTGTTTGTACTTTGTTGGCATACAATACATTTCACCCTTGAAGAGATGGCGGTTAAACTCATTCACACGTTTGATACAAGATAAAAGACAACAACAACAACAACAACAACAGAAAGATTCTAAAACCCTCCCTCACTGTTGAACAAATTACCCAAATCCCTTTCCTTGCATATCTAAACACGATTTTCGAAATCCCGATTTCCGAAATAGAACAATTTTGCCAGACTTCCAAGTCTATGTTTTCTTATGCCAAATATTTGATCATAGTTGATATAAACAGCTAGGAGTCCATTGTGGAAATGTTTACATCTCTAGTCAGTGTTACCTGGCTAATCAGTTGTGTCCAATGAGATTCCATGCATTCGTGAGCATAAACAATTGTCTGATGGTTTTCGTCTGAGTCAAGGTGACTCAACGTTCAAGCAAATACGAACCAGAAAACACGAAAATAGATTTAGAACACGTATCAATATGACAGAACAAGACAGGCACAAATTTTCAGCCATCTCATTACGCCACGATTGGAAAGTTGACTACCGGGTTTTTTTGTTGTTGTTTCTTTAACACGTTTTGTGCATTTATTCTTTATCTTTTGTATACGCTCGACAAAAGGCAAGTTGGCCAAAAAGTTGAGCATATCTTGTTTTGTTGTATGAAATGTGCGGGTTTTTTTGTTTTTTTGTTTTTGTTTTTGTTTTTTGTTCATGATTGTCAGTCAATGATTTCCCTCTCGCTCTTACATTATTTCTTCGTTGATGAAAAAGATTAGGAAAAGACAGGCAACATTTATAGGACATTTCATGAGGAAAGGGGAACTGGAGCACGTGGTCACAACAGGAAAGCGGGAGGGACAGAACACTAGGTAGACCCAGGGAGAAAATATTGGACGGACGTGCAGGGTGGCTGAAGACAGAGAGGATGGAGATGTACTTGCAGCGACAAGGAATAGATTGGTGTGGAGGGCCATGTGGCAAGGCACATAATGATGATGATGATGGTGATGATTTCTTTTGTTGTCCATTGGGAATTGTTTGTTTATTGGAAGGAAAACAGAAATAACTTGGTCTGTCTTGTTTCTTTGGTGGCTTGTTTGCTTTTCATTTTACAAGTAATTCTATCACATTAAATGAGATAATAAAAAAAAACCCCAGCAGTTTTGTAAATGCAAGAAAATTTCTCTGTGACTTGTCTCCCTAGATTCTGGTCACTGATGATAACAAACGCCCACAGCGGGCCATTCACTCAGAGCGGTTGAACCATGACCCAGGGCAGTAGACGTTGAGGGAGAGGGATAGAGGAGGGTTGATGCATGGGTGTTATAGAAGTAAGCCTGTTAGGGCTGGTCTAAACAATGGTTATACAGAACACGTCGCATCATACAGCAGATCTGTGATTTGGAGTATCGAGTCATTTGCGCAATTTTTTCACGAAACGCTTGCATGCACTGCAGTTCTTAGTTAAGCAGAGTTGCGCTCGCTAAGTAAGCATCTAACATGAAATCAGCAGTGTCAATTCTGGGATCTGTTCTAGTGAAGTTCACTGTTTGGTTTGTCCGTCAATGTCTTCCGTCTTTCTTCTCCCTCCCTCTCTTCATGACTGGAGGGTCTACATGTGTCTGTGTACAAGCGTGCACACACGTGTTCATACTCATGCCCACGAGCGTGCGAATGCACACACACATGCACACAAGCACACACTACAACACACACAAATCACACAACACTGACAACACACACACACGCACTCCACCACACACACACACACACACACACACACACACCACACACACACACACACACACACGCACGCACGCACGCACGCTATTTCAATGAAGACACCACTTAGGATCTCGTCCCAGCCCTTCTCTGTCCAGGCATGGATTCTGTTATTTTCATTTTGCCAGGTATCCAGACAATGTTATCTTACCACCTACAGATAGTTAAACTAATGCAACTACGATCTTTTTAAGAGCTCCAAACAATGTTCATATCACCAAACTGATTAGTTGGCGCTTCTTGTTTAAAATCTACCGGCACGGTCTAGAAAGGAGATCACTCAGTAAGACCTGGGAGGGTTGAGCATCTGTCTGTCTGTTAACAAAATGTGATCACAAGATTTTCTCAGCTGTTGCTGAATCGATCTTTCCAAATGCTTGATGGAAAATGTGGACTGTTGAGGAGTTCTGAATGCTTAAGTTTGAAGGACAATGTGTCAAAGTCAAAGTTACAAGGACAAAAAAAAATTGCTAAAACTCAATACTTTTTGAAAACAGCGTATGAACGGCACTTTTTAAAGAAGGGACGACAGTATTAAACCCTGTTTTCAGTGTTCTGACCCTCTACCTTTGTCTCTAGTAGTTTCTTTAGGGTCACATTGACATTGCGGACTACAGATTTTTCTTCAAGGTCACAGTTTTCTTTAAGGTCACATTAATTTTGCAAAGTACAAAATCTGTTTTCACTGTACTAATTATTCAGGTTAATAAACACTGAGATTATTAAAATAACTTGCCCTACGTTTTCCCATGTTAAATGAACCAACAACAGTCTCAAATCCCCAGTGATGAGCGTTGTTTATTAGAATACACACCGGGAAAAGGGAGCGGTGAGAGAATTGGTTAGGGGTTAAAGGACAGTTAGGAGATCGACAGGGGGACACTCTAAGAAGGCTTCACCTACGTCACAAATTATCAGGTTTCCATTGACTGGATAGATGAATATTCATCAAATGTCTGCAAAGTAATTTATCGCTTGGATTTCAATCTTAGTGATGATTAGTTTTGCTTAAAACATTATAGGAATTAGAGGCTGTTGCAGCTTTTATGTTCTTGAGTATATTATTGCGCTAACAATTTAAAAGAGGACAACAAAGTAGGACGTTCAAAATGGTTGTAATACCAGTTGGGGTTTTTGTGTTTGTTTTGTGTGTGTGTGTGTGTGTGTGTGTGTGTGTGTGTGTGTGTGTGTGTGTGTGTGAAATTTTTCGAGAATGAGTTAATTTTGGAAAACAAGACGAGTATAGCAGAGGGGAAAAGCCGAGTAGATTTGTATCGATTTTTCTTGTGTTTGATGTAGCACGTGGATGATTTGATTATAACCGTCACACGTCCTTCGCAAACGACAAGAGGTTCAAGTTAATCATGGCCAATCATGCTATGTGTCAACACATGAAACTCAGTGACGCTGCCAATGTCTATTTAATGTAGTTAATGAACTCCATCTCCTCTTCTTCTTTATCAGCACTGGCTGCATTGTCCTCATTTTCTGTTTCTTCTTCTCTCTCCCCGATCATTGCTATTGTTTCATGTCCTTCGTTAAAAGTTTTCATCCTGAAATAGAAAGCAAGAGAGGTATTTTTAATTTTAGTTCTGCTTTTACTCGGTGTTTATCTATTACATGAGTCAGCAAAACGTTTATCTTTGAAATGAATGATGCTCACGCTGGCAGTGAAAAACCTTGTGATGACCACGTTGATTGGCCTGATGCAGGGATAAGAAACTGACTGATAGCCAGATGTGGACAGAGCTCGTCTTCTCTCTGCTCCCTTCATCACCCTGCCTGACATTCCGGAGTGGTCCATTGATCTCTTTCAATAACTGTGGACTTTAAAATGAGCTCTGGGCCCAACCTTTATCAACAAGGACCGCTGTCCTTTTCTTTTGTCTTTTTCGTTATGTTGCTGCACACATTCTCTCTTTGGTCGTGTAGGACACATTTCGTCCATGAAGCGGTGTGTGTGTGTGTGTGTGTGTGTGTGTGTGTGTGTGTGTGTGTGTGTGTGTGTGTGTGTGTGTGTGTGTGTGTGTGTGTGTGCAAAACTTGCAATGTTTCGTCCTCACGTCTGACCGAAGACGACAACAAGAAGACAAAGATGCCATTACCATGCTGTAATCTTTGTTTATTGTCTAATCATTACAGCATTTTCCATTCCTGTTATCTTTAGACATGATTTGGAACTTTGAAATAGGAGAATTTTGTCAGACTTAAGCAGTTGAGACCGCTGCAATTTTATGCCAGAGTTTGGCTCCAACTGTGGTTATAAACAGCCAGGCCAGACGACCCCCGCAAAGGGTTGATAGATTTCTGGTCATTGTGACCAAACATTTACGTCTTGTTCACACGTGGTTTGTGTGCATAACAATTCACCACAATTCAGTTACAGTGTCCTGTGTTTACAGCTGCTCTTTCTTGTTTTTGGTGTGTTCGTTTATTCAGAAAGAAAGAGGAATTAACATATCTTGATCACCTTGTTTGTTTCAGATCGTATGCTCATTGTATTTCGTTTTATTTCTATTTCATTAAGAGAGAACAAAAACTGACAAAGTTGTTCGCAAACGCAAGACAGTTTCTCTTCTCAGATTGTGTTGGATAAAATTCTCGCTTTTGAACTTAGAGGATGACCTGCCAGCTTTCCAACAGAACATGCTTTCATTAAAACAAAGAAAGAAAAACACAAAACAACATAACAACCAATCAACAAAGTTAATGTAAAAGAATAAATGCACACTGAATAAAAATACATACATGAATACCGATGAACTGCATTTTGTCAAAAACAAGTAAACAAAATAAAAAAAAAAGACTGGTTAGGGAGATAGAAAGATGGAAAAGAAAATATGCAGGCAACAAACATGCACGTGTATGCACGAGAATACACACACGTGTGACATTACCATATTTACATCACGCATGCAATCCAGTCATGACGTGCAAGTCTCTTCAGCCTCTGCAGTACTAAGCTTCCGTCAGTTCAGTATATTGTAACCAAGAGACTTGGACTATTGCAAAGGTCTTGACCCCAGTAGACAAAGTGACCAGCACCACACGACTGGTTAATAAGAAGATGCGCATTGATCGTCTAGCAGACCTATTCAGTCAATGACTGACCATCTCATTGACCACCCCCCGTGGGAATGCCGGTGGCTCTTTCAGTATAAATAGTATCCCCATCTTCTGGAAACTCTGTGCTAGAAATCTCCTGTTTTCTGCCACTTTCTTTGTTTCTGCCTTGTTCCTTTGCTGTCTGTTATTTCTTCCTATCATTTTCTGCCTTGCTGGTCCATTCACCTGTATGTGTTCAATAAAGTCTTACATACGTTTTCTTAGGATCGATGATTGGGTACTTGTATTATGTGCATTTTTGGGTCTAGGGAGGTGAGATATGCGGGAGCAGTTTTAGGTAATTTATGCCCGTTTTTACATATGTCTTGGCGTCCTTAGGTATGCTTATAAGTGTATTCATGTGTATTTTTTAAATCTCCTGTACGATAAATTTGACCACTCCGTTGGGCATGTCCTTAGATATGTGCGTGAATGCATTGATATGTGTACTTAATTTTCTTCTCTTTTCTTTTTTCCTGTTGAAGTTTTATAAATTTTGAAGCGGTTATAGCCCTGATATGGCTCTTCACAGTCGGCTGGGCTTTAAACAAAAATAACAGTAACAATCCCATTGACCATGTCACCATTACCTCCAGCGGTCAGGGAACAGACAGACTAGTCCCCTGATAGACTTGACAAAACCATGCACCCTTACAGCCCTCTGACGTGGACACCACCTGGGAAAAGAAACAGAGGTAAACCAGCAGGCACCCGGCAGCGTTCAGTTCAGCAAGAAATACAAGAAGCTCAGAAGACAGGGAACCAGCTATCCTGGTTCGCTCAAGACCGTTGTGGCTGGATGATATTGACTGGTTGATGGCTTCTGCTTCACCTGGACCAAAGAAGATTTAGTGAGAGCGATTGAATAATTTCTGCTTTACCTTTGGCGGGGGAGTCTGCATCTAAGACTTGTAGCTTATTTTTTTTGTTCTGTTCTGTGATAAAAGACACCTACCAGAGGAGTAGATTTTTAATGGGGAAAGGAAACGAGATTGAATGGTTTATCAATGTGAGGAAGCTAGGACGATGGTGATATTCAAGGCCTATTAGAGCTGATTTAGATAGTAGTCGCGCAAAACATGTGGCATCATGCAGGAGGTCAGGTCAATAAATGTGTACAGTTATTTGTGAGACTTTTTCTTTCCGAAACGTTCATTCAGTAAAGCTGCACTGTCTAAACAGGCCTGTAGCCAGAAACAACAAGTTTGTGTCCCAGGGCCTGTTTCAACACAGTTCATTCAGTAAGCTGCACTGTCTAAACAGGCCTGTAGCCAAGAAGTTTGTGTCCCAGGACCTATTTCAACACAGTTCATTTATTTCAACACAGTTCATTCAGTAAGCTGCACTGTCTAAACAGGCCTGTAGCCAAGAAGTTTGTGTCCCAGGACCTATTTCAACACAGTTCATTTATTTCAACACAGTTCATTCAGTAAGCTGCACTGTCTAAACAGGCCTGTAGCCAAGAAGTTTGTGTCCCAGGACCTATTTCAACACAGTTCATTTATTTCAACACAGTTCATTCAGTAAGCTGCACTGTCTAAACAGGCCTGTAGCCAAGAAGTTTGTGTCCCAGGACCTATTTCAACACAGTTCATTTATTTCAACACAGTTCATTCAGTACGCTGCACTGTCTAAACAGGCCTGTAGCCAAGAAGTTTGTGTCCCAGGACCTATTTCAACACAGTTCATTTATTTCAACACAGTTCATTCAGTAAGCTGCACTGTCTAAACAGGCCTGTAGCCAAGAAGTTTGTGTCCCAGGACCTATTTCAACACAGTTCATTTATTTCAACACAGTTCATTCAGTAAGCTGCACTGTCTAAACAGGCCTGTAGCCAAGAAGTTTGTGTCCCAGGACCTATTTCAACACAGTTCATTTATTTCAACACAGTTCATTCAGTACACTGCACTGTCTAAACAGGCCTGTAGCCAAGAAGTTTGTGTCCCAGGACCTATTTCAACACAGTTCATTTATTTCAACACAGTTCATTCAGTAAACTGCACTGTCTAAACAGGCCTGTAGCCAGAAACAAGACGTTTGTGTCCCAGGGCCTGTTTCAACACAGTTCATTTATTTCAACACAGTTCATTCAGTAAGCTGCACTGCCTAAACAGGCCTGTAGCCAGAAACAAGACGTTTGTGTCCCAGGGCCTGTTTCAACACAGTTCATTTATTTCAACACAGTTCATTCAGTAAACTGCACTGCCTAAACAAGGCCTGTAGCCAGAAACAAGACGTTTGTGTCCCAGGGCCTGTTTCAAGACAGTTCATTTATTTCAACACAGTTCATTCAGTAAACTGCACTGCCTAAACAGGCCTGTAGCCAGAAACAAGACGTTTGTGTCCCAGGGCCTGTTTCAACACAGTTCATTTATTTCAACACAGTTCATTCAGTAATCTGCACTGCCTAAACAGGCCTGTAGCCAGAAACAAGACGTTTGTGTCCCAGGGCCTGTTTCAAGACAGTTCATGATTTAATCTGGTTGGCTGCGCTCCCCTTCCTGCCTCCTCCCACATGTGCACTTACGCTTGCCCACTCCCTATCATCCCCTTGAAAGAGAAGAGAATTTTTCACTCTCACCTTACTTGGGTGAAGTTGTGTGTTTAAGTATATGTGTTTGAACGTGCCCCATGTATGCGTGCGTGCAAACAGGTGTGCACTGTGTATGTATGCACCTGTGGAGTTACAAGCATCAGCAGACGAGATGGTGATAAGAGAATTGTGCATCTCTTCTGCATTTCATTCATCCTTTGTACAGCATCACTGATTGATGGGTAATAATAATAATAATATATGGTAATAATAGTAATAATAATAACAATAATGATAATAATAATAATAAATGAATGATGATGATGATGGTAAACCCATTGTATCGCGCCAATAGTCCGTGTCAAAACAAGCTGGATGCACTTATTGCACAAAAAGAAGTGTTATGTCTATACAATAAGGCAATATATGCATTGTCAGATATAGACAATACAATATCAATATGGTCAGTTCATCAAAATAGAATAAGGTAATAGTACTACTAGCCCGCAAAAAATATACAAGGAAGAAAAATGTGTAAGACATTGATGGAATACATATCATTATACACAAACATACTTAAAATAAACACGAACATACACACACGCGCGCGCCTCTGCACACTCACATACACTCTCAGACTCATACAAGCATACACATATACACACGTCGGTGGGAGGGGGAGGGTATCTGGTCCATACTTTAATGTAATAGACACGTAGTCATATACAGTACTGCAGTACGAACATAGTTCATCAAGAACGACAACAGAGGATCACATGAAATCAGAAAAAGGTGATCGTACCACTAGTGTGCAAAGAGTTTACAGGGAAGAACATTTGTAAAATCATTTGCTAAATACAAGTCATTCCTACACACACACACACACACACACACACACACACACACACACACACACACACACACACCACACACACACACACACACACACACACACACACACACACACACACACACCGCACGCATAAAATCACGTTTGAAAACACAGAGAGAAGGGGGGGGGGGGGAGAGAGAGGTTGCAACATGATCAGACATAAAAAAAAAAACTATATACATTCACTTCTGCAGTTCTGCAGGTGTTTCTGAAAGAGATAAGTTATGTCTGAAAGACACTGGGGGGTTCTTGTTGCTGGCCCAAAACCGAGATGCGTTTCTTTCCTCAAGTAATCAGAGAGAACAAATGTACAGGCAGGAAAGCTCCTTGAGACCAGAGTGCTTTACACTAAATTAGTGCTTTGATTGGAAGCCAACGTAGTTTTTTCATGCTTTTTCACTGCATTGTCTGCTGTCCCACCGGCATGTCGAGCTGCACTGTTTTGGATTTGCTGGAAAACACTTTAACCTGTAGAAGCTATAAGCCAAGACCAAAGTACTCAAAGATACAAGATACAAGAATTTTATTTAGCCCAAAGCATCACAATGGGAAATTGTTTTGGCATTCGCATTAAAATACATATAGGCACAAGAACGCATAAACACATGTACACACATACTCTTACTCTCTCTCTCACTCTCTCTTTCACCCCTCTCTCACCCTCTTCCTCCCCTCATCTCTCTCCCCTCCCTCTTTGTCGAAACATCATCAAAGATAATGACTAAATCTAAATATGTACGGTTAAAAAAGCATATCATAAGAGTCAGATGCCTTGGTCAGGACTTTTAACAATGGACAAAAAGGGCAATACTCATTGAAAAACAACTTTGGTAGGTATAGAAAAAATTTGATTAAAGATGCAACGCGATATGCACATTAAAATCAAAATGAGTTAAATACAATAAAATGAGTATGTAGACTAAGAGGACAAGGTTAATAAACAAGAGAAGAACAAGAACAAGATTTTATTTTAGCCCAGTGCTCAGACACGTGGAAAATGTTTTGGCTATGCATACAATCCCACTCACGCATCACAACAATTACAATGTTCAACATCATAAAAGACAAATTCGTCGGTCATCCACGTAATCGAAGAAACACACGCACACAACACACACACACTCTCACGCCAAGGCGCCCATATCCAAGCCACCTTAGCCCTGCCAGCTAATTAATTTAACAGCGCGCATCTGTCTTTCCCTTCCCCTCTCCACACCACCCTCACCCACCCAGTGGTGGGCCACAGGCACACATTGAAGTATAGGCTTACAGATTGACCTAGATTCGACTAGGCCTACTCTGTGCCAGTATCAGTCACTTCCCACACTCAGTCCCTCCCGAAAGATCGTAGCAGTTACAAAGCACTGCTGTAGAGTGGTGGACTCTGGTCAAACCTGCCTGGCTAAAAATACAAGATACAAGATACAATATTCCACACACCCTCTCTATACCCTCTCTCACATACAACCCCACATTGCTATGCACACAATGTTTGCTCCAACATAGGTCAATTGTACACATCCACACGCTCTCTCCTCTGCTCATCCTTAACTCCAAAGCCCCGGCACATCTCACGTGAACAAGTCTAAGTAGGGACAGTGTCACGGGCCGCCTTCACATAGAAGCTGTTGCTTAACCGGCTTGTCCTGGCCTTAAAGGACCTGAATCGTTTACCGGAAGGTAGGGGGGAGAAGAAAGTATTTGCCGGATGGGAATCCTGAGGGAATTTCTCTCCACGTTTTGTTCTTGTAATTGGTCTGTAGAACTTGGAATCATCGCCATAAACAGTAACTAACGTTTACAGTGACCTTTTCTTTATATCAAACACACATAATGACAGCGACACTTCAGGCATCTAAGGTTTACTGTATATCATTCATTCATACACACATGACTGGAAAGTAATTTGAAAATATGGTTTCTGTCTAAGTTCTGCAGAACGTGTGCGTCAGTGTTTTTGTTCCTGGCTACATGCTTGTGACCTTTAATCGTAGATTTAATGTTTTCTATCAGATGAAATTTTTTTTGCTTCAGCGTTAATGCCAGAGTGAAATTTTCAGTCACCTTATCTTCTTATTGTTGTTATTTGTTTTCTCAACAAAGCTCGACTTAGATCAAACTTTTAC
The DNA here is from genome assembly GCA_030674185.1 of Monoplex corrugatus. Lineage (NCBI taxonomy): Eukaryota > Metazoa > Mollusca > Gastropoda > Littorinimorpha > Ranellidae > Monoplex > Monoplex corrugatus. The sequence continues at coordinate 29,080,747 of CM060309.1, forward strand.
CAGTAAAACAGTGATAAGTATCTCGCCTTTACAGCGACAGTTTTTGTGTGGTTAGCTTATCTGTAAGTCTGGTGGATTTGTTTAAAGCTAAATAAATAATTTAAAGATGGTACTGAACTGTCGTCAGTGGGTGTAAAGTTCTGTACTGGTTTATTTCTTACACTTGTCACTGATGTGTTCCCATATTTGGGTCAGGCCCAGCTGAATTAGAAGGCCTAGTTGACTACAGATACAGATTTCCAGTCTGACTGCGCACGTTTGAGTAGTTTCTAGTTCTCCCAACCATGTATGGGTACCTGACTCTAATTAGGGTTGGGGAAGATGAGGCAGCGATGGACAAGAGCTAGAGACCACTTTTACAATGCAGGCCCTGAAAGCGATTCCTATTTTTACCATCTGACTCCCCTATAATCTCATGATTATGGAAGAAGTTTCTTTAATATGTATTGAAATTAGGCATTCATGATTCGTCTTTCGGCCTTCAGTCTGATACGTTTGTAAACCAGTTTTAACTCTCTCTCTCTCTCTCTCTCTCTCTCTCTCTCTCTCTCTCTCTCTCTCTCTCTCTCTCTCTCTCTCTCTCTCTCTACTTATTCTCACTCATCCACACTCTCTCCGTTTCTCTCTGTTTCTCTCTCTCTCTCTCTCTCTCTCTCTCTCTCTCTCTCTCTCTCTCTCTCTCTCTCTCTCTCTCTCTCTCCTCCCCCATTTCTGTTCTTGTTCTGTATCTCCACCTAACTACATAATTTGGTGTCTGTCTCAAATTCTGCTTAATTCATCTTATGTATCGTTCTTTTATGCTTGCATTCTCCAAACTCCCAAATTCTGGAAATTCTGTGCTACAAATTTCCTTTTTTCTGCCACTCTTTGTTCCTGCCTTGTTCCTTTGCTTTCTGTCATTTCTTCCCATCACTTTTTTGCCTTGTTGGTCCATTCACCTGTATGCGTTCGATTAAGTCTTGGGTACTTTCTCTTTAGGAGTGATAATTGGGTATATGTATTAAGTGCATTTTGGCTCTAGGTAACCAATTTTAGGTAATTTAGGTCCGTTTTTATATGTCTATGTCCTTAGTTATGTTTAGATTTGAATTGGGTAGTTTTTTTTAAATCACCTGTGCTATGAATTGGACGGAATAGTCAACGCCAGAGGCATTCCTTAGATTATGTTCGCGAATGCATTGATATGTGTACTTAATTTTGTTTTCCTGTTGAAGTGTGGTGTGTGGTATATGTGAAAAGGTTTTAGCCCTGATATGGCTCCACGCAGTCGGCTGGGCTTTAAACAGAAATAACAATAACAGTAAGTGAGCAGTGTCTTCAGTACGTTGAATAAGAACAGGCAATTTTGAACACCAAACTGACTCAGTAGCAGAGCAGGGTCTTCTTTGGTGGGTGACTCCATTGTGGCTTGAGATCTTTGCCTCCCGTAAGCTTTCTGACACTGAGACTTGGACAGAATCAGCTTGGGACTGGTGATATATTGTGGAACTGGAATGAGCGGCGTGGCATCAGCGACTCTACAGTTGCTCGAAAAATTAGACAGAAATAAAATAATTTCATTGGACAAATCTGAATGTTTCTTTAGCTTCATTTTTACTTCTTGAAGGGTGTAGATCAGGTTTATCGCACAGTGTTCCTGAAGCTTTGCAATGTTATAGCTTAAAGAAAGATCTTTTTTTTAAAAAAGGATGAAATAGGACAGTAATCTAACTTTGAATCTCAGAATAACAAAAATATGAAAAGCAGTTTAAAAGGAATGTTAAAATCTTGTTTGGGAATCAAACATGATATTGGAAACGTTTTTCAGTGATTCGTTGTTACTAAGCATTTGGACAGAAACAAGCTTCTTACTTGATATTAAGAAAATAGGTGGATAGTATTTATGTATCACAGAAGAATCGGAAGATCTGTGAACGGTCAGTTGTAATTTTAATAATCTTGTCTCAGTGTTCTACTCAGTGCACGTTTCACGGGTTGCGAGATTCATAAGTCTAGGTATGCTGGCGTTCATATCAACATCTGTAACATTCGAAAGCAAGATAAATCATAGAGTTACTGTTAGGCGTGTTTGAAATAGTACTTGTCAATAGGGCTAGAAAATATAAGATACTTCGCATTTTAAATGTGCTGTTTTGTTTTGTTTTGTTTTGTTGGACACGCGCTTATATTGGTTTTCTTGTTCTTCTGGTTCCTGTTTACTTGGGCGCGGGCAGTCACACTCGTTTTGGATCTTGTGCTGAACAGTATATAAGGTATGATTGTTTTCACTTTGGATACAACATGTGACGGTTTCATTTTCGCTACACTGCACCTGCAAGTGACTTGATTTTTAAACTAATCGAGGCAAATTATGCTAACGTATGTAATTCTGTTGTGCTGGTAATTTATTGTATATACTTAAAAATAAATCATCGTCTCATCTTTTTGTTTTACATCAATAGAAGTGGCATAGTCTTCATGTTTCTTCCTCCTATTTCTGCATCATTAATGCCACCATTGTCATATCTGATGTCTTCATTGATAAGGTGCTGTACCCCAAAATAGCCAACAAACGAGAGATTGACGTTTTTTCAGCGTTTTCTTCGTTTCTGCAACGTGTAACTATTCTGTGAGCTAGCAAAACGTTTACCTCTGAAGTGAAGATGCCGAAAGTCGCTGTGAAAAGCGTGGAGATAACCAGACTGACTGGCTTGGCGTAAAGGTTTTAAAAAAAAATTCGGCGAAGAACCAGCTGCGGGCGGAACTCTGCTTTCTGTTTCTTTCATTAACTTGCCTGACATTGTGGAGAGTTCCATTGATCACTTTCAATAACTGTGGACTTTGGAGCCACGTGAAACGAGTCTCTGGTCCAGCCTTTGTCAATAGGGGATCGCTGTCCTTTTCTGCGTCTTCTTTTTTTTTTTTTTTTTTAAGTGTGTTGCACATGTTCTCTCTCAACACATTCCACCCACAAAGTGGTGACGGCAAAGATCACACAGTGCTCCCTTTACACGTGTGGAACAAAACAAAAATCGGAGATGTCTTTGCGATTTCTTACAGTGTCCCTTTACTGGAAAACCATTCTGACAGTTTTCTTTGCCTTCTTCCATTTTTATGGCGATTTTTTTGGAATTAAGACCTTGGAGACAGAGAAAATTCTCTCAAACTTGTTGTCTAGCTTCCTTCTTATGCTAATTATTTGGTCCAAATTTAATTATTAACGGTTTTTGGTGAACGTTTGCTGTCTGTTTTTATTGTTGTAACCTAGCTGGTGTGTCAAGTTTAACCAAATGATCAAGCGCATAATTCAGCTCATCTCCTTTACGATCAAGTTTACCATTTTGTTTTATTTTTGCTCTGTTTTGATGTGGGCGAGTGTTCCATTGAAGAGAACTAAAAATGAGCATGACTTTCAACATTTTGTTTGTTTCATTGTTTGCTTGCTTGCTTGCTTCCTTCTTGCGCTTCATTTTGGTTCTTATTCATTGAGAGAAAACGAAAAGAGATAACTCTCTCATCACATAGCGGTATTGGATCAGATGCAGTCTTTTGAACTTGGAAAGGATTGGCCTGCTTTCTGAAATGAACATGGTTTCATTAAACAGCGAACAAACAAACGAATGAACAAACAAACTTAACAGATAAATGAATAAAAAGAGAAGTAAATGCTAACACACTGCCTTCGTCACAAATAGAAACGGAGAAAATTAACCGAGAGAAAAACGAAATTACCTGAAGCAGAAAACATAAATGGTCGCGCGCGCGCGCGCGCGCACAGAGAGAGAGAGAATATTGCATAATTCAACTGAGAGACCTCTAGTGGTGTTTAATTATGCTTGTTCTTTTGAAGGAAATAGACAGCCATGCAAACGTAACAACCCTCCTCCCCCTTCCCCCCTCTCTTTAACGATTATGTACACTAGGGCAAGGAACATATTTACGAAAAATCTAGGAAGACAATAATTTCTTCTTTGGTCATGTCGTCATCTACCACCAAACTGCTTGATTTGTTTTAAACTTAACGAAGGTAACACTTTTGATGTGCCAAATATGTAATCTAAATCTGGTTTAAAAAGTCCATTGACGAACAGGTAAGAAATGCCTGCTCAAAAACGTTAATGGTTTGGGTTAAAATGACCTAAAAAAGAGAGTCATGGCTATCTAAACGCATATAATTGCAATTTCCAGATGAACCAGACATATGGCTCTTACTTGATACGACCCATCAGTGAACAGCTGATGTAAATTTACTGGTAAATTTTATTCAAAAGCAGAAGCACATAGCTGCACATTAACACACAGTTACAAACATCACCCACAGGTGGACACGAAACATGATTATTGCTTCGAAGACTGTCAAAACGGACTTCAGAATGGTATGTCCCCAATTGACAACGATGATTCTTCAATCCCAAACCCAGACAGAATAATCATTCTTGTTCCAATGGGGACTGTCACAACGATCCTCCAGCGAAAGCCCTCAGGGGTCCACCAGCATCGAAAACCTCTATGTGAATTTAGCATGGAAGTAGAACAAGCAACAGAAATTGAGATCATCATGAAGAGTCGTAGACGTCTTAACAACTCGGCGACTATCTGTTCAAAATACGAATGGTCACAATTATACTACAGATGTCCATTTTGACCAGGCTGTATCTGCGAAATGAGTAATGGTCAACGACGTGGTCCTAGCCTTTCCAACTGTGCTTACACGCATATTCAGCTTTGGCGTAAGAACCCATCGAGAATAGAAATTCCAAACTCGGCTTCATAGTTATTGGCATGAAGTTTCAATACCTGAATCGCCCACCCCACCCACTATACGCATACAGAAATAAAAATCCAAGGTGAACATGGAATGATGGTAACGTGGTAGAAATTAGCCTGACGCACAATGTCTGACAATAAATTATTAATTCTGTGCTTGTCTCCTATTTTTCTCATTTCTTCCCCTTTTTTAAGACAGTGTCTTGCTTTATTAGGTGTTTGCTTCGCCGAAGGAAAGATTGACTGTTAATATGCCTTTCCTTTCTTTTGTTTCCAGACATTTGGAGGGAAGAAAATCTAACCCACTTCTTCCGCAGAAAACAGCTTGGCAGTGAAGTTAAAAGCAACAGTCGTCATGGTGTCCAGAGGTCACATTCTGTACTTCATTCTGCTGCCGGTGTTGGCTCATGTCGCTGCTGACGATGCTGATGAACAGATCATGTCAGAGGTGATGTATTGTTGTTGTTGGTGGTGATGGTGGTGGTTGGTGTTGGTCCATGTCGAGATAGTGGTGATCACCTGTTATTGTTGTCATTGTGGTGGTGTTGATGATGGTTGTCGTTGTAATTGTGTTGATTGTATTGGTGGGATTTCTTGCTGTTGCTGTTGATGATAGTGTGTATGTGTTGTGTATGTGTGTGTGTGTGTGTGTGTGTGTGTGTGTGTGTGGTGTGTGTGTGTGTGTGTGTGTGTGTGTGTGTGCGTGCGTGTGTGTGTGTGTGTGTGTTTCTCCTCACCACCTCATAATTTGCAAAAAATTACGTAACACTTATATTACAATAACAATCCTAATAGAGACAAAGGGACTTCCGATGAAAGATCAACAAAAGCAGAGAGGTTGATTAGCAACAGCAATGTTTGATTTTTGTCAGAGTGAAGAGAAATTACAAATGATATGAGGAATGACCGATGTTAACGATATACATTGACAATAATGTTCCTTGTAAATGTCCTTTTTCCGGAGTGACATTGCATTTCATTTATGTAAATAAAATGTGGAGTATTCACTTTCACTGTGAAAAGTAATGAGATATGAACTTTCGATACTGGGTAAAAAGATTTAGTGTGAATGTTCGCAAATCCCTAAGTTCTCTTCAAAGTTTTAGCGAATTTTATTGGACACTTTTCTGACGTACAGTATACCTTATTTTACTGAGCGGAAAACGATAACATGTATTGAGCCATTCATGCGTGTATACTGCTTTAGCGGCCCTGTGCATCGGTAATATGTTACTGAAATAAGGTGGCTTGTGTGCATTTTTGAGGAAGTACAGTACACTTTGTATTTCAGTGTTTACATAAGACCATGAATCTACTTGGAAGTAATTTGAAGACACTAAAACGGGGTTGCATTCAACACAAAAAATCATTTAAGGTGAACAGACAGGGAAAGCATAACAAAACCGCTGGACTGATACATCTGATACTGAAGCATAACAAAGCCTCTTGACTGATACATCTGATACTGAAAGCCATTACCAGTGTAATGTGTACACGTTTGGAATATTCAGGTCGAAAACCTACTCCATCATCTTTAAAATAGGTACTGGTAAAAACAGAAATCACATAAAGGAAAGACATTTTGCATTTGAAATGATTAATGCACTATTCTGGAGGATCAACAGCCAATCCATCCAAGACGAGCCGGTCTGGAATCGGATGTGGGGGAAAATGAGGTCACAAGTTGCGGTGATTCAGTTGTCTGCGTTTTGCCCATATGAATAAAAACAGAAGTGTGTTGCAATACCCTCACGTTCAGTTTTCCCAGATATCTTTTTGTTATTCTGGTTTCCGCAGAAAGAGGCAACAAGTCATCCGAGAGTATTCCTAAAATACCACAGAGTGGGTCGCATCATGTTTCCATGCCAAGCTTCTTTGACTGACTTCATTCATTATCCGTTTTCTTGTTCTGCTTTTAAAACTAAGGCGGTTGCTTCATATCGATCCCTTTTGTCTGTGTAATGTCTACGTTAGTCTTCCGAAAGCAGTATTTCTCTGCTGTCAGGATTCTGTTTCACCAGGTGTTTTGTCCTGGGTCTGCTACAGTCGTTCGTCATGGAAAGGATTCTAGTTAGGATAAACACAAGCGTTACAAGACGCGTTAACCAAATAATGTTGATGTTGTAGAATATAAAAGTCTGTTGTTTTAAAAGCGGAGTAGAAAGTACTGGAGAAATTCGGCGAAAATATGGACTGAGATAGTAAAAGTAATCATTTAAAAGAATTGATAACATAAAATCTAAAAACTGGTGATGAGAATGAGTTCTTGAAACTTTGAGAATTTTCAAACAATACTGTCGAGTACATTCATCAGCATTCTGGTGCAGCGCAGTGGAAGCCTCCCAGATCAAAGGATCAGTAAAACTGAAAAATAAAAAAAAAGCAAACAATTACCAGATTAATGAAAGACAAAGAAATAGATAAATAGCTTAAAAGTTGCAGTGTGAGGAAAGGAAGATAGAAAACGCTGGCCGCACACCAAGAAACCAGCTTGCTTGCCTAAAAATGGCGCAACCAGAAGTCAAAGAAAATACATAAATAACGTAACTCTGTAAAGAGCTCTGTACTATTTATGGATGGCTTGGAACAAAATTCGATGTAAGTGGTTTACGGTTGCAACTTGAAACTTTTTTCTTAACGTCTACCGAAAAATTTTGCCTGACGATGCGTGGAAAGGAAGATAATTAAATGGTGTACTTTCAAAGCATTTTTTGTTTGTTTGTTTGTTTGTTTTCAGCGATTTCAAGATCATTTAATAAGCGGACATAACAAAAAGTATAACACGATTCTCTTGAAAATCGCAGCATCCACAAACAAACATTCTTTGAATAGCATTCCCCTCTTTATCTCGTTATGAAGTTGTGTAGTGATAAGATCATCCTCGCACAGTAAAATTGAATTAGTCGTTTGTAAAGGGTACTAGACTTACAGAAAGAGCGTATAACAATCTATACTTTGAGCTGCTGACAATGCATTGCCATGGAGAAAATTAACAAAAAACTGGAGGTCTTACACACTTGTAACTGATCGATGGGCAAGTCCATGCATGCATGTGTGTGTGCGTGTGCGTATGCGTGTGTGTATATGTATGTGTGTGTGTGTTCTGGGGAGAGACGGAAAGAGAATTTTTCGAAGGAAACCATGAGAGAGGGGTACAGAATTGACAGTTTTGCATGTTTTGTGTTGGGCCTCAAGCCTGTAGACATGGGTTGCACATGAAACTTGGAAAAGAAATACCACGTAGAAGTATTATGTTCATCGCTTGCAAGTGCATGTTCTTGTCCGGCCTTGAATATATGAAAAAAAATATGTACATGGCAACGTTTCTAGAACTACTGGTTGTTTGGTTGCACAGTAAATGTTTACATTTTGTATCATCCAGGTAATTCTTGCGTAAACAATGGTTATTTTGTTTGGATGTTTGGTGTTTTTGCTGTTGCTGTTGTCGTTGCTTTTTGGTTTGATTCGTTTGCCCAGTTTTGTATTTATGGAGCGGCGGCCTATTGATTGAAAGCACTTGCTTAAGACGCGAGGAACTCTGGACGGAGTGGTCAACGCCAGGGGCATCTCCTTAGATTATGTGCGCGAATGCATTGATAAGTGTACTTAATTTTCTTTTCTTTTTTTTTTTAAGTTGAAATTTTGTATGCTTTGAAGCGCTTATAGCCCTGATATGTCTCTACACAGTCGACTGGGCTTTAAACAACAATAACAATAAAATAAAATAAAAGTCCTGAGTTTTAATACCGTTTCGAACAGGGATGTTTCAACTCTGTCTGCTAGAACTGGAGTGGCGGTCAAGGTAGTTCACATGGTAAATCTGCTGTGAAATAATGCATAGGTTATAATGATGATAATGATGATCATGCTGCTGCTGCTGCTGCTGCTTATGATGATGATGATGATGGACCCCATCCGACGAATGAGTTGGTACACTGGTCCTTTATCGTTCTGGTACGGGTCTTCATGTCGGGTACAGGACTGATTCTGGAGACGCATGTTCTTCTGTAGGTACTTCATGGAAAGGAGTCCTGCGATCTAGTGTTGTGATTCAGCCGGTCCGTCTCCTGTTGAATATCAGCTGTTCTGCGCTGTTCACTGTGATTTTGCCCTGTGTGCATTGCTGTCACCAGCTTACTTTGTAGCGAGCAATTTTAGTTAATTTAGGCCGTCGTATATGTTTTAGTGTCCTTATTTGTATTCTGGTTTGACTTTTTTTTTCAAACCCCTGGTGATGGGCGGATTAGTCAACGCCAGGGGCGTGACATGTGCTTTTAGTCATCGTTTCTTCAACATTATGTTCCGGCACCATGGGCTGGGTAGAGCCTCAGGACCTGGCCGGCTCATGAGTTTATGTGCTGGCTTAAAGCTTGTGCCATGATCACCATACAGATGGCACTTGTGACGTTAGTGCACATGGAATTCGTTCGAGCGCGGAGGCGTCGTCTTGAGAAACTGAAACTGAAACAGGGGCATGTCCTTAGATTATGTGCACGAATGCCTTGATAGGTGTATTTAATTCAATTCTTCAAGTGTTTTGACTGTTTAAGAAGGTTACAGCCCTGATATGGCTCTGTGCAGTCGGCTGGGTTTTAAACAGTGATAAGAAGAAGCAGAAGCTGGTGGAACATGGTGAGGGAATGAAAGGGTTAAGTTTTTGTTTTGTTATCATAGCTGATACTTATGCTTTATTGACAATACCAAGGCTTTCGATCGGGTAAGACATGAAGAATTGATCAACCAACTAGAAAGACTCAATATTGATGGAAAAGATCTACGAATAATCAGAAATAAATATTGGGAACAAACAGCTGCAATGAGAATAAAAAACGATATAAGCTCTTTCCAAAACATCAAAAGAGGAGTCAGACAGGGTTGTGTTTTGTCACCAGATCTGTTTTCACTTGACAGCGAAAACATCATGAGAAACCTAGAGGAAGACCCTGGATTAAAGGTTGGAGGAAAAATGATAAACAACATTCGATAGGCAGATGACACCGTGCTAATTGCAGAAAGTGAAAGGGACCTACAAAACCTTGTGAATATACTTGAAATGGAAAGCAAAGGTAAGGGGTTGGAACTAAACAGCAGGACGACTGAAGTCATGGTGATCAGTAAAAAACATGAAATCCCCTCATGCAAAATAATAGCAAACTGCACAACCTTGAGACAGGTTGATAATTTTAAATACCTGGGAACGATCACTTCACCAGACGGCAGATGCACATCAGAAATAGTCAGCGGAATCGGCCAAGCCAAAACAACATTCAAGAAGATGAAAAGCATTCTTACCAACAAATGCCTATCAATTAACATCAGGAAGAGAGTTCTGGAATGTTATATATAGAACCAATACTGTTGTACGGTTGCGAGGCGTGGACAGTCAACAAGCAAAGCCAGAACAAGATTGAGGCAGCCGAGATGTGATTTCTAAGAAGGATGTTGAGAGTTCCATGGACAGCAAAGAAAACAAACGAGACAGTCTTGATGGAGGCAGACACAAGCAGATCATTGCTAAGGAAGATTAGGAAAAGGTAGGCAACATTTATAGGCCATTTTATGAGGAAAGGGGAATTGGAACACCTGGTCACAACGGGAAAGCTGGAGGGAAGGAGAGCACCGGGTAGACCCAGGGAGAAGATACTAGACGGACTTGCAGAGTGGCTGAAGACAGGGAGGGTGGAAGAGATGCTTGAGGCAACAAGAGATAGAGACAGATGGATGTCCATAATCGCCAACGCCATGCGGCAAGGCACATGATGGTGATGATCATCATCATGGCTGATAATGCAGGAAGTTAGCACGTAGGATGATGGAGTGAAAGGGTTAATAGCTTCGGAACCTGAGACAATCTTTCACGATGCTGTGATGATGACGACAAAAGGAGGGATGAGGGGGAATGACTATCATGATACAGGGCTTAGACTGCCTGACAATGTTGTACTTTAAACTTGCTTTATAATACATTCTGTCCCGAGAAACACAGACATCTGCAGTGCTGTTGGTCAGTGGATTTGTGTAGCATCATCAGTGACGTATCCGTCAAGTGGATGAGACTCGACTGCGTAGTCCCAGTCTTCCCAATGAGCCCCTAGCACACTTAACTCTGAACAGGAGCCGGTCGAGGCTGAAAACTGTCATAGTGATGTTGACAGAACTGTTGTGATTCCATTCCACAACCTTGCAGTCCGTTGCCCAGATCAGTGCACGACGGTGACTGGTTCATTCAGCGCGATTTACAGCAACTGTTATACCTCATATATGACATGTGATTTATGAAATCCGAAACAAGTGTGACTGCCCGCGTTCAAGCAGACAGGAACCTTACGGTACTTAGCTAATGCATCATAGTTTTAAATTAATTTTAGGCTTGGACTCTCTTGAGGATAAAACAATATTAATATGCTATGACCACTTTTCAAATTGCAGAATTCATCTCACTTCCACTCTGACATCATATTTATTCACAAACACATTATGATGTCATTTTAGTCAGTTTAAACCTTTTCTCATGCTGGATTTTTGTATTTGGTGTTTGTTTGTGATCTTACGCTTGGCAAAAGCCAGTTGGCCGAAACTGTGCGCCTGTCTTGTCAGGTTGTATTAAATACGCATTCTGATTCTTTTTTCGTGTATTTTTTTCTGGTTCGTGTCATTTATGAAACTATTACACTGAGGATAAAGTCCGCTTTGTTTTGAGATGTTCTGTTCTTGTTGACCTTACAAAAGAACCGAGCCCACTAACGTACTGGGAATCCCCCACAAATATAAAGTTACGATTTGTTTCTGAATCAAAAGTGACTGCCAGCGTTCAAGCGAATACGAACCAGAAAAACAGGAAAATAGATTTAAAACGCGTATTTGCTGTAAGAAAACAAAACAGTCTTGTCCTGTTACGTTAAATATGCATTCTGATTCTATTTTTGTGTGTGTTTTCTTCTGGCTGGTTTCAACTTTTTCGGACAAGGAATGAACAAGTAGCATTAGTCGCCATGCGGGAGTGGTTATCGCAACAAACTACCGACTGGAAGGTTGTAGGTTCGAATCCCTATCAGTCTCTTCAAAAATCATTCGGGCATTTTTCGACTCCAACCGACTCCTACCCAGAGTTGAGCATGCTGTAGGTTCTTTGTGAACACTGGGACCACACAGTCGAGTCTAAACCACTTCGTCGTTGAGGATGTCACTCAAAATAAGCTGCCTCCTCTTTCTCTCCCATTATGTAACACATCAGTCCCAATTTCTGATTCAGCTAAAAACCTTGGTGTCTGCATTGACTCTACCCTCTGCATGAACAACTTTGATTCTCAAACTGCCAGATCTTGCTACTATCATCTCCATCGTATAAGGCTGATCAGGAAGTATCTCTCTGTGGAAACAACTGCAAAACTCGTTCTCTCCTTCATAATGTCTCGCATTGACTATTGCAATTCACTCCTGTCTGGTCTTCCTGCCTCCACCATTCACATCCTACAGCGCATTCAAAACAATGCTGTACGCCTTGTACTCAAAAATGAAAAAAGCTGACCACATATCTCCTCTCCTGGCACAACTTCACTGGCTACCTGTATCAAAGCGCATACAGTACAAACTAGACACCATGTGCTACAAAAGCCTCAATAACACAGCCCCCGATTACCTGTCAAGCCTACTTGAGATCTATCTTCCCTCACGTACCCTCCGGTCTGCCTCTGATCCTCTGACTTTTCGCTTTCCACGCACTAAGCTCAATACCTATGGTCCACGAGCCTTCTCTGTTTCTGGTCCACTCTCCTGGAACAAACTTCCTCTCTCAGTCCGTCAGCAACCTACTTTTGTCTCCTTCAAGTCCGCTCTCAAAACTCACCTTTTCTCCTCCGCATAAAATCCTAACCTCACTCAACACCCACCCCCACCCCCCCCCCCCCCCTCTGCAGCCTGTCTCCGCTCGGAGGGGAATCACATGGTTATAATATATAATTGTATATGCTATGCTCTCTATAATTTTCCATTGCTTTTATTCTTGCTTTTATTGCTTTTATTCTTTCTCCCCATTTATAGCCATGTGTGTGTATGTGTGTGTGTGTGTGCGTGCGTGCGTGCGTGTGCGTGCGTGCGTGCGTGTGTGTCTGCTTCAGCGCTTAGATTTGATTTTATCAAGATTTTGCGCTATATAAATATTGTATTATTATTATTATTATTAAATTTTCTGACCAACACCGCAGATGTCTGCACCTCTCGGGCCTGATTAATGCCACAATATGTTATGATAGTAAGCATAGACTACAGCCCTGTCATTCAATGTCAGTCCTAGATAGAACTTTATCATCCACATCGTCGTCATCATCATCATATTGTAAAAACTGTACCAGCTTCTGTGGCCATTAAGGTGCAGTAGAAAGTGGAACAGAAAAGGAGAGCACAAAGCTAATGTACCTAAGTGCCATGATCCCCCAAAAAATGAACAAGTAATAAAAAAAAATATCATTGTTTTTATACGAATCAAAAGTATTTCACATAGAGATCTGGATGTTTGTGCTCTTCGTAGCTTGCTTTTGTATATAACATACATACATGTATATATACTTTTGTGTGTGTGTGTGTGTGTGTGTGTCAATGTATATTTTAATTGTCTCGATGAGTAATAATTAGATTTTACCAGACTTGTTGACATTTGATATTGTGTTCACATCTTGTCATCTGTGGCTGTGGCCTGAGCGCGTAGATCATTTAAAGTCCGACACTTGATAAACTTAGATGAAATGTAAAACGTAACTTTCGCTGCTACTCAGCGCTAGCAGTAAATTTAGAACTCCGTATCCGCTGACAAGATTCCAACATTGTTGAAGAGTTTTAAATGGTCCCTCGTCTCCCACACCCCCATATATCCACATCAAAAATACTGTCTGTCTAGACAAATTCAGACTAGCACTGCCTAGTTTTTGATCTTTATCACTCTGTTGTCATAACTTGGTGTGTGTTGCATGAGTAATACATGTACTTGACGGGAATACCGAGCGAGGGGGGGGGGGGAGGGAGGAGGAAGGAAGGGAGACACTTTATCTGGCTTAACATTTAACTGTTCAGAATCTCCTCTGGAGTTGGAAGAAAAAGATTAGTTTCTACGGTTTTATACAGTTACCACCATTTTGTGTACGTCATGATAGTGGTGGTAGTAGTTCTAGCACCAACCGTAGCAATAATTCACATGCACAGTGAGAAGTCTTCTGCTACAGTCACAAAAAAAATGACTGTCGGTATGTTTCGGCATGGGGTTCTTTCCGTTTCACCTGTTTAAACTCTGCCAGTAGCTCTCGTAAGGCCGATGTAGCCAAAACTTGTAAGGACAGTTTGGATTGGACTGGATTAGTTGGATTGGATTAAGATTTTTGTAGAATTTTTCTGCATGAAACGCGAGCCGTTGTCTATGGGGAAAGCACGTCGCCTTGGTATGTACATGTACGATCCCATCTCTCTCTCTCTCTCTCTTCTCTCTCTCTCTCTCTCTCTCTCTCTCTCTCTCTCTCTCTCTCTCTCTCTCTCTCTCTCTCTCTCTCTCTCTGTGGTTGTGTTGGGTTTTTTTGGTGGGGGTAGATGTATAATTTTTAATAAGCCTGTAATGTATATTTGTTCACAGAATGTTATTAGAGACAACTCGTTTGTTGCTGTGAGATCCATCACGTGCGCTAAGTGCATGTTGCTCGCAGGTCTACCATGTAGTATCTCATTGGAATGTCTAGCACCCGTCACCGCTCATGGTCTTATGAAAGGCGAAAAAAATCCCTCTTTGACAAGGATTCGACCCCAGGTGTCTTGCACCCTAGATGGGTGTTTATCCAGTAGGCCACACACTCCACTGACGCGTTAAACTGAACCCCGGCGTTTTATTTCAGTGACGGACGCGATAGTCAAATAAGTAAGACGTCGGACTTTAAATCGGAAGGTCCCAGCTCCGGTCCTGCCCGGGTACCTCCCGCCTGATGGATAAAGGGTGGAGACTTGGCCACTCTCCCAGGTCAACATGTGTACACAGACCTGTTAGTACCTGAAACCCCGTAGTGCGTATGCACACGTAGAACATCGAATATCCTCGCTAAAGATTCTGTAAGTCATGTCAAAAGTCTGATGGTATATAGATACGTAAAAACACCGAGCATGCATGACCACCAAAAATGGACTATGCAGACTGTAGCAATAGACTGTCTGCGCAGTGTGTCCAAAAACAACGTGCCTACGCACATCACGGGAAAAAAATCGGAATACTTGAAAATATTGCAAGACGTAATTCATGCACTTTTATATGTCCAACTTGAGACAGTTCGTGTTTTGGCCCCTAGCTGCTAATGTCTGGTCTTTGACTTGCGCCATTTTCATCATTGTCAAAGTTGGCCGATTGCGTGTTGCTGCCTATGAGCATTGACCACATGAGTACCTCTGGATGATCAGAGAGCAAGTCGTCAGCCACGTCATCATGTGTTAATTCTCCTTCCCGTTGGCAGGGAGGTCCATAAGCATCGTAAATTCTGTCCAGACGAGGTTAGCAGGAAGAGTTGTGCGGGCCAAATTAACTCGGACAAATTGTCTATTTACGAGGGACAAGATTACATGATGGAGGGGCACTAGGGGAAGAGGACGGGGTCAGATGTAACGTTTCTTCTGAACTGTTGTCATGGTGGCCATATTTCTCCCGGGATATTTTAGGACTTGGAAAGATTATTTTTGGCACGAGGGTTGGTGCGTGTTGCCATGACTTTACCCAGTGGCCCACACACACTCCCACTGAGAAACTAAATTGCGTTCGTTGTGACGGATTTATGCTAACATTAATTTCTCTTTATTTGATATTTTTACGATGGCTGATGCCCGATTGCAAACTGATGATAAACGGAATGTGCTCACGTAGCACATGGGTGTAGCGTCATAGACATCTGAGATGATGGGAGATAGAAGCTGAGTAGCAACTTACAGAGAAGGTATCGGCACATCCGAAATGACAGTTGATTGATGATGGAACTGTAGGAGCAAATAACAAGATAAATAATAGTTGAGCAACTTAAAAACTTTACCCAAGATTGGATACATTAATTCATAACAATCCAAAGATTAACGGTAATCATTTGGAAACCCATAAACTTTAATCATCTTGAAGTGCCATAATGTATTTCACAGCCATGCTAACCTTTTGGTTTGATTATTGTTAATTATGGTAGATATTTTTCTGTTAAATACTTCTCAATTCTACATCAACTTTGCTATATATTGTTCTGTTTTGTATTGCAACGCGGTGTATTTTTTAAGGACGATTGTGCTTGGGATACTTATCAAATTTGCATGTCTAAATATACGCCTTCTGTAGAACAATTATAATCGATGGTAACAACATTAATGACCAGCACCCCATCTCACAAGACCCCTAAGTGCTTCACAAAAGTATGAAGGAATGTCAGTAGAAACATTTAAAACAATTGCGTCACAGCCCCTACTGTTATGATGAGACAAGCGAACTATAGGACATAGTGTTGAAGAAGCAAAGAAAAAATATGTATAATAAAATATCTGCTTCCGCATGTCAATCGGTCGTGCAACAACACTGAGGGAAATGTTGTGTGCGAATGCTGTGAGATGCCTTGGTAAAGTCAGTAAGTACATTAGTCGCATAGAGAAAGGGGCGACGAAAGGGGGTTGAGAGTCAGGACTTGGATGGAAGTCACGTGTATCAGACTATTTATCTGTGAAGGGCAGGAGGGTTCATTCGTGGGTCATGGTTGCAGCTGGTGTGAGAAGCACTATGTCCCCTGGTGGACAGTGGAAAACCACGTTGCAGCTGGCATGAGAAGCACTATGTCCCCTGGTGGGCAGTAGAAAACCTGGACCCGCATTGTAACGGACGGTTCTGGTTGTGGCTCTCATTGGGTTATCTGGATTGTTAGCTTGAAAGGCCATTGTTTGCTCTTGTTCTACAGATCTATATTCACCTGTCGCTGTATTACAGTGGTGTGATCTTCGTGAAATAATTGCTTTTTGTTTCTTTGACTGTGGAGTAATCATTTTTGTGCAGTAGGCTATGTTTGTAATAACTGTAACTGCTATGTACTTCTAGCTGTGGCTTTGTGTTCATTTGGAGTTTAAAGTGGCTCAGTGTAGGTCTGCACTGACAACAGTGTCTAACACATCGGTTCTTTCTCACAGTGCATTTTGTTGCGCTGATAGAGCAAGTACATACATGTATAAAAACGAAGGTTAAGAATAATGATACTTACCTTCCAAAAGAAATTTTCTCATTCAGAAGAAGACTTTGTTGCCACAACTTTTACGTGTCACAACTACCTTGACGATTATTTTTCTAAACTTCGCACCGCCTTGGGGATGCCGGGGCTTCTTTCAGTGTAAATAGTATCCCCACATTCTGGAAATTCTGTGCTAGAAATTTCCTCTCTTCTGTCACTCTCTTTGTTTCTGCCTTCCTCCTCTGCTTTCTGTCATTTCTTCCTATCATTTTCTGCCTTGCTGGTCCATTCACCTGTATGTTGTGTTCGATAAAGTCTTACATACTTTTGTCATAGGATTTTAGTTGGGTACATGTATTAAGTGCATTTTGGCTCTAGGGAAGAGAAATGTGCAGAAGCAATTTTAGGTCATTCAGGCCCGTTTTTAGGTAAGTATTACTGTCCTTAGTCATGTTTAAATTTGTATTCAGGTATCTTTTTTAATCCTCTGTGTGATAAATTGGACGGAGTGGTCACGCCGGGGGATCTCTTTAGATTATGTGTGCGAATGCACTGATATGTGTACTTAATTTTCTTTTCCTTTTTTTCTGTTGAGGTATTGTGTATGTTTTGAAACGGTTATAGCCCTGATATGGCTGTACGCTGTCGGCTAGGCCTTCAACAAAAATAACATAACATCTAAACTTCGCGTCGAAACCTAGTTGCTGTTTATGCTGGTGATTGGGGATAGTCGTCAGCTGACGGAGTTAGAAGTGTACAAGGGTATCCAGATAATCTACAGATGAAAAGAAGGAAAATGAAGAGGCCAGTGGGAAGATGCAGTAATAATGATAATATGAATGATGATAGTAATAATAACAACAAAACAACAATAGTAATAATAATAATAATAGTAACAATGATAATAATAAATGATAATTTTGATCATTATTATTATCACCGTCGTCGTCATCATTATTATTATAGCAGACTTCTCTAACAGGGTATTTGAGCTCTGTGCACTTAACAGGCTGTAGTAAATATAATGTAACTATAAACAGCAATCGGTGATAAACAAAACAAAATGGATAACATGTTGTCCAGATCAAATCACCATTCGAACCTAAACAAAAGCACAAATAGGAACCAGAAAAAAAAACACACGAAAGAAGAATACTATAATAATTATAATAATAATAATAATTACAATATTTATATAGCGCAAAATCTTGATAAAATCAAATCTA
>CM060309.1:29101424-29143924 GCA_030674185.1 Monoplex corrugatus
AGTGGGAGTTGATGATGGTGGACAGGGGGGAGGTATAAAGAGTGAAAAGAACAGGGCCAAGGACAGATCCTTGTGGAACACCACAGGTCAGGTATGCAGGTTGAGAGTAAGTGCCATTGATGAGAACAGTTTGTTTTCTGTTTGATAAATACGAAGTGAAAAAGGAGAGAGCAATGTCAGAGATGCCAAAAGTATGATGAAGTCTAGAAAGGAGAATACCATGGTCAATGGTATCGAAGGCTGCAGACAGATCAAGGAGTGTGAGGAGAGAGACTTTGCCAGTATCAGTTGCAAGGAGGAGATTGTTGAGAATGTGTAGTAGGGCAGTTTCAGTGCTATGGCACTGGCGGTAGGCTGACTGGAAAGGATTGAGGAGATTGTTGGCAGACAGGTGAGAGTTCAGCTGGTTGAGGACGACTTTTTCAAGGAGTTTTGACAAGAAAGAGAGATTAGAGATAGGCCGGTAATTTTTCAGTTCATTTGGGTCTAAATTATGTTTCTTGAGGAGAGGGTGAACAATAGCAGACTTGAAAGAATCTGGGACAGTTCCAGTTTGAAAAGAAGTGTTGATGATGTCAGTGATGAATGGGAGGAAAGTAGGGAGACAGTCGGAGTAGAGAGAACCTGGAAGAGGATCCAGTTCGCAGGTTTTGAACGACATGGATCTGATTGTGTTGAAAATTTCTTCTTGTGAGACTGGGGTAAAAGTAGTAAGAGGTGTGCCAGAGAAGGAAGGGTCAGGTGGGCATGGTTGACAGGGTGTCCTGTCAAGCCTGTCACGAAGAGTTTGTATTTTGGTGGTGAAATACTTGGAGAATACAGATGGGAGTTCTTCAATTGTATGCTTTGTTGGGAGAGGTAAATCTTTTCGTGTGCCAAGGAGATGATTCATGGTTGTAAAGAGTTCTTTTGAAGAAGAGGCATTCAGGATTTTGGTTTGGAAATAGCTTGTTTTTGCAGATGCAATGAGGGTGGATACTTTTGTTTTAGTGGCTGTACGCTGTCGGCTGGGCCTTAAACAAAAATAACATAACATCTAAACTTCGCGTCGAAACCTTGTTGCTGTTTATACGCGTTCGTATTCGTATTCGTATTCTTCTTTCGTGTTTTTTCTGGTTCCTGTTTGCTTGAACGCGGGTAGTCACACATGTTTGGAAAATCACAAATAAGTAAATGCACAGATACCTAACATACAACATGACACGCGCACAAATTCGGCACGTGCGCATCACACACACACAACACACACACACACACACACACACCACACGCACACGCGCGTGCGCGCATGCAAACATACACACATACACATGCAAACACACACACGCACATTCACACGCGCATACACACGCGCACACACACACACACACATACACCACACACCACACACACACACACACACACCACACACACACACACACACACACACACACACACACACACACACACACTACTACTACTACTACCTATGGAGTTCATTCCCCTTCTCGATAACGCATGTATTAGCTACATTATAAAGATTACGAGAGAGAGTCAAATAAACCAGAGGGTGTGGAATTGGCCGAAGAAAATTTGAGCTTTGATTATTATTTTTCAGTGCGGATTTGATGGACGGAGTTCATGATGTTTTCTTATTTCACGAAGAAGAGAATTCCAGATCTTGAGGGCTGCTTAAGAAAAGGAACAGTAAAGGGCATGAAAGGGGCGAGAATTAATGAGGTGTTCAGAGATAATTATGCTGACAATCAGCATAGAGATAATTATACTGATAATTAGCATATCGATACTCATCGTAAATTATATTGGGAATCAGCACATAGATAATAACGCCGAGAATAAGCATAGAGATAATAATGATATTGCTGAGAATAAGCGTAGAGATAGTTGTACTGCGAGTCAGGATATAGATAATAATGCTGAGAAAAAGCATAGAAAGAACAGTAATGCTGAGAATAAGCAATGGGATAGGTGTACTCGGAATCAGCATATAGATAATAATACTGAGAATTAGCATAGAGGTAATAATAATGCTGAGAATAAGCATGGAGAGAATAATAATGCTGAGAATACGCATATGCAGGTAACCGCTTGTGTAATTTCTGGACCGGAAAGGGTTCATCACATATTACATACCTGTGTACGCTAAGGGGTTCTGTGTTTTGGGACAAGCAGTATTGTTTTGAAATGTGTGAAGCCTAGTGACGAAGAGTAATGCATACAGAAAGGCGGGAATGGTCACGCCAAGCGAAGAGAGAACAACTTCAGTGAAGAAATAGCAGGTTCAGCAGAAGTACGAAAATTGCTCATGAAAAAAAAGGGCCAAATCGAGGTAAAAAATGATGACTGTCTAGGTGCAGGCAGGTTGGATGAGATTTATACATAACAGATATACAGATTATTTGAGATTTGATCTGCCGTTGGCCGTAGCTTATTATGTTTTGTATGATTACTCCCCTTATCCTCAGTCTTGTGCTTGTGTGCAACTCCAACACTGATCAGCAAGCCGTGTCGAACATTTCGTGCATTCGCATAAATGTAACACTGATCTGGTGATCCAGTTATGAGATCGATTTTCGGAAGTCTTTTGCATAATGTAATGCGTTTACGTTATTGGGAAATCACGCCAGAGTTTCATTCTCTCTCGCAGTTGTGAAAAGATTGTTTCATAATAAATGTCGTTCATTCATTAATAAATAATGCTGAAAGTGGATCAGAATCATGTCTTTTTATATTTCGCTTTTAATAATCATTTTCACAGCTTCCTTGAAAACGGGATTCGGCAGTGAGAGGGCTAGAGACCTCGGTGTGCAATCTGAGAGCCTCGTCTGTCCTGTGCGATGTTGATCTTGTTAGGGGGAAAGTCGGAGAGGAATTGTGAGAATCGTTTGTAATTGATGGTGACAGAGGATGGCCTTTAGATTTTTCCCAGAGTCTGTTATATTGAAGAACTGTTTGCTACTAAAAATGTCTAAATCATCTAGGTACTGAAATGTCAAAAACTGTATATTCCATGACGAAGGAGCAGGTGGAGGAGGGAAAATACGCTCTTAAGCCGCAGAAACAAGGACTGGGCAAGATCATGTTTGTACCGCAAGGAAGCAAGGTTCCTGATGGAAAGAAGGCAAGCGAGGCCACGGATGGCCAGTGTGGTGGTCTGTGGGAGGTAGCCGCAGACCTTGAGGGCAGCGAGAGATTCTTCCCCCTCCCAACAAGGAAGAGAGAGAGGTGCACCTTGTGGAGCTGACGGTGCCCCACGAAGACAATATCAGGGCTGCACACGAGCGGAAGGAGAATCGCTACGAGGCTCTTGTCGATGAATGCGAGGAGGCGGGATGGAAAGCAACGCACTTCCCAGTCGAAGTCGGCTGCAGAGGTTACATCGCAAATAGCGTCAGAAAGTGGATGAAAGTGGCTGGACTTGGTCCGAAGAAAGTGAAAACCATGACAAAAGCTCTACAGAAGACCGTAGAGAAAGCAAGTCATTGGATCTGGTTGAAGAGAGAGGACACCTCCTGGAGCGAGTCCTGACGGTTGATGGCAAAGGCATACAGTCGAACTGGCAGGGAGACCTCACATCGGTGAGGGGGCTCGGTGCGTCATTGAAGCTGTAGGAGAGGAAGAGCCCGAAACAGCGACGCATTCTCTCTTGGTGATCTCCACGCCAGAGTCCGGCCCTCGGAGCTTTCGACTGTTAGCAGTGTAAGCTGTTTCAATGATTTACCTACCTGTGGCTGGTCTACGCCACTGGCATCCTGGAAAGACAGGACGACAACCCGGAGAGACGGGTGGACATCGGGAAAGACCGAGGACGTCGGGAAAGACCGGCGGTGGCAGGGGCTAACTACCCATGCCACTGTAATCAAGAGTTACGTCAACCACAAGGAAAGACAGCCCCAAGATCCACCGAGAGGGGGGAGTAGAGAATGGAGCCACAAGGATTGACCCAACGGATAACGACCCAGGCATGGACAGGACAACGAATCAAGATGACAGCCCCAGGATCCACCGAGAGGGAGGGGCGGAAGATGGATCCACAAGGATTGATTCAACGGATAACGACCTAGGCAGGGACAGCGACTCAAGAACATCAAGAAAGCAGCTTCACTTGCGAGCAGTGTTGCAGAAAGTTCGGCACCTGGCGAGGGTTGAGGGTGCACCAGGCTAGGGTCTGTATGAGGGAGAGAAGACAGTGCAGATCGACAGATCGTAAGACACGAAGCAAATCATCCCAGGACGAAAACCACAGTGGATCGATTAGTGCTCCAGTCCACTCTCCTTCCGTCCAGACCCAGAGCGGTGCAGAGCAGCAAACCCAGGAACCAGGGACAAGGAAGCCGAGAATACTGTGGCCCGCTGCCAATGAGAAGGCAAAGTACAAGGTACTGGAAGATAACGTCAGGAAGAAACTGAAAGAAGCCAAGAAGAATTCCAGCGGAGGCGAAGCCAAAGAGATGTTGGGCGTGTTTGCAAACATTATCTACGAGTCGGCGATGGAAGAATTTGGTAGCGGCGAGGTAGAGAAGAAAACACCTTTGCAGAAAGGGGGATTGAGTAGAAGGCAGAGAGTGCTAGCACAACTGAGAAAAGAGAAACGTGACTTGCAGAAGCAGAGAAAAAATGCACCACCAGAAGAACATGAAGGCCTGAGAATCATGTTTGAAGACCTTAAAAAAAAAGAGCAGAGACCTCCAGAGGCAAGAAAGAAAACGCACCAGAAGAAAAGAGAGCAGAAGAGCACGTGAGGAATTTATGAAGAATCCATATGGAGCAGCTAAGAAGTTGTTCACGGAGGCACGGAGCGGGAAGTTGAAGTGTACGAAAGAAGAGCTAGTGTTAAGCAGACGTACAGCGATCCAAAAAGGGATGAGCCGCTGCCAGACATGAAAGGCCTGAAGCATCCGACTGCCCCTGGTGTGAGCTTCCAGCTTGGTCCGATCAGAGAAAAAGAAGTGGACGAGTTTGTCAGAAAAGCAAGAGCCAAAAGTGCACCTGGAGGAGATGGCGTGTCCTACAAGGTTTTCAAGTATAGCGACGAGTTGAGGCACACCCTTTTTGAGATGCTGATAGCTTTGTGGGAAGACAAGGAGCTTGCTGAAGGTTGGTGCAGAGCAGAAGGAGTGTACCTACCAAAGGAACAGAATGCAGAGATTATAGGGCAGTTCCGACCCATCTCCATCATCAATGTGGCGTGCAAGATCTTCATGGGAATACTTGCGAAGAGGACTGTGGCATATCTGCAAAGCAACGGCTATGTGGATGAGAGCGTGCAGAAAGCTGGGATACCAGGGATCCCAGGATGCATTGAACACTCTTTTACGATCTGGGATGCAATCCAGGAGGCCAAGAAAACGAAAGGAAGCCTAAGTGTGGTTTGGTTGGATCTGGCGAATGCCTACGGATCCGTTCCCCATGAACTGCTGATGAAAGCAATGGACTTCTTTTACATCCCGCACGAGGTGCAAGGCATCATGAAAGAATACTAGGGTAACTTCCAGATGCGATTCTCCTCCAAAGACTTCATAACTGAGTGGCACCGATTGGAGATTGGGATCGCAGCCGGCTGCACTATATCTGTCATCTGGTTCATCCTGGTGATGGAGATGCTACTGAGATCTGCAGACTGCGCTGAGGAAAAAGCAAAGGTGAGATCACCAAAGAAAGTCTTCATGGATGACGTGACCTTGCTGACAAGAGATACGGACACAATGCTCGGCTGGATGAGCTCATCACTTGGTCCAGGATGAAGTTTAAAGCCAAGAAACCTAGAAGCCTGACTATTCACAAAGGGAAGCAGAAGCAACAGAAGTTTACAATCGCAGGGGAACAGATGCCTACAGTAAAAGAGCATCCTGTGAAAAGTTTGGGACGGTGGTATGCAGGAACCCTGTCAGACAGGAGTCGGGGTGTGGAAATCATGAAGCAGGCTAAAGATGGGCTGAAAGCGATTGACCAAACAAAACTGCCAGGAAAGTATAAGATATAATGTTTACAGTTTGCTCTCTACCCTCGACTGGCATGGCCGCTGATGACGTACGAGGTCGCCGTGTCGAGAGTTGAGATGATCGAGAAAACATGTAACACCTACATCAGGAATTGGCTGGGGCTGCCTCGCACAACCAACACATCAGCCCTGTACAGGCAGAAGGGAGCGCTCCAGCTACCCCTCACATCCATCGTGGAGATCTACAAGGCAGGAAAGATCAGGACTGTGATGATGCTGAGGGAGTCGAGGGATCAAAAAGTCAGCGACGACCCACCAGAAGTCAGAACAGCAATGGAATGCGGAGGATGCGGCTGACGAGATCATCTCTTCGTTGGAACATGGCGACATTGTAGGTCCAGCACAGACGGGCAGGTTGGGACTTGGCAACGGCGACTTCAGACCTTTTAGGAAGATGTCCGAATGAGACAGAAGAGCAGCTGCAGCAGGGCAGGTGCGAAAGAATGAGGCTGAAAGGCGAGAAGTGTGCTCAACAAGGGCGGGTGACCGGGTGGGAGGAGCATGTAGTGGAAAGAAAGATTGGATGGAATGAGATCTGGGAGTGGAACACATCGAGGTTAAGCTTTCTTCTCCGGTCCACCTATGATGTTCTGCCTTCACCAGTGAACTTAGTCAGATGGAAGGTCCAGGAAGATGACAAGTGCAGGTGCGGCAAACTAGGAACCATGAAGCATATCCTCTCAAACTGCCACCTGGCCCTGAATAGATACACCTGGAGACACAATGAAGTGCTCAGGGTGTTTACCAAGATGGCGAAGGAGCAGGTGGAGGAGGGAAAATACGCTCTTAAGCCGCAGAAACAAGGACTGGGCAAGATCATGTTTGTACCGCAAGGAAGCAAGGTTCCTGATGGAAAGAAGGCAAGCGAGGCCACGGATGGCCAGTGTGGTGGTCTGTGGGAGGTAGCCGCAGACCTTGAGGGCAGCGAGAGATTCTTCCCATCCCAACAACGAAGAAGCCAGACCTGGTGGTATGGAGCAAGGAAGAGAGAGAGGTGCACCTTGTGGAGCTGACGGTGCCCCACGAAGACAATATCAGGGCTGCACACGAGCGGAAGGAGAATCGCTACGAGGCTCTTGTCGATGAATGCGAGGAGGCGGGATGGAAAGCAACGCACTTCCCAGTCGAAGTCGGCTGCAGAGGTTACATCGCAAATAGCGTCAGAAAGTGGATGAAAGTGGCTGGACTTGGTCCGAAGAAAGTGAAAACCATGACAAAAGCTCTACAGAAGACCGTAGAGAAAGCAAGTCATTGGATCTGGTTGAAGAGAGAGGACACCTCCTGGAGCGAGTCCTGACGGTTGATGGCAAAGGCATACAGTCGAACTGGCAGGGAGACCTCACATCGGTGAGGGGGCTCGGTGCGTCATTGAAGCTGTAGGAGAGGAAGAGCCCGAAACAGCGACGCATTCTCTCTTGGTGATCTCCACGCCAGAGTCCGGCCCTCGGAGCTTTCGACTGTTAGCAGTGTAAGCTGTTTTCAATGATTCCATGACCTTCGAGACCTTTCGTCCAGCTGTTTGAACACGATAACTGACATACTCGTACAATATTAGGTTTGGAATGTTTGTGTACACAGACATAATTTTGACACCTATGTATCAGCACATCTTTCTGTGCGTTTGCCTTTTCTATTTATGATTTAATCGAATTGCAAAGTGAAAGGAGCCACTGGGGAATGTCGTGGAGTGTAGGTGAAGCATTCTGTTGCTGCTTTTGGAGATAGAAGATTTGTCAGTATATCTTCTCACCTGGGAGTAAAACGTCAGTTCTGAACGTTGTAGTTCTCAGGATAGCGTCTTGGCGCTCTGACTGAATTCCATTAATGACTTACACTTAGATAGGTAATACTTACTCTTCTCTGTCTTCCTTTTGTCTTTGTGCAGTAATATGAATCTAGTTGGTGTTGAAATCAGTGTCCTGTGTTTAGTTTAAAAGGGTTCGCAGTATGCAGTTTATTCATCCAGTATCTGTTCCTGGTTAGTCTTACATCTTTATTGTCAGTGAAGTTTAGTTTTATTGGCAGGTATCTGTGGTTGTGTGGTGAATGATTAGCTTGTTTAAAGTGTGTTAGAAATGTGCCAGTGTTTTAGTTCATATTAAATAAGTTCGTATTTGAAAGCGGAGTTTGAGTGTATTTTAGTGGCCCTACAAACTGTGGTGGTGTTGCATGCATTGCAGTGAAAGAGGTATACACTTTGTGCAGGACAGCCTTTGGTCTATTGGTATATGTGTGTGTGTTGTCTGTTGGCTGGTAAACGAAGTGTCTGTGACAAGGTGCTGTTTAAAGATCGCGTAACAGGTGGAACAGCGGTATACACCAGGCAGTCTATCACTATCATGGTCACCGAGGATGGCATCAGCAGTTAACGCAGATCGGCGCTTTCTTTCTCCCAAAATGTAAGAATTCGGGGTCTGCTTTTGCCATGTGTCTGCTGTATTTGACTATTTCAATAGAAAGTTCTTTGGTACAAGTTGGAAATGGAGGATTGATGGGGCTATGGGTGACAGTGATGGGGGCTGTCTGCTGGGCATTGCGGTTTTCCAGGTATTCTGTTCGTCATCCGAGTTGTTTTTTGCCCTTGCGCAGGTGATGATACTAGGGTTGTGTAGTCGCTGTTGTCATTTTGATACTTTTGAGTTTTGTCTTCTTCAGAACAGAGAGATCTGAAGCACAGGAATAAACTATATAGCACGTCAATTTATAAAAGTATATCTTTGAGGAATATTAAGATCTTCCGGGGTTTTCTGTGATTGATGAAGTCATAGAGAACTTGATAGTAGGATGTAAATTGCTGTGAAAAGCATTTCAAAATTGGTAGATTTTCTGGGTGTCAGTCGACAGTGTATAGTATGTTGTCTGTGAACCGCTTCCGGAATTTTAGTAGGATAGGTAGGTGTTGAACTGGCGGCATTGGGTTCTCCAGCCATCATGTATATTCCAACATCTGTGTTTAAGCGATAAAGAAAGTCATTTGGTTGAACTGTAGTAGTCTGACAAAATTGAAGAAAAGGTAGACGCGGAGATCAAAGCTTTAGCCAGTCACAATCAGCACAGTTTGAAATCGCGGTAAAAGAGCTTTCCAAACATGTATTATCGATCGAACTATTCCAATAAACATAGGGGTTAAAGGGTATAGACTATTGGATATTTTGGATGGGGCTCTTCGCCAAAACTAATTGGATAGGTTCGATTAAACGCAAATGTTACTATTTCAATGATCAGATAATGCAATTTCTGTGTTGAAACAGGTAAGAGAGTAATTCACGAGTCATATCTAATCAAAATCTTAATATCAACACCACCTAACCTCATTTATTCTGAGCTGACTACTCATTCCGTGCTTGAAGATCTTTTGCGCGCGCGCGCACACGCACACACACACACACACACATACGGACACACACACGTACACAGATACAAACACACATACACATACAAAAACATACACAGAGACGTTACGCGCGCACACACACGCACAGACACATACATACACACACACACAGCGAGTTGTCTTTTAATGGTTTTAGTCGATGACATTCACCGTACGAAATACGATGCATCACTGGTATTGCCATTGCGTCCTCCTCCTTATCCCAGGCCACAATTTTTTTTCTCCATTTCCAGTGTATGTGTGTTTCATGTAATCACATCGTCGTCATTGTGTGCAAATGTTTGTGTTTTCGCGCGCGTGTGTGTGTGTGTGTGTGTGTGTGTGTGTGTGTGTGTGTGTGTATTCTCATCACGTCGTCATCGTCATCACATATGTGTAAGCAGTGTGTGTGAGTGTGAGTGTGAGTGTGTGTGTGTGTGTGTGTGTGTGTGTGTGTGTGTGTACGCGCGGGCGAACGTGTGTGTGTGTATCTGGGCCTAATCAAGGCCTATGTTCAGTGTAGAACACACACATGTACAGTTTTGGAAATGCTGCTGATGCGTAACATTCTATACAGCAGCACGAAACAGCAGAAGAAGCAACAACATTTTGATGCTGCTTTTACTGCTGATTATGATGATGATGATGATGATGATGATGATGATGGTGATGGTGATACCGATGTATTTTAGATGTGTTTTATTTGATATGTGGCTCTAAACAGTTGGGGGCTTACTGCTGCTGCTGCTGCTCCTCCTCCTCCTCCTCCTCTACTACTACTTCTATACTACTTCTACTACTAATAATAATAACAATAGTAATAATGATAATGATGAGCAGCCATAACAACAATAATAATATTGATGATAATAATGAGAGTGATAATGATGATGATGGTAATAATATGCTGTTTATGACGATGATAGTAATGGTGATGATGATGATGATTACAGTGCCTCATCTCACACGACTTCAAATCACAGTTCATTCGTGCAGTCCCCTCTCTGTGACGCCAGGTTGTGCAGTTCTGCTTTCAGTCCTTTTACTAAACACGAGAACAACAGCACTGTTGTTTTCAACACCATCCGTTAAACACCGAGTCTAATGAATTATGGATTCCTGAGACTGAAGTCTCTTTTGATTCCGTGCTTGCTTGGGAGTGGAGTACCTAAATTGACTTCTAGCTACCATTTTAATGTGTGAATACAGTGAATGGATCGATGATGTTCTAGACACTAACAGACTCTGAAGTAACCGATGCATATAATGGACTTGTTATGCCCCGTGAGTTCGTTCGCTACGTTTCAGTCGGTCGATCTTCAATGGTTTTCTGCTGTTGTGCATGTGAAACTGAATAAAAGAATTGGAGAGAGAGAAGTGGAGGGGGTGGGGTGAAACAGACAGAGAAACGATAAAGAAGCAAGAGAAAGGTTGATGGAGAGGGAAGTTGATGAGAGGGGAAGGAAGGGAGGGAGGGAGAGAGAGAATTTCTTTATTAATCCGATTGTAATGGATAAGCGACGCGTGCTTTTGGTAGAACCAGTCTTTGGCAGGAAGATATCAGAAAGTACAAATATTGAAAGAAACGAAAGGTCAAATAAAACGGAGAGAGCATCATATACATGCATGTTAAAAATCTGTAAGTCATGGCAGATGTCAAGTGGCTTTACGGAAACATGATAACACCCAGCATGAAAGCCCACCGGACAGAGTATGCAGACTGTGCAGCAACATACCGCCTGCATAGTTTGTGCCAAATAACGTGCGTACACGCGTCCTAGAAAATTTCGAACGCCTAAAAGTTCTTTTTAATACAAATTCTAAAAACACAGAGAATGGTATTTCATATTCAAGTAAAGATTATTCATTTCGTTATAAAATGTAAACGACAAGAGAGAGAGGCGACAGGTGTAATGAGAGAGAGTAGGATTGCAAGAGAGGCATTATATATGTGTGTGTGTGTGTGTGTGTGTGTGTGTGTGTGTGTGTGTGTGTGTGTGTGAGAGAGAGAGAGAGGAGGGGGAGGGAGAAAGTGAGACCTTTGGCACGCTATTTGTCTACAAAGCAGTAAGTGCATTACAGTACAGTATTTCTTATTTAATCCAGATTTCGAAAATACAAGGCGTCCACTTGGATACACATTGTAAATTGCATAGCACAAATAAGTGGGTTTAGTCGTTTCTCATTCCTGTTGCAGTACAGTGTTTCTCGGCATACAACAAACAGAATTGTTTTTTTAAAACGTACAGACATTCAGCATTACACCATCATGACACCATACTATATATTCCATAGATGTTCAGAGGGGAGCATGAGGATGGCGATGCCAGCAGCAGCAACAGCCTGGTGAGGTCCTCAGAACACAGCCCATCGCCACACAACCTGATCCTTCAGATGCTCAGGTCCGGAGCCCTCCGAGGAGCAGCATCAGCACCCCTACCACCACCCCCAGCACAGGCCATGGTCTCCCATCTCTCCGACAAAGCAGAGTATGGCCAAGACGGCGTGGTCACCAAGCGCGTCTTCTGTAACGGCTTCACCGGATGCGGCGGCCGACACCGAGACCGCAGCCGGCGCCAGGAGCGATACGGGAAGAGGCTGATCCCCGTGCTGGTGAAGCGTCCCTTCTGCAACAGCTTCGGCTGCTACAACGGCAAGAGAAGCCCCAGCTCCTTCTCCATCGTGGACCCTGTGGCGGCCTACCGAGCCCGCGTCTTCGCCCAGATGATGGCGGCTGCCGAGTCGGCACGGCGAGCGGAGGATGGCGAGAGAGCATCGGGTGTTGTGGCACCGGGAAAACGGCTGTTCTGTAACGGATACGGCGGTTGTCGGGGCGGCAAGAGGTCGCTTTTCTCGCCCTGGATGAGCAAGATGAACGGCGTGGTGGGAGAAAGCCTGTGAAAAGGGACAGGTAAGTTTGTGTGTGTGTGTGTGTGTGTGTGTGTGTGTGTGTGTGTGTGAGGGAGGAGGAGCATCGGGAGCAAAGTAGATGAATCTATAATTTCACTATCTTAGGTCAGAGGTAGCACAAAAGGTTTTAAGCAAAGGTCCAGACTTTTTTTTTCCTTTTTGGTGGTTTGTGTCTATTCAGTCACTGTTACAGTTGTCACCACCTTGCTTGTAGACTACGCCAGGCGCGACATGCTGATAAGAAATTCTGCCATTTTGGTGGCGTATCGTGAAATCAATAGTCTTTACTTCATTGTAAAATTCTCAAGGGTTTTGCGTTTCTGGAGTTAATTTTTGTCTATGCGTTGCATCTTCAAATGGCCCTTTGAAGTCAACAGAGCTATGAATATCATGCGTTAAGATAGAGGACAAATCCTGTGGGATTGTTTCCTTTCATTTCCATAATCCATCTGATTTAGCATTTTCCATCTGCAGACGCTTTCACTGCCAGTGTTATTGTTCGATTATGATGTGAAGACAACAGGCTGCAATGAACAGATGGGGGCAAAGCACGTCTGTTTAATCGTTCTGGTAATTTAATTCCTCAAGTTGATAATAGCAAATGACAGTAAAGGCTGTGTTAAGATCTTTGTGCTATGTACATTCTGTTGATTCATTGTTATTTTGCCATCCACATTCCATTGTTCATCGTTATTTTGCAGAGTATCGTCATGTTTTGTAGAGGTTGCCATCAAATCCCGTCTAAAACTTGCACTTTGGTAAGCGAATCGGTAATCCTCCATGTTTCCGCGCTGATCCAGCGTAATTTTGCAGGGGTTCAGTGTGATATTTCATCATTTTCTGACATCTGTCCGCTTCTAAACAAAGCCGATCACGTCGAGTACAAGATCACAGTTCCGTTCCGTTCCGTTTTCATCGAGAGGTTGGCGTATTTCAAGCTAGTTGTCATCAACGTCACGTCGACTGTGTGCGCATGATTCTGAATGTTTATTTCCAGACCATGCTATACGCATTTCAATGGGAAGTGAGCAGCATCGTTTCCACAACCAGGGGAATGATCCTTTGATGAATGTCGCTGACATGTTAACTCAGTTTAACGGTAAAAAGTTGATCTTCTATCCCTTCCTAGTTGTACATTTAGTTTTTCCTGTTCTGTTATTGGTTTGCATTGGGATTTGACGTATTTGTCAACTTTGAGGTTATTTTCACGTTACGTCTTTGCTGATGTCCGAATCGTTTCATAGTGGTCATTTTGTGTCAACACAGTATCACTGTATCATCTTGGTCAGTTTGTATCAACACAATATCGTTGTATCATTGTATTATCAGTTGTTATAAATGTTGTGAAAGGCTATTAATCGGAGTCGGCGGCAAAAGTAGAGCAAAGAAGTGCATTTAGCAAATATAGCTCCTTCATCTTGGTCACTTGTAATTCTGCTATAACAGGAAGCCTGACCACAGTTTTTGACAGAATAAAATGAAATTTCGGTTCAACAACTCTGAAAACAAATAACCAGGAAAAACATAAAACGACGAACTAAAACCCAGGAAACACGACAAAAGAAAAGAAGGAGGGTTTCAATGCGATTTCCTCAGGCATTTCGCTGAAAAAACATTGAAAAACCTGATATCGACACGGTGCACTTTGGTGCTTACACACGTGCATGCCCATTGGGCAACCGACGATGGTTGGTCTCACACATTTGTCCAACACAGATAAAGCACTCATTTGCCGTTCTCTGCTCTACGAAACGATGCGTGACGTCAGAAACAGCCTGCAGCATTGGCTGTTGATAACGGCCCATCACGACTGGTTTGCAAGCACGTCTGAACTCCCAACAATTGTCATATGAGAACAAAAAATTCACAGCATCTCGAGGCCGTACTGCCTGTCTTCCAACAACACAAGAAATGTCAAGTTTTACAGCAGACACAAGCATGCTCTGCGATTTCTACAGCCTAGGCACTTGTGCACGCATACACACAAAAATAGACACAGAAACGGGAAAAAACGTACAGACGGACGGACGGACACACACAAAGTCACGCGCGCGCGCACATACATACACACACACACACACACACACACACACACACACACACACTCATTCGCGCGCGCTCACTCACTGCAAAATTGATTGCTGATATGTTGTTTTATTCAGTAACCAAAAAGCACTTAATCACACAGTGGAAAAGTGAAAACAAGAGAACCGGCCTTGTAAAATGCAAATCATAAAAACCGACAAGAAGCGTTTACTCAACACATAAAACTTTGTGCCAAATACAAACATTGTATTAAATGATCATAATAGACTCTCCAGTCGATCCGAGGATCATTTGACATACCGGTCCTTTATCGCTTGCTATCGTATACCCCGTGCTATGGAATAATCACTTTATAACCTTGCGTTGTTTGGCTCACACAAGATTGCTTCGTTATAGTCATCAACGTGCTGCGCCCCAACATTGAAAAGTCGAGTGGTAGTATCAAAGAAATTTGTCATGGAGAACTCATTGCCAGAGTCAACCACAAAGATAAGCTCATCATTCTTGAAGACTAAAACGCTCGTGTGGGAATCTACTTAGTGAGACATTCGTGGACACCATAGTACTGGAAAATGTAAATTTACCTGGCTGACACTGCTGTCACTGTGTACTCTGCATGAGCTGACCATCACCCTCTTCCTGCAAAAGGACAAGTTCAATAACATGTTGATACACCCATGCTCCAAGCGGTGGTACAGGCTGGATATGTAATCGTGCAAAAGGAAGACTGAAAAGACGCATCATACATTACATGGGAGGATATCGTTGCTGGCTGCTGGTGTTATTACAACTTACACGAATCAAGATGAATATCTTGCTCCTCGGAAACCAAGGCAGCCAGGAACAAAACCTCTGTGGAAATTTAATATTGCCCATTTGTAAGACAGCGAGGACACCCTTAAAGAGAAGCTTCAGGAAAAAAATATCCGACAAAGGGCTTGAGGGAGAGAATGTAGAGGCACAGTGGACTTCCAAGAAAGAACGTTTAGGCTGAACAGACATCGCTCAGAGAAGCTAACAACAGTACTACGGCTGATACCCTGGGTTTTGTCAATCGTAAACGCAGGTACTAGGACGATGAATCTGATGAAGAAATCGGTAAACCCCACACTACCCATAAGGAACACCTCAGGGACAAGACATGTAGGAGATGAAGCAAAAAGTACCAGAAAACAAAGCAGCTTATGTTGCAGATGAATAAACCAGTGATAGGAGACAAAAGCTGCAAAACTACCGGCTGTAAGTGATCTTACTACACGAAGTCATTCCATGGTGGCCTAGGTGTGGTGCACGGAGAAAGGCTCCAGGCTCAACACCAGTCCATACATCTAATCATTTTATCCAGTCTGCTGACAGGGACTGCCAATTGTTAGGCTGAGCTCTTCAACCTAATGAATAGACAGTCTACAATATCTGACGATACCATGACAGAAGTCCCTCAGCTGCCAGTAAACGGAATTCGGGCAGATCAACCTTTCAGTGCAGAGATTATCAAAATCCTGAAGCAAATCACGCCGGAGAAGGCTCCAGGAGCTGGGTAGTATTCCTGTAAATATTTACGGGAATGGGAACGACATGCTCATGGAAAAGCTCTGTACAGATATCTGGCAGAAGGAAGAAGTTCCTGAAGACCATCAAGGTGTTGTGATCATCTGTACATGTACAACAGAAAGGGCGTCAGACCTTTATGTGATGATCATCATGGGATATCCCTCCTGTGCACTGCGAGGCCTTTGTCAGGATCGTCCTTAACAGAATGATTACCCAAGTAGCAGCAGCTGATTCCTGCTCTCAGTGTGACTTTCATGATAGAATAACACCAGTGACGTGGTGTCTGCCATATTCCAGTTGCCAGAGAAGTGTGGCGAACAAAACCACGGAGTGTACATTTGTTTGTAGGACTGACCCACCAAGCACACCGTTATTCACAAGGGCCGGTGGCAGAAACTACGATAGACTGCCTACCCTCAGAAACTGGTCTCGCTGTTTGCGTCCTTTCACAATGGCATGCCAGCGATAGTGCATGTAAATGGGTAGACATCCGATCCTTTCCCAGTGCAGAACGGAGTGGAACAGGGATGTGTTCTAGTGCCTATACTCTTCTCCACCCTCTTTGTGGGAATGCTAATTGATGCATTCGGAGATCTTAATAGGATGATGTACATCCAGTTCTGCTGTTCAACTTGTGGAGACTCCAAGCCAAGACCACAGTGCTTAAAGCCGTTCTGTGGACATTTCTTTTCGCAGATGGGTGCACTGGCTGCACACCCCGCATGAAGATATCCAGTGCATATATGACCAATCTGCTATGACTTGCAATGCTTCGCTCTTACTGTTGGTAGCCTCTACAAGACAAAGACTGTTTCAGACAGCACCATCTCGGGTTTCGGGCGATTCATCGCACTCAGTTGTCATCAACAACCAGAAGATAGAGACTGTAGGCATGGTCTGCCACTTGGGCCGTACAGTGAGCAGCAGTGGATCACTTCTTGTTGAGGCGGCGCTGTACATATCCAAGGCTAGCTTTCTACCTTTGGACGGTTGACCAGAAGGTTGTGGCAGAACCATGGCATCAGGCTCGTCACAAAGGCTGCTGTGTACAGAGCAGTACTCTTGAGCACTGTACTGTACTACTGTGAAACGTGGACTGTAAACAGACGGCACATGGAACAGCTGGAACGGTTCCACCAAGAATATCTGCAACAATATGTGGTAAGATCGAGTGTCCATCCTTCTCGTTGGGAAGAAGTGTGATCTGCTATGTGTGGAGTTTCTATTCATCAATGCCAGCTTCACTGGACAGGACACTTCGTCCATATGGAAGACAGCAGCATCCCACACATGTTTCTGTACTGAGAGCTGAAGCAAGGATACCGTCACCAGACAAGACCACTGACGTGATACAAGGTTACTGTGAGGGCAGACCTTATGAGTTGTTGTATAAACATCACCAACTGGGAAGACAGTGAGTGCGACAGTCAGTTCACTACAGCAATGCAGGCAGAGCACCATCATACATAAACAGCACACAACAATTGCTAGTCAACAGAAAAGGAACCAGTCGAAGCAGAACCCACAGCGCAGGATACCATCCCATCAGTATATGAGGAAGGACATGTGCCTCCAGCACTGGTCTTGTACTCTACATGAAGACCCATGGAATACAAGACCAGTCGTGGAGACATGTTTTCCGCAGGCGCTACATGGGAAGGACTTCTGCAGCCTTTGGTTCTGTTTCTGCCAGTCCATGTTCTGTTGACTAGCAGTTGTTGTGTGCTGTTTATGTATGATGGTGCCCTGCCTGCATTGCTGTAGTCATCTGACTGTCGCGCACACTGTCTTCCCAGTTGGTGATGTTTATACAACAACTCATAAGGTCTGCCCTCACAGTAACCTTGTATCATCACGTCAGTGGTCTTGTCTGGTGACGGTATCCTTGCTTCAGCTCTCAGTACAGAGACATGTGTGGGATGCTGCTGTCTTCCATATGGACGAAGTGTCCTGTCCAGTGAAGCTGGCATTGATGAATAGAAACTCCACACATAGCAGATCACACTTCTTCCCAACGAGAAGGATGGACACTCGATCTTACCACGTATTGTTGCAGATATTCTTGGTGGAACCGTTCCAGCTGTTCCATGTGCCGTCTGTTTACAGTCCACGTTTCACAGTAGTACAGTACAGTGCTCAAGAGTACTTTGCTCTGTACACAGCAGCCTTTGTGACGAGCCTGATGCCATGGTTCTGCCACAACCTTCTGGTCAACCGTCCAAAGGCAGAAAGCTAGCCTTGGATATGCACAGCGCCACCTCAACAAGAAGTGATCCACTGCTGCTCGCTGTACGGCCCAAGTGGCAGACCATGCCTACAGTCTCTATCTTCTGGTTGATGACAACTGGATGCGGTGAATCGCCCGAAACCCGAGATGGTGCTGTCTGAAACAGTCTTTGTCTTGTAGAGGCTACCAACAGTAAGAGCGAAGCATTGCAAGTCACAGCAGATTGGTCAGATATGCACTGGATATCTTCATGCGGGGTGTGCAGCCAGTGCACCCATCTGCGAAAAGAAATGTCCACAGAACGGCTTTAAGCACTGTGGTCTTGGCTTGGAGTCTCCACAAGTTGAACAGCAGAACTGGATGTACATCATCCTATTAAGATCTCCGAATGCATCAATTAGCATTCCCACAAAGAGGGTGGAGAAGAGTATAGGCATTAGAACACATCCCTGTTCCACTCCGTTCTGCACTGGGAAAGGATCGGATGTCTACCCATTTTCATGCACTATTGCCGGCATGCCATTGTGAAAGGACGCAAACAGCGAGACCGGTTTCTGAGGGTAGGCAGTCTATCGTAGTTTCTGCCACCGGCCCTTGTGAATAACGGTGTGCTTGGTGGGTCAGTCCTACAAACAAATGTACACTCCGTGGTTTTGTTCGCCACACTTCTCTGGCAACTGGAATATGGCAGACACCACGTCACTTGTGTTATTCTATCTTGAAAGTCACACTGAGAGTAGGAATCAGCTGCTGCTTACTTGGGTAATCATTCTGTTAAGGACGATCCTGACAAAGGCCTCGCAGTGCACAGGAGGGATATCCCATGATGATCATCACATAAAGGTCTGACGCCCTTTCTGTTGTACATGTACAGATGATCACAACACCTTGATGGTCTTTAGGAACTTCTTCCTTCTGCCAGATATCTGTACAGAGCTTTTCCATGAGCATGTCGTTCCCATTCCTGTAAATATTTACAGGAATACTACCCAGCTCCTGGAGCCTTTCCCGGCGTGATTTGCTTCAGGGCTTTGGTAATATCGGCACTGAAAGGTGGATCTGCCCGAGTTCCGTTTACTGGCAGTTGGGGGAGTTCTGCCATGGTGTCCTGAGATACTGTAGACTGCATGTTTAGCACTGGGTTAAAAGGCTCAGCCTAACGTCACAAAATTTCCTCAGCTTTTTCTGTCAGCAGACTGGAGTGGTGAGAAAAACGGATTAATGTTGAGATGGACACCTTTGGTCCGTACACTGCACATAGGTCACACACTTCATGTATTTGGCATCAGTCCTAGCCTGGAGTTTTGTAGCTTTCCTGTCCCACAATTGGTTTTCGTTCGGCGGCAGTTTTTTGTTTGACATCTGCTTTGTGTACTACTAGTATTTTTGCTTACATCTCGCAGGTAATGTCGCTGAGGTGTGCCTTGTAAGTAGCAAGGAGTTTTGTAAATGAGTTTGCCGATTCCCATTTCACAAAGAGCTAGTTCCGATTTTTACGAATCAGAAAGTCTAGCGTATCAGCTGCAGTACTGTAGATAGCTTCTTGGGACGATTTCTCTGTAGTTTTTTCCTTCTGTCTCCTTGTGTTTGATAATTTTTCTTGGAGCTTCTCTTGAAGGGTGTCTCGGCTGTTTTGCAGATGTGCTATATTCAACTTTAACTAGGTTTGTCCCTGCTTCCCTGATTTTCGAGCGAGCAGGATTTAGTCTTCCTGCGTAGCAGTCAGCAATCAGATCGGCATTTTGGTCATCTCATATAACTTGTGATATGCACGTCTCTTCTTTCTTTCACACAGTTACGTAATCCAGCATGTCCCCACTGCTTGTATAGCGTGAGTATTCTTCAATCTGTCCATTTGTTGTTGGTGATCTCATGCTGTGTACACAGTGACAGCAAAATCAGTCCACTGGAGTTGCACTTTCTAGTACCATGGCGTCCAGGAACGTTTGGCCAAGTTGAACAGTCTATCCCACACAAGTGTTGAAGTCTCCAAGTACGATAAGCTTGTCTTTGTAGTTGACTGCATCAGTGAGAAGGTGCTATTTTAATAGAAGGCTTCTTTGACATCACATGGATTCATCAACATCTGGGGCGTACGCACTGATGAATATATGAATAAATCAATCTAGTCCATGTCTAAAGCATTCTGGATAAAAGCTACTTAGTACTGGAGCGGCCATCCCCAACCCAGCAGGTTGCAGATGTCGGATGGCAGATAGCTTTCAGGAATGGAGGATAGCTGAGAAATAATCCAGGTAGCCTGAATGAGTGAGCAGTACCAGACTGACTGGTGATGGTTTCTGTCAGGACAAGGCGTGTTGGCATCTGGCAAGGCTACACATAGAAAATACACTGTACGTCCTGTGATGGAACAATCAGACTGATAAAGGCCGTCTAATGCCCTAGCCCCCCCCCCCCCTCCCCCATCCCTTTGCTAACAAGGTAGGTCTGTGGGCCATGAGCTAAGGGCAGAAAGAAAAACCTGGTGGGATGAAGTCGGAGGTAAGTAGGCCAACAGGTGCCTTCTAACAAACCGTGGTACCGTGCAGTATAACGCAGATGTCAACACGGTCACTACACCAGACGAGGACAGCGTCGTCCTTTGAGACCCCCTACCGATGGAGCAATGCCGGGTCCTGCGCCTTATCAGGATCAAGTGGAGCTAAAGGACAGCAACTCGTCTAACCATCATCAAGCTTCATGGTAGCCGGCAGGGACTGGAAAGAATGGCCACGGTCATCGTCAGATGTGGACTGACCATGTAGAGCGAACCTCTTGTTCAGTGTCAGCATGGTCAGGCCACATTCACGATAATGTAGTCGTTTTTACAAGCCCCTGCCGACTACCGTTTGGTGGTAATAGTAGTTGTTGTAGCTAGTAGCTGTTCCTTCCGCCACTCAGTACACAACAAGACAGACGGGAGGGATCCTGTTGAAGCAGGATCAGGGTTGCTCTACCCTGAAGGGCGTTGTTGCTCCACCCTGAAGGGCGTTGATCTACCCTGAAGGGACCATAGTAGGCGAACATCATTCTCATCTGTTGATGACTATGTAGACATTTACATTACACTGCATGGTATCATGATTTGTTAGAAGGCTCCTGCAGGCCTGGTATCTGACTTCATACCTCTAGCCCGGCTGAGCTCATGGTCAGAAGACCTTCCCTGTGAGTGGGGGGAGGGGGGGCTAGAGCTTTTATACGGTGGCCCTTATCCACCAGATGGCTTCGTCATGAGATAGGGTACTTTTCAGGTGTAGTCTTGCCAGGTGCCGCCTGTCCCTGTCCCGATAGAAACCATGTCCAGTTGGTCCAGGACTGCTTCTTCAGATTTATTTCACAGCTGATCCCCATATCTGAAGGCCATCCACTGTCCACCACATATGACTCATCGGGATCGGGATGGTCGCCCCTTTCGCAGGCTGACGGCAAGAAAAACAAAGCATTGTTGCATGTTACATAGAAAAAAGGCGGAGGCTACTGGGTCCGTATATTTATATTAATGCAGTATAAACATAATTTGGTAATACATTAATGCAATACATCAAGACTAATAACAGGTAATAACATGAAATCAGAAATATATAATAGTACCAGCAGTCTATGAAAAATGTATGACTTCAAAAAGAAAGAAAACTAAACCATTTCGTAAAAATACAAGTCTTACACACACACACACACACACACACACACACACACACACACACACACACACACACACACACACACACACACACACACACTGATAAAAAGCAAGTCTTCCACATACGCGCACGCACATGTATATAATGTCCTATTTTGTTCCGTTACAGGGGTCTGGAGCGATCAGTGTTGATAAACATTGACAGTGTCAAGTGACAGATGTATGCTGAACAGTAGTTGGGTTTGACGCAGATGCGTGTACGTACTCGTCAACGCCTGGATGACTGTGGAGACTAGAGATCACCTGACTGCGTAATGCAACGATAAGTGTGGCTACCTGGCACATTTTCGTGATGGTAGTAAAAGTTCTCTCTCTCACACACACACACACACAAACACACACACACCAACAACAACAACAACAACACTAACGAACGAACGAACGAACTGACTGACTGACTGACTGACTAACGAACTAATAGTCATGCTACACATGATTACATTTGTTTTAAAACCAGGCTCACGTAACCTATGCCTTTTTTTTAAACAGTACATCATGCTGCCAATGAATCATATCCAAGAAAACGAAATCGAGAAGCAACGGACTGGTTTTACTAAGCAGGGTGATTAATGGTGGTGGTGGGTTTAAAAAAAAAAAACACCTTCAAACTCTTACAATATTACAGACAAGACAAAAGCAATATGTAGCTTAGAAACCCCGGAGTAGCATTTCGTAACAAAAAAAAACCCGGTCTATTGCTAACGAGAAATCCCATCTTCATGACTCAATCTAGCGTTTTTGAAATATTTTCTGAGTGGACTTACTCCCGTTGTTATGTAACAAAGACCGGCAGACCAGTACTCGTCTGACAAGATTTCAAGACCAGGTGTTGGCGTGCGCGTGTACTGCAGTGCCCATTTCGTGTGAACGTGAGCAGATGGAAATAAAACATGGAACATTGTTTTTGCAGTCTACCAGTAGTTTTTCCCGTATGATAAGCGTGTGTGTGTCTGGCGTGTTTATTAGTGTATTATATGAGAGTTAGTGTGTGTACGTTAGAGAGTGATGAGGTAGTATTTGTCACTATATGCATATGTTGAGTGTGTGGTGGATAATGTGTATTAGTGCATGTGTGCGTGTGCGCGGTTTTTTAAAAAAAACTTTTTTATGTCACTTAGTGTGTTGTATGTGTGTTAGGTACTGTGTCAATTTGTATGCGTGCTAAATAGAAATGACACTGTGTAAGAGTGTTAGTGGATGTGTGTGCGTGTTCCTGTGTATTAGGGAGTGTGTAGTAAGAGTGTGTTAGGTAGTGCATTAGTGTGTAGTCTCTGTGTGTGCGAGTATGATTATTATGTGTTCGCGCGTGTGTCTGTGTGTCTCTGAGTTAGTGTGTTCGTGTGTGTGTATAGTATGTGTCAGTGTGTCAGTCTGTGTGTGTGTGTGTGTGTTAGTGGGTGTTGTATGTGTTTTTATCAGTGTGTCAGTTTTTGTGTGTGCTTGTGGGTGTGATAATGCGTTTGTGTTTATATATTTACTTTGTGTTGGGTAGTATGTTATAGTGTGTAGTGATTGTATGGATAGTGTATTAGTATGTGGTGTGTGTTAGGTAGTGTGTCATTCTGTGCGTTAGTGTGTATGTGAGCATGCCCGCACATGATCGTTTCTGTCAAGTGTAGTCTTTGTATGCATTGTAGGTAATGTGTATGGGTG
This sequence comes from Monoplex corrugatus, assembly GCA_030674185.1. Taxonomy (NCBI): domain Eukaryota; kingdom Metazoa; phylum Mollusca; class Gastropoda; order Littorinimorpha; family Ranellidae; genus Monoplex; species Monoplex corrugatus. Next base: position 29,124,886 of record CM060309.1, read on the forward strand.
TGTGTTAATGGGTGTATAGTGTGTGTTTGTGTGTATTTAGTCTGTTACGTTGTGTGCGCTATTATTTTGTATTAGGTAGTGTTTGTGGGTGTGTTCGTATGCAGTGAATGAGTGTTAGTATGTTCGGTAGTTTGATGTGTGTGTTACTGTGTGTGAGGAATGTTGCTGCACAGTCTGCATACTCCGTCTTTGGAGTGTGTGTATGCCGGGTGTGTTCATGTTACCGTCAGCCATCGGACACTGACTGGAGTATTTGATGTTCTGCATGCATTTTTACTACACATGACGGGGTTTCAGGAACAGTGACGGCTTTGCATGTATGTTGATCTGAAGAATCAGAAAATCTCCGCCGTGTACCTATCTGTCAGTATTCGAGTGATTTCCAATCCAGACTTTCCGACGGCAGTCTGACGTCACGCCCACTTGACTCTCGCGTCCGTCAGTAAGGTGTGAGCTACTTCGTTACCTGTCGAGGTTTTACACAACCTGTATAGACCTTTATACTGATGATTTATGACACTGACCGATGTACTGATCCTTTTGCAATATAACGCAATGCGATGTAATATAATGCAGTGCAATGCGATACAGTGCAATAGGATGCGATACAACTGTTCAGCAAGGACATCATCATTTAGTAGTACACAATACAGAAAGACGATTTTTTGTCGTCTTTTGTTCGCCATCTACATGATTAGACCACACCTGGAGAGGAATGTGGCCGGTAGTTTTTCCAGTTCCTCCTGGTTGCCATGGGGATTGGTGGTCAGAGGAGTAGTGGTCGGTCACGTCTCGTGACGCTGCACTTGATAGTGGTGGCTTTGCTGAACTATGTGTTCAGCTGTTTGGTCCTCTTGACCTCAGGGACAGGTTGGTGATGGCGTCACTTTGAACTTGTGCTTGATACGGGTGTTCAGCTGGTTGTAGCTGGTGTGGGGCCTGATCAGGATCACTTGCTGCTCTCTGGACAGAGATGGTGGTGGTCGTCCCTTTCTGTCCATGGCTTAAGGAATGATGTGATGGTGTTTGTCTTCTCGCTGTGGCTGGCACTGTTGTCTGGTTGGTTTTTCTGGGTTCCTTTCTGTGTTCACTTATCTAGCGTCTGGTGTCCCGGTATCCCACAGCTAGCAGGGATCCACTGCAGGATACCTGCTGTGGTTCTGTAGACATGCTGGAAGGTCGTGGTCAGGTGGTGAAGCCGTCATTGTTTGGGGACTGGAAGACAGAGAGGGCATCGGAAAGGACGATCACTTATGATGGTATATGTCATCTATATTCTAGTGTGCTGACTGGATTAACGTTTTAGTCTCCAAACCCCTAGCATAGAACGGTAAATCATTATGTAGACTTCTTGTTTTGTTCACTGTATTTCCTTCACCGTCTACATGATGAGACCATATTTGGCGATGAGTGTGGCCATTTTGTGTGGACGCAGTCACTGCTAGATGTGGCCTGATCATGTAGGTGGCCAGGTAAAGACGGCCAACAAAACAAGAAGAACGTGTCTACATAATGGTTTACCGTTCTGTTCTAGAGTTGTGGAGACTAAAACATTAATCCAGTCAGCACACTAGAATACAGATGACACATACCATCATAAATGATCGTCCTTTCATATATACCCTCTCTGTCTTCCAATCCCCAAACAATGACAGCTCCACCACCTGACCACGACCTTCCAGCATGTCTACAGAACCACAGCAGGTATCCTGTAGTGGATACCTGCTAGCTGTGGGATACCGGGACACCAGAGGCTAGATAAGTGAACACAGAAAGAACCCAGAAAAACCAACCAGACAACAGTGCCAGCCACAGCGAGAAGACAAGCACCATCACATCACTCCTTAAGCCATGGACAGAAAGAGACGACCACCACCATCTCTGTCCAGAGAGCAGCAAGTGATCCTGATCAGGCCCCACACCAGCTACAACCAGCTGAACACCCGTATCAAGCACAAGTTCAAAGTGACGCCATCACCAACCTGTCCCTGAGGTCAAGAGGACCAAACAGCTGAACACATAGTTGAGCAATGTCACCACTATCAAGTTCAGCGTCACGAGACGTGACCGACCACAACTCCTCTGACCACCAATCCCCATGGCAACTAGCAGGAACTGGAAAAAACTACCGGCCACATTCCTGTCCAGGTGTGGTCTGACCATGTAGATGGCGAACAAAAGACGACAAAAAATCGTCCTTCTGTATTGTACTACTAAATGATGATGTCCTTGCTGAACAGTTGTATCGCATCCTATTGCATTGTATCGCATTGCACTGCATTAATTATATCGCATTGCGTTATATTGCAAAAGGATCAGTACATAGGTCAGTGTCATAAATCATCAGTATAAAGATAGACTGTACAGGTTGTGTAAACCTCGATAGGTAACGAAGTAGCTTACCACCTTACTGACGGACGCGACAGTCAAGTGGGCGTGACGTCAGACCGCCATCGGAAAGTCTGGATTAGAGGAAATCGCTCGAATACTGACACAGATAGGTACAAGGCGGAGATTTTCTGATCCCTCAGAACAACACATATGCAAAGCCTTTACTGTTCCTGAAACCCTGTCCTGTGTAAAAACGCACGCAGGACATCAAATACTCCAGTTTAAGACAGTGCAAGTCAGTCAGTGTCTGGTGGCTTACAGTAGGATGAACACACCCAGCATATACACTCAACTAAAACGGAGCATTTAGACTTTCCAGCAACATAACGCCTGCAAAGTGTGGGGAGAAAAAAGCAAACATAAAAGTTAAAGCATCTGAAAAAAATTGTCAGAACACTTAAAAATACAATGCTACTCTCTGAACAGCTCTGGGGATCGATATGAACCAGATGACGCACGCACAAAGTTTCAGTGTATGATAATGCACTGTAGTTTATACTACCGTACTGTACGGCATTGTTCGTTACCACCAAATTTCCCTAATCAAATGCGGGCTGCTAGTCACGCTTGACGCTATAGCATGCATAGTTTGCTTTTTGTTCATATATCAAAATGATTTTCTTCTACACACATTTTGCCAAGGGCAGTACTTTTATTGTCGTGGGTTCTTTTACGCGCTCCAAGTGCATGCAACAAGCAGGACTCGGTTTACCCTCCAACAAGAAAACTAGCACCCAGACCACTAGTCAAGATCAACTGGACCAGAAAAAAAATTGCCATCAGATACGTGATCGAACGCAGCACCCAGGATTTCCCACACTCTGCTCAACCTTCAACACATGGCCACTACTTCACGTAACAAATGGGGAAATAAGAGGGAAAAAAAGACGGAGAGAGAAACAAAATGGCCCCTTTTCTACAAGAACTATTTAAGAACAGCCATTAGATTTTCTGCGTTTCAAGGTCATGGCGACCTCTAAATTAAAGTTTCACCTAAAATAAAACTGGACAACTGCACAGAGGACAATGACAGATTTTATCAAGGAGAAAACACATTCTAGATATTGTCAGAGATCGTGAGAAAGAGCTGTTAAAGCCTTTCTAAAAAATTTACACTTACGATTCCTAAACGATCCACACCTTCCACCATACTATGACAAAGATCCAGCCAGGAACAGCTGACAAAATCTTGCTAACTTACTTTTGTAACACATACGTGCACGCATGCCCACACATACGCACGCACGCACGCGCGCGCGCATGTATGCACGCACGCAAACACACACACACACACACACTTCTGCAGACCCACCCTCTACAATCAAAACGAAGTAATCTCCATTAAAAAATAAGAGGAAGACTAAAAGAAGACGAAAAAGAAGAGAATGACCATACCACAGCACGTGTTACGCTCTCGTATATACTCTGTTTTCAAGCGTAGTGTCGCCTCACACGGCTATATATCTACTTGAGGCACGTTCATGCTGACTTGGATGTGCAAGTATACAAGACGTTCAGTTGGGTTGTTTCACACTGTGTAGGCAACGTATCTCTGGTGTGAAAGACCAATATATACAGAACAATTTCCAGATTAAACAAATACAACTGAATGGACTGGTAAGACAGAGTTAGAAAAGAAGATACAGCAAAAAAATGCAAGAATGAGCCAGAAACAAGCTTAAAAAGAGGAAATTTCTAGCACAGAATTGTCTACAAAGTAGGGGGGGGGGGGGGAGTGTTATATACAGCCTTCGTCAACACAGAATGAAACTAACAATAATGGACTTTTTCTTTCTGTTGGTGTCTACTTGGACTTAAAAGAACGAAAGAAAACTTTAAAACCTCGAAACAACACAAAATAACACAAGTTTCCCATCCTTAAGAAAAGAGTACTTAATACAAGGCGTCAGTCAGCCGCGTATGCAGCTCTGTCAAAGCTTTACGGAACAAGTGGACTTCAAATAAACGGACACGCGCCAATAAGCAAAACGGCAAGCAAACAAATGAAAACACATGCCTATGTGTTAATATGTATATATGTGGTGTATATGCGTGCGCGCATGTATGTTTGTTGGCTGGTTGGTGTGGTTTCTGCGTTAGTAATTGCTGTATATACACACATGAATACATTTATATGAAATTGTATATACATATATATGTATACATATATATATAAGAGAGAGAGATATCAGATTAGATTAGAGAGAGCTCTATGATAAGTGTGTGTGTGTGTAAACCGTATTTCATTTATCAACAAATCAAAACTCAACAGCACACTCATCAAATGTGCCTCTCGTGGCACTGTTCCACTGCCACTACTACAGAAACGCCCTACACAGCCAAAACGTAGGCTACCTGCACCATTTCATACTGTTGTAAGAGGGTACATTTCAATGGTGCATAATATAGAACACGATAACTTATTTTGAACAAATCCCACCTTCCACATTTCTCAGCGGTACCTCTGCCAACTTGTACTCAGATGAACATGAGGGACTTCTCTTCCGTTTTTCGGCGACTACCGGGCTGTGGGTTGCCTGCTCGCCGATCACCTGTGAACAGAGGGAGACAGTCGGTTACTACAGGGTCTTAATCTTTTCAATTCCTGACGCTATTCACCACCTTTCCAATTCTTTCATTCCCGCAACCTATCCACAAGACTTCTATTTCTTTTTACTCCCTCACCCTATCCACCAGCTGCCTAACCCTGTTTCACTCCATAACCCCATCACTATCCTCTTAACCCATTCAATCTCTCACCTATCCACCAGATTCTTATTTCTTTCACTCCCCCATCGTATTCACCAACCTTCCTAACCCTTTCACCCCCTTACGATGTCCACCAGTTTCTTTACCTCTCAATCCCTAACAAACAGGAGGCTGGTAAATAGGATAAAGGGGTAAAAGGAACAGGACGACGGGAAAAGTGGGGTGATAGGGTGAGGGAGTTATAGGAACAGAAAGCTACAGGAATTTGGTGGATATGGTGAAGGGGTGAAAGAATCAGCATCACACATCCAATGTCAAAGTGGTCTTGTAAATGACATGTAGAAAAAAGCCAGAGATTGTAGGGAATAAATGATGTGACATCAATATACCGATGTAATCGGTGTACCACTGGAGGTGTTTGTGAATATGATCGATATCACCAATGAAGGTGTGTTTGTTTTGGTTGTTGCGGTTCTTTTTTTTTTTTCTTTTTTTTCTTTTCTTTTTTTTTCCGATTTTTATTGGATGCGTGTGTACATGGTGTTTTGTGCACACTGTGCAGGCAGTCTGCATACTCGTCTTCGATCGCCGTGCGTGCTGGATGTTCTCATGTTTTCATAACTCAATGGACATTGACATGACTAACAGGATCTTTAACGTGCATACTTGACGTCCTGTGCGCGTACACACACACACACTACGGTGCTCAGGCACTAACAGTTCTGCACACACGTTGATATGGAAGACTCGTAGTGAAATGATGTCAAATCAAAGAACGAATGAACGAACACGACAACAGATATCTCCACCCCTTACCCACCAGGCCAGAGGTACCCAGGCAGGATCAAATCCCAGACATTCCGATTCAAAGTCTGCTGCTGTAGTTTCATATCTCCAAACTTTACGACCATACAACACTATGGAAACTATCATCTTATCGTATAAGTAACGGACAAGTTTGTTTTCTTGCAATTTATAATCGGTGAAATTCTTTTTTAATCTAAAGCATAGATGTACTTTTTACCTTTAAAAAGTAGCTGTTCTGCTAAACACTATCTCAAGATATTCATAGTAATCTACTTTTTCTTATGTGGTGTTTCCACACTCGAAACAATCTTTCTTTATACGACTAAGAAATGTCATAACTTTTGGTCTGAACGAGTTCACTTCTTATTTCCATGCAATGCATCCAGTCCTCTATGTAAACTATCTTTAATCAAATAGCCTGTAATATCTGCGCATATGAGTAACAATATTTGACAACATACAGATTATTACGTTTCAGAGAACCTGATATTCGGAATTTTAAAGGACGGCAACTTTTTCAGAAATAAAAGTTGTAAGATATGAAAATAGAAATGATATTGTACAGTGGTGTTAAGCATATCCACCTCCACCTCCATACACATCTTCAGGAATCCTCCATACAGAATATGACGGAATAATTGCTAGACACGAGGCATTCCTGTGTCTTTATGTTTTACTTCTACATCTATCCATACTTACAAACATAACGTAACAGAAACGAGGACCCTTCCGTCTACATTTACGTCATCACCAACAGAAAAATAACCAACCAGCCAGCCACTGTGTCTTGCTGACATCAAGCCCAGCACAGATGACACAACCCGCTGGTTAAGCTGGATACCGAAGCTAAGGCCATACGTCCTCAAACATCCCCTATAACAAACTGAGCGAAAAGCCACTCCTTAAGTCCAGCACCGATGACAGTTTGGCTACACAGGAAAGCAGCTGACAAAATCAAAGACAGCATTACTGTGAATTGTCACTACAAGGATTGTCACTACAACGGCACTTCCATGAAGCAGACATGCACACGAAATCACAATCTATGCTAGGGCTACATGTCTGCTTTATATTTCAGTTTATCAGGTTCGTCCTGTCCATCAATTGAGCAAACTTATGACCACGGTCAGAGTGATGGAGAAGTACATTATCTTTCCACTGGCCTCGGGGAACTTGGAAGTCCATCCGATAGGACGTGTGCAACACGCCATCACACTCAGACACAAGGCAGAACTGGAGACACAAGGAAGAACAGAACAAGATGGAAGAATCAGAAGTCACAGAGAAGGTGACTACACCAACATACTGAAGAACTCGGTAGCAGCCAAAGAAAGCTCAGATCTGCATAAATCCATGGATCTGAATGTAGACCATCAAGCGACACCGTCACCCCACAACCAGCCTAGGAAGATACCTTCTCTAAATTGACTGGGTAAAGTTTCTTCAGTAAACTAGAAGCCAGATCTGGTTGTTGGCAAATGGAAGCGCATGTACCATTCATGCTAATAATATTCAGCATTACCTTTGGCTGCTACAACGACAGAGACTTCACTTTGAAATTGGTAACACTGAAGATGATTTTCAATAGAAGATGGATGAGATCTAAGACATACCAGGAAATACACGCTTTGTCGACGATATATTCGTGCCTGGTACTCAAGATAATATGACGACACCAACCTATGGGTAGCGCTGGAGAAAGAAGCTGTCAAGAATCTGAAGCGAAACCCAGAGAAACTCATAATCGGAGCACAAAGTGTTGAACATTTTTGATTACCTTGTCACTGCCGAGGGACTGAAACCTGATCCTGCCAAAGTCAAAGCAAACAAGAATATATCTCTACTGACAACAGGAACTTCACTGATTGATACGATCATCTACCCTGACAGGTTTGCATCCCAGCTATCAGAGATAACAAGGTCGGCGAGAAGTCTGTGAAGCAAAGATGCTGACTTTGTCTTGGACGCTCAACACAGACCGCACGACAGAAGACCAAGAATGCTATCACCAGTTAACCTGTCCTTGCCTTCTTCTGACCCAAAGAGAGAAACCAAGGTCGATGCTGTGAATTTGGCTCGGAGCTGCCATTTTCCAAGATGGCAAGCCTATAGCTTTTGCTTCCAAACCCTTGACCCCAGCCGAACAAAACTTTCCTCAGAGTAGAAAAGAATGTGATGCTACCCTGTTTGCCTGAAGCATATTCCACCAGCACTTTTATGTCTGACAAATCACCATGTATTCTTATCACAAGCCAGCAGCAGAAGCCCAAGACGATTAACCCCAACTTCATATCTTCAGATAACCAAGCAGGTGTATTATGACCTCAATGCCTATTCACTACCACTCATGAAGACTGGTGCTTCAGTATGCGTACAGATGGCCAGATTGGAAAACAGCCGAGGTCATTCCCCTAGCAATACACTTGCAGTGAAGATGGTCGCCGAAACCTCAATTTCATCAGGCGACAATGGCATCCCGAAGCCACTACATGTACCAATACCAAAACTCCTGAGCCACCCCAGACATCTCCATGACTCTATCATCAGTCGCATAGAACCGTCACTAAATATGGCCGAGTGGTGAAAACCACCTCAGAAAATCAATTTGTAGGAAACAGCCACAGGAACAAGACATATATACACATATACGATGACAATCTGATCCTAAAGTGCCAACGACCGAAGAAACCTGTGCCCATACGTAATGTTTTCATGCCAGTCAGAAGACTAAATACAACTGGATCACTGAAATATCTGCAACATATGGATCTTGCTCTTTTTTCAAATGGGGATATAACAAAGCTGGTAACAGAAAAGATGTTATAAAGCTCATGCTAGTGAGTTAAGCCTACCTCCCCTCCCCAATGTATATCATTAGGAAACCCCCGGCAAAAATTTTCAGCATGGTGTATGATGTTTCTGTAGCTATTCACCTTAACACAAACATAACAAATATGATCCACATCACTTACACGGTGATTCATAAAGAAAACAAAAAGGGGCGAAAGACGTAAAATTCATATTTAAATCCTTTCAAAAAAAAAGGCATCATTAACTCACTGATTACAGTTGACACTCAAGCTAAATATTTTATCATTTACATTAATGCGTTTTGCCCAAAAGTTCCTACGAGTGTAAAACTCGAAAGTTGTTTGATAATCGTCGAATCCACAATATAATGTCTTTATAACTCCACTAACAACTTGAGTGTAAGTTTATAATCAGTTGCAAAATTAGTACGCTTGAAACCAATTTGGTTTTTTTGACAGCAGTCCATTGTTTTCAGTGCGTTTTGTCTATCAAGCATTCAGGAGATTTGTAAATGGCTTGCCCATCCAGTTGACTAAAAGTAATGCCTCCAGGATTCTTGCAGTTTGATTCACTAACGTTTCTTTTGTGGAGAGGTTTGATCAGGTCTTAATCTTCGGGTACAGCACCACAATTCAGAAACTTGATAAATTATTTACACACTGTAAGAGAGAAGCTTAAAACAGGAATATTTTTGGGGGGGGGGGTTTCCACTGCAAGTTAAATCATCTTCAGTTGCTTTGTTTTGTCCGCCTTTTAACAGCAATTTCTATTTAAATGAAATGACTATTCAGACCATACATGCCTATGTCATTAAAAAAATCGCTTCGAATTCTTTTGGGTGTTCAACTGCATTTCATCCCTGCCTCAGAAAGACACCACTCTACATGGGAAGCAACTACAGCTTCGTAGTAACAGTTTTAGTCCAGTAAAATTTGCCTCCCTTGTCAAACCACGCCGCCTGCCTTTCTGTGACAATGCTGAAAATAATATTCTTCTTTTGACCGATTCTTCTGTCAGAAGCACTGACAGGTTCTCTAAAGTGATCAAATAATGTTTTAAATATATGTGACAGTTGACCTTTCTGTATCTTTGATAACCTTCCAATAGTCTGTCGGACTGTTTTCCCGCAGTTTGCATGAATTCTTATGCCACTCATTTAGTCTGCAAAAATTCTTATCCCCTTTAACACGCGTATAGTTTGCATAACAGCAGACATTGAAAGAAGGATACAGGCAATGGAGATGAGATGCTTCCGCAAACTCCTTGGTATCTCGTACAAAGATCATATAACCAATAAGGAAGTGAAAACCCGAATCGAAAACGCCATCGGGCCGTATGAAGACCTCCTGACCTCAGTGAAAAGACGCAAACTGAGGTGGTACGGGCACGTCACACGATCATCTGGACTGGCCAAGACCGTCTTGCAGGGAACAGTTCAGGGAGGGAGACGAAGAGGCAGACAGAGAAAAAGATGGGAAGACAATATCAGAGAGTGGACTGGCCTTGAATGGAATATCATTCTGCGGAAAGCTGAGGACCGTGAGGAGTGGAGGAAGTTGGTTGCAAAATCTTCAGTGGTGCCCCAACGGTCAACCAGACTACGGGACTGATGATGATGATGATGATAGTTTGCATAAATCGGTGTGCAATTTAACAGTTATCTACTGTGCACAAATCCTCTGCCATTGGACAAGCACTTAGATTGCATACATCTTTCATATAATTTTGTATGAATCCCTATGCCATTTAATATGCATTTAACGTTTAGCACTTCAAAGCATTTACAGCCTACTATTCATCTTCAACTTAACTATTACATTTTTGTTTTAAAAACGAATATAAACCACAACTGTTTCCCCCAACTTCACTTTTCCGTTCTTTTATATATATATATATATATAAAATATATATTATATATATATATATTTTATATATATATATATATATATATATATATATATATATTATATATGGGTGTCCAAGGTTGTCATAGCCGAGGGGTGGCAATGGGGACAAGCTCCATTGTCTATAAAATGCCCCTCACGGCGCGCGTCTCCAACAGCCTCTGACAACTAAGTCCAGCTCCTAGCCTGCTCGTGTGGCTTAGATATAAGCCCGGCGGAACTGCTACTACTGATAGGAGAAGGGGTGAAGGCGGGTTACTGGCGCCTGAAAACCAGTGCTTTGGGTAGATGGGGCTCATCAGTCTGGGAAGACAGCTCATCTAAGAGAAGGAAAACTCTGATTTCAAACCTCCGCTGCCTTGCGGCCATACCCACTCATAGGAAAGGCTTCGGGAGTCAACCCTGAGGAAAAATCCGGAGCCGGAGTCCCCAAGGCAGTCCGAGGCTGTATACAGCAACGTTCTGGCAACTCCTGCGACGGCACTGGAACCATGTGTATCGGCGCTTGCCTTTCCAATGGACCATTCCAGCGACGTGGAGAGGGGGGGTCTGCTGCATGGGTAACAGCTTGCCCTCCACACTTACTTACCCAGGCCTTGCGCTCTGGAGAGGTCACTCCAGCTTCGCTTTGTAGCGTCGACTAAACACGGGAAGTAGCAGTTTACCGGTTTTAAGTCTGCATACTCAATTGGCGTAGAGTCAGACGCCAGGGGCTGCTTCCGACGGTGGGAGAGGTCATCGCATCTCACTGGGCAGCTACCGCCCGCCTTAAGCTGGGCAGCCCCAGCCAGTAAGGTGCTGCCCCGCCACGGTCCGTTAGCCTCACTGGGTGCGTGGGGTTTAGGGTGAAAACCGACAAGCGGATCGACAACTGTGCACCAGGCAACAGAAAAACGAAAACTCCCGCCCTGAAATTGGGCACATGGAACGTAAGGACAATGACACCAGGCTTTTCTGACGATCTGCAAGAAGTAAATGATGCTCGCAAGACAGCCGTCATCGACAGAGAACTGAGCAGACTGCAGATGGACATCGTCGCCCTTCAAGAAACCAGGCTCCCAGAAACAGGATCTGTGAGGGAGAGAGACTTCACCCTGTTCTGGCAGGGCAAACCATCAGACGAGGTCAGAGAACACGGCGTGGGATTCGCAGTTAGAAACAGATTATTGGGATCCATAACCCCACCAGCAGAAGGAACAGAGCGAATCCTGTCTCTCCGACTCCAAACTACCTCAGGACCAGTCAGTCTAATCAGTGCCTACGCACCAACTTTGGCATCCACAGCAGAAGCAAAAGACAAGTTTTATGACGACCTCAGTGCTGCTATAAGGAGAATTCCTGACAGAGAACTACTGTTCATCGCCGGCGATTTCAACGCCAGAGTGGGTGTCGATTACAATTCCTGGCCCACCTGCTTGGTCAGTTCGGCACTGGGAAAATGAACGAGAATGGCCAGCGCCTGCTAGAGCTCTGTTGTCATTATGGGTTGTGCGTCAGTAACACCTTCTTCAACACGAAGCCTCAGCATCGAGTCTCCTGGAGACACCCGCGATCCAAACACTGGCACCAGCTCGACCTGATCCTCACCAGACGTGTCAACCTTTCTAGCATCAAGATCACTCGCAGCTACCAGAGCGCCGATTGTGACACTGACCACTCTTTGGTGTGCAGCAATGTGAAGCTCCGCGCGAAGAGACTGCACCGTACGAGAAAGGAGGGCCGACCTCGCATTGACACCAGCAAAACACGCGATCAAAGAAAAGTGGAGGAGTTTGCGCGTGTGTTGGAGGATTTCTCCCTGGCCCACCCACTGCAAACGCCCAAGACCGATGGGAACACTTCAGAGATGCTGTCTACAATGCCGCCATGTCTACATTTGGCAAAAAGACCAGCAAGTCAGCTGATTGGTTCGAAGCCCACTCAGAAGAAATGACACCAGTCATCGAGGCCAAGAGAAACGCCTTGACAGCATACAAAAGCAATCCCAGTGAGCAGAACCTCCAGGTTCTCCGCGCTGCTCGCAGCAAAGTCCAGCAGTGTGCCAGACAATGCGCCAATGGCTATTGGCTTCAGCTTTGCTCCCAGATTCAGATTGCGGCTGACACAGGCAACATCAAGGCGATGTATGAAGGCATCAAGCAGGCATTGGGCCCAACGCAAAAGAAAACTGCCCCTTTGAAATCAGCTACAGGGGAGGTGATTCAAAACAGAGAACAACAGATGGGCGCTGGGTAGAACACTACACTGAGCTATATGCAAGGGAAACTGTAGTCTCAGAAGACGCCCTGAATGCCATAGAGTGCCTACCAGAGCTGGAAGAGCTTGACAGAGAACCAACCATAGATGAGCTCAGCGAAGCCCTGGACTCTCTTGCCTCTGGCAAGGCACCAGGGAAAGACGGTATTCCCGCCGAAGTACTGAAGTGCTGCAAAGAGACACTCATCACCGAGTTGCATGAAATCCTCTGCCTCTGTTGGAGTGAAGGCGAAGTACCACAAGACATGAGGGATGCTAACGTCGTCACACTGTACAAAAACAAAGGTGACAGAAGCGATTGCAATAATTATCGCGGCATATCCCTCCTCAGTATCGTTGGGAAAGTCTTCGCACGAGTAGTACTGAAGAGGCTCCAGGTACTCGCAGAGCAAGTCTACCTGAATCGCAGTGCGGGTTCCGTGCCAACAGATCCACTATAGACATGATCTTCTCCCTCAAACAACTTCAGGAGAAATGCAGGGAGCAAAGGCAGCCACTCTTCGTTGCCTTCATAGACCTCACAAAGGCCTTCGATCTGGTCAGTAGGGATGGCCTCTTCAAAATCCTTCCCCAAATTGGATGTCCACCCAAACTTCTCAGCATCATCAGATCCTTCCACGAAGACATGAAAGGCACCGTCGTCTTTGACGGCTACATCAGCTGCCCAAATTCCTACGAGTGAAAACCAAAAGGTTGATACGTCGGTCCACATATAATTCTTTATTTACTTGATGTGATAACATGCAAAATTAGTCGCTGAAACCAAGGTTTTTACCCGAACCATGTTTCAGGCGGTTGCTCTTCAACACTTCAGGAGTTTTGTAAAGGCCCAAGGACCTAAAGTCATGCTGAGGATTCTTGCGTGATTCATAACGTTTCTTTGAGGAGAGGAGATCAGCACTTAATCTTCGGTACAGCACCATATTCAGAATGCTGAAAACTTTTTACCACTGTAAGATGAAGAAAACAGGATATGGGAGGATGTTTCCACGCAAGTTAAATAAATCTCATGCTTGTTTTGTCGCCTTTTAACAGATTTTTTTATATGAGGATTTTCAACCATATCATGACCTATGTCATTAAAAAAAGCTTCAACTATGGGATCGTCAAGGCACTTCACCTGCCTCAGAACGACACATAACATGGAACAACACAGCATCGTGAACAGAGTCAGTAAAAAGCTCCCAGATCTACACGAGCCTGCGTTCTGTGCAACTCCCTGTAATGGAGATTGACTTTTGCGTGCCTGTACAGAGCAAAGCTCAAATGCTATTTACATTGCGTGACCTCGACCATTATAACTTCACCTGCGGACTGGTTTCCCGCATCAACTACTGTTCCGAAAAATTCTTATGCCCCATGTTACACGCTGTTGCAAACAGCAGCCCATCCTGGCTAGGATACAGGCCATGGAGACGAGAATGCTTCCCAAAGCTCCTTGATCCGAAAATGGTGCAATACAAGGAAGAAAACCCGATCAAACGCCATGGGCCTAAAGCCTCGATCTCGTAAAGACGGCAAACTGAGTGGTACGGCACGTCACACGATCATTACGACCAAGACACTCTTCAGGGAACATCAGGCGGAGACAAAGGTCAGCCGAGAACAAGTGGAAGCTATCAGAGGTGACTGCCTTGAAGAGAATCATTTCTGCGCAAGCTGAGGACTGAGGAGTGGAGAAGTGGTTGCAAACTTCCAGTGGGCCAACGGTAACCAGACTAGACTTAGTTGATGATATTGCATGAATCTGTCAATTTACCAAATCACTGGCACAACTGCCATACAACCTGATTGCATACATCTTTCATATAATTTTGTATGAACCCATATGCCATATAGCATTTAAGTTTCAGACTTCAAAGCATTTCAAGCCTACTGATTAATCTTAACTTAACTATTACATTTTTTTTTAAAGATATATAACCAAACTGTACTATTTTCGTCTTTATATAATATATATATATATATATATATATATTTATATAAATATCATTTATAATATATAATAAATTATGAAGAATTATATCTATATATGTTTTATAATTTATCTTCGTAAGACTGAATAACAGTTCTATTTTAATTTTTCTCTTCGAGATAATAAAATATTCTGAAATCATTTGAACTGAACTGAATATTCTGGTAAAGTTACTAATATATCACTTTGAGTAGTAGCTAATATATCACGTTTTTAAATTTAGCAATGCAGAAAATCTTCTGAACTACCTTACTGAACATATTTATCTCAAAAATTGCAATTTCCCATGAAAAATATGAGGTTAAAAAGATTCAAACAAATACAACAAAATACAGAAATAAAATATTAAAGAAAAAAATAATGCCCCGAGTGAGGATCGAACTCACGACCTTCAGATCGCTCTGTATTCAGTGATTATGAGACTGACGCGCTACCTACTGCGCTATCGAGGCACTGAATACACTGTGTGGATTATACTTACATGTACTTGCATATGCTTCCTACCTTCTGTACGTCGTGGGTATGGTTCACAGCATTATTTATCTATTTCCATAGATCTGTTCTTCAAAGCAGTAAACATAAAACTACTTTACATCAATAATTTGGTCTTCTAAACAACGACACTGAGAGAGGAGGGTGGGGAACACGGAACGATACCGTATTGGCGTGTGATACTGTTGAGTACCGACCCCTTTCGGGCTTTCCCCCATTTATTAAATGATTTAATCTGTTAGCCTAGCTATCCTTCACGAATCTCTATGCATGTAACCTAACTTTAAAATTAGGCCTGCTGAAAAAAATTGAAAAACCCTCACGGGCAAAATGCGTGTAAATTCCTCGACTATGTTAGATCTAGCAGGCCTATGTTTTGCAGATTAGCCGTGATATCGTAGCCCTGTGCCTCTTTATCAACAGATCACGACGGAGGTGCAGAACTACGTGTCATAGTGCACAAACAGCACACAGAAAGCATTTATCCCCAGCAAAAATATTTCATTTAAAATATGTATTGAGGGCGACACAGAGAACGAAATGTAGACTAATGTCGAAATAAATCAAATTATCGGGTGGGTCACCCAAGCTAAGGGGAAACTAACAAGTCCTCGCATTGAATGCTACATCTACCGTGCAGTTATTTCCCTTAATTAAAAGAACCCTATTTTAGATGTCGATAATTTGATTAATTGGAATTTGTTCAAAAGCGGTTCATTGCACTCGGGTAACTGTCTAAGCGCATCACCCAAATTTGTAAATAATTATTTGGCGAACTCCTTAAGCCTGCTCAAAGTGCTATACGTTGCAAAAGTCTTCTTCTTCTTCTTCTTCTTCTTCTTCTTCCTCTTCTTCCTTCATACGGGCAACATCATATTACTGGTACTTTTGTCATAGTTTGGGAAGATTGCCGAAGATTGCGCTGTTGTGAGGATTTGGAACATTTTCGCAACTCCAACTGAGCCAGTCTGATTTCCTTGGAGGTACCCGGGGTCAAGCCCCTACCAGCAGTGCCTCAGCCTTCATCGCAGCTACTTGGCTAGGTCCGAAAGAGATGTGACGGGGGGGTGGGGGTGATGGTGAAAAATCAGCAGGGGGAGGGGGGCAGGGGTGGAAAAGTGACTGAGAGGGATGGCAGGGGAGGAGGGGGGTTTAAGGGAGTAGTGGTCAGGAGGGTAAAGGGGGGAGGGTTGGGGTGATGGGGAGGGGGGGGGGTTGTTTCAGGTTCTAGAGATGGGAGGCCAGCCTGGACTTGAAGCAGTCCAGTGACTCAGCCGTCACAACCTCCTGAGGCAATTTGTTCCATTCTGGTATGGTCCTCGAGAAGAACATCATCTGCCTGTTTTGAAATAGGGAAGAGGACAGGGGGCGGGAGGGGCGTATGAAACACTAAGCATGACACCATCAGAATGATGGAAAGCTGACACCTCCACAATGATGAAAACATAGAGATGGGCAACGAACAGGCCAGTTTCATGTTGCGGGCTGGGACTGAACTCCAGATATCATATGTTGAGTCAACAGCTCTACCAAAAGAACCAACCAGCCCACATAAAAAACTGTGGCTTGCCTGATGGTCGAACCCAGAACCCCTGTGTCATAAGCATGGTGCTCTAACAACTAGGCAAACGGGGCCTACAATCCAATGAATGAAACAACTGGGGCACAAACGAAATAAAGACACAGTTAAAGGACCAAACAAAGCAACAAGTGAAAAACAAAAACAGACGTTTATCAACACATGCGTGAGGATAAGCTCAGAATAATTGATTTTGTTAACGATTTTTCGACGTATTCGAAACCAAATTTCGGCAGCGAAAATCCTCCTGAAAGGACCAGTTATGATGTATGATTGTTACTGTTATCGTTATTTAAAGCCCACCCGACTACACAGAGCCATATCAGGGCGATAACCATCTCACGACGCACACAATACCTCACTGGAAAAAACTCTGGAAAAGGAAATAAAGTACAGTCTACTGCATTCGCGCACATAATCAGATACGCCCCTAGCGTTGACTACTCCGTCCAAGTTATCACCAGGGGTGTTAAAAAACATAGCTGAAAAAACAAAGCTGTATACAATTTTAAACATAACATAGGAGATTACAACATAAAAAAAACGGGCCTAAATTACCTAAAACTGTTTCTGCACGTCACATTTCCCCTGAGCTCAAAATGCACTTAATACATGTTCCCATTTACCAATTCTAAAAGAAAATATGTCAAACTTTAAAGAACACATACAGGTGAATGGACCAGCAAGGCTGAAAATGCAAGGAAGAGATGACAGAAAGCAAATAAGCAAGAGAGAAACAAAGAGAGTGACAGAAAATAGGAAAATTTCTGGCACAGAATTTCCAGAAAGTGGGGATACTATTTATACTGAAACAGCCTCCAGCATCCCAACGGGGGTATAATGTATCACATCATGAGGATTTCTATTGTTTCGAAAAATTAATTACTTTAAAAGTCATTGACTCAGTTTTAGCTCGTTTGATTAAGTCATTTCAGTACAGACTATTTCAAAATTTACTTTAAAAAGATCATGAATAATAATAACAACAATAACAACTTGATTACTTAACTAGGGGTATTTCTAAGGTCATTACAATATTTCTTTCCTTACTTTCTATCTTCTTCTCCTCTTCCTTCGCCTTATTGCAATCATTTTCAAACAACAACAAAAAGAAAAAAAAAGGAAACGAAAACAAACCAAAGAAAAGAAAAAAACCTAAGGAACAGATTTAAAATGAATATAAAAAGAAGAGAAGAAAAGTGTTTGTACCTCTTAAAATCTTCCACACACACAAAAAAAATATCTGATGACTCATACAAATCTACTGGCCCTACATCATCTCCACCAATTACTCGCCCAGTGTAACCAAAAGAGCATAGACACTATCATCATGAGAAGACGATGGCTATGGACTGGGCACATAATCCACAGAAAACTGGACAAGATCCCTTGGGAGTCTATAGACATCAGAAACCGGGAAGACGTAAGAGAAGAAGACCCAAGAACACTTGGCAGCAAACGATAGAAAAGGAGAAACTCAAGTCCCTGGAATACACCTGGGGTACTATACAGAAATAGACCTAGAACAGGCAAGAGTGCAGACCGCTGTTTTACATGTTAATAACCTCATGATAAGAAGAATGCTGAAAGTTCCAGACACAAAAAGATCATTCATAAGGAAGATTTGGAAAAGACAGACAACATTTATTGGCCATTTTATGAGGAAAGAGGAATTAGAGCACCTGGTCACAACAGGAAAGCTGAAGGGAAAGAGAGCACCAGGTAGACCCAGGGAAAAATATTGGAGGGAATTGCAAAGTGGCTGAGGACAGAGAGGGTGGAGGAGGTGCTTGCGGTAACAAGGGATAGATGCATATGGAGGGCCATGATTTGCCAATGCCATGTAGCAGGGCACTTGATGATGATGATGATGAACCTCATGATCTGTAAGTAAGAAAGCAGGCACTACTCACGGGCATAGTTGAAGGACGAAGTGTTGGAGGGGACAGTACGACTGACGATGTTGGTGGTGGATGTATAGCGAGCGGGAACCACCCGGTTCACTTTGTATGGGGCTGACACGCCAGTTGGACTGTCGCCACGACCCAACGCCTTCTTTGGGTCTGGAGTCTGATAATCATAACAGATGAGTAGTTCAGACATAGAACTGAGGAT
>CM060309.1:29146424-29156424 GCA_030674185.1 Monoplex corrugatus
ATAAACAAGTGTTTCAAATACTGATCATGTGCATCGGTATCTTACAATGCAGCCAAAATGTTTTAAGGCTTCTTAGAGCAAACTTCTTATAACTAGTCCTCATATATTCTGAGAGTGGTAGGACCTTAATTAAACTCAACAAAACGAACGAACTGATCATGTCAATGTCCGTGGACACACTTTGGATACAAGCAATGCCAGCATTTGACCAAGTACCTAGACAATGGAAGCACAAGCAGATGTAGAGATATCAGAAAGGGAAAATGCATCCTCAGGGGGAAAAAGACACAAAAACAGACAGAAAGACAGACGGACAGACTGTTCGACAAATCTACAAACACAGACTGAGAGAAAATCTGAAAGACTGACAGACACAGAGAACACACCTGATGTGATCGAACTCTCCATGTCTGTCCAGCTTAGCAGAGGCCATGACGATCTTCACTACTGCAGCCAGAATTACCAGGTTCACCTGTCAATAAAATACATTGAAAACAATGATAAACACGAATAACATACTCTGACCTTCGATGAAGCACATCAGTCCATCCAAGGGCACACAAATATTAACACTGAATTTGCACTGAATTATATTCAGATCCAGATAAGCTTATCATATCTGAAAAGAGGAATTACGTGTTGCGACTGATGTTAATTACATATGGCACACAAAGTAAAAGCTTTTTAAAAAAAAAAGCTATTTTTATAGCATACCAATTTTCTCGGATGGATGTGTACACTTTTGTTTAGAATGCGCACTGAGGCGATATGTTGCTGCATGCCCAATCTTCAGTGGGTGTGTATGCTGAGTGTTTTCATAAATCACCGTACATTGACATGGCTTGTGGGAGTTTGCAAGATCTTTCACGTGCATAGTTGATGTTTGTTGTGTGTGCATTTCCACTTGAAGAAACTTCAGGAATTAACGGGTCTGCATATACGTTGACCTATGAGATTGGGAAAATCTCCATCCTTTACAACTAGGCAGGATATACCCAAGCAGGATCGAACCCGGGCTTTCCAACTGAAAGTGTAACATTTACAAACTTGACCACCGTGCCCGTCTGCATGTGTAACATGCATATACTACAGAGGCAGAAAGGATGGTGTGTAGTAGAAATGCACACTGACTATTCCCAGTACTGTCAAATGGATGTCGGCTAAAAGTAATCAATCAGAACTCATAGAGGAAAGACTCACAATGATGATGGCCAGTGCAGGTCCCACAAATGACCAGATAGTGTTTCTCTCGATGGATAGCCAGCAACTGAAACATGTACGTGATAAACATTAACTGGCTGTAATGTAGCAGAACAATGTTGACAATGTGTAGAATGTAAGTGCACTATATACCGTAAGCTTATTGTTGCTGCGAAGTTGTTATATGTACCCCTTCTCCAATTAAAAACCGTACGCCAAACGTGTAGACGAACAAAACATGTTTAATTCTTTCATTCCATCCAGCTATTGCAGGAAGCTGGTAAAAGTTGGTTGATAAAGTGAGGGAGTGAGGAACAATTGGTAATCTGAAGACTTAATGTTTTTAAAAGCATTCAGCCCAATCAATACAGAGGCATGGGCCCTTTCAGTATCTTCTGGGGGCCAGGTTTTAGGCATATTGTCCACACGCACACCATTCAGCACTTACACGACCTTGGCAGAGCTTTCCAAAGCTTGCTCTTGTGGATTGCCATAAATTCAAGATTATCAGATCATGAGAACCCTTCCAATATGTCGACTTCTTCTACAACAGTTGTGCAGTTCATCATTTATTTTATCAACCTTTCCAGAAAGCTAGCCAACCATCTGATAAGTCTTTCTGCTCTGTTCAAATGACCCGGAAATGTAGTTAATGCAAACCAGCATTTAACAGACGTTTGGTGACTCTTTGTCCAGTCAGCTACGTCTGTTATCAATATCTACACACTTCCTCTTCATGCTCACTATAACGGCTCGAATGTCTCTACACACCACTTTCGTGTTGTTTTTTTTAGAGATGTTAGTGGACGTGAGGAAGTGACAGGGTTAGGAAGCTTGTGGGTAGGGTGAGGAAGTGAAAGGGTAAGATCAACTGAAACAACGACGTGTCAATCTACCATGTCTGTCTTTCTAATTTTCATCAAAATACTGTACTGTAACATTGCTTTTTTCATAATTTTCCAAACTAAAGCCTCGTTAGCACTGTAATATTAATTATTATCATTATATATATTGCACATGAAAAAGTACTTTAATCTAACAGCAGTAATTTGAACGACAAGCAGCCTGAAGCAAAGTACTCCGGTCAAGGATTTAGCAATGAAATCATACAACATACTTGTCTCATCAATGCTGAAAACACTGTAACACTTACTTCCAGGAACGTATCGAAGAAATTTCAATGTAACTAAATCTGTCAACGAAGCAGCCGAAACGTTATAATAGTCATTGTATCTATCAAGCAACTAGAAATTCTTATTATTCTTATTCTTACTGTTTAAAGGCCACCCGACTGTGTTGAGCCATATCAGGACTATAACCATTTCAAAACGTATCCAACATATAGTTGGGAAGAGAAAAAGACACCTGGAAAAGAAAATCAAGTACACATATCAATGCATTCGCACACATAATCTAAGGATATGCCCCTAGTGTTGACTATTTCGTCCAGTTTTATCACCAGACGATTAAAAAAACTGAATACAAATGTAAGTATAACTAAAGACTCTAAAACATACAAACGAAATGACGTAAATTACCTAAAATTGCTTCTGCACACCACATTTCCTTCAAGCCACAAAAAAATGCATTCAGTACATGTACCCAATTATCAATCCTAAAACAAAGGATGTAAGGCTTTATAGAACACATACAGGTGAATGGACCAACAAGGCAGAAAATGATAGGAAGAGATGACTGAAAGCAAAGGAGCAAGGCAAAAACAAAGGGGTTGACAGAAAAGAGGAAATTTGTACCACAAAGTTTCCAAAAGGTGGGGATACGATTTATACTGAAAAAGCCCCTAGCATTTCTGTGGGGGAACAAGCTAGCAATTAAAACAATAAATATTAAAACATAAATTATACATGAGGCCAATTTTGCATGGTGGCGCTAACTACGCCCATCAAGCATACTGATACAATTACCTGGGATGAATTTAATCAGGAAAAATAAAAGAGGTAAACAATTTTACATCTCAAGAATATCCGACTGACATTAGCACCGACATATTAACTGTGATGAACAGTTCTGATCAATTAAAACAATGTCAGTACTTATGTAATTGTGTAGGGGGGAACGCTTTTTGAAACCATGTGACATCACTGTAACATACAACTGTCAAGTCCAGTAACACGATATGTTCATTATTAACTACTAACACCCATACTGATTAATTCACCTTGTTGGAGTTCCATATCCTTCCCAATCGGCGGCTGCTGAAATCGTCACAAGAATCACTGGCAGACCTGTAACAAAATAACAACCGAATGGTAAAATAAACGATGTAATGGTTCCCTATGAATCTATCTAAAAAAAATTTCCTCATGTCTTAAGTCTTGTTTTAATGTCTGCTTGTTTGTTCGTTTGTTCGTTCATACGTTCGTTTGTTTGTCTGAATGTACTCTTGATTTATCAAGGAATATTAAAGTTAATGAAGAAATTCTGATTTTTGAGCGCTCAAGGGAGACAAGGGAGGCGACTGCAGCTATCCACATGTTCACCCGAGTAATCAGTTCTCTCCCTTACTGGCCTTGCCGTTCTCTAAATATAGTTGGAAGGAATTTCCCGTAACTCTGTCGCATTATCGAGAGAGAATGCCTATTTTGCAGTATTGCTAAGGCAATCAGTTAATCAGGCAAGTCAACTGGAATGTTATATTCACAGTGTGTGAAAGGTAAATAAGTGCGCAATACGTACAAATCCAATTTTGAGTATATTTATGTAAAATAACACTTCACCGTCAGATGTCAGGATGGCCGAGTGGTCTAAGGCGCCAGACTCAAGACACTGTCTTCCGCTCAGTGAGCGGCGAGTGTTCTGGTCCACGAATGTGGGCGTGGGTTCGAATCCCACTTCTGACACATTTTTTTTTTTTAAATTTTTTTATATTACATTGTCTCGAGTCAGCCTTTGCAGGACACGAAATAAGCTCATCAAGTGTAACAACATTTGAAATGACCATTTGCTCTGTGGAGTGGGAGGGATGGTTTGCATCAGCCAATCCGCCAATCCAAGTTTTCTTAACCAGACACAAATCCATAATAAGGTCAGTGATGCGCCCAGTATTGATCACTCCAATTTACCACACCTGAATACAAATTTAAGCATATCTAAGGACACCAAAACATATATAAAAACAGGCATAAATTACCTAAAATTGCTTCCGCATATCTCTCCTCCCTAAAGCCAAAAATGCACTTAATACAAGTACCCAATTATCAATCCTAAGAAAAACTATGCGAGACTTTATCGAACGCATACGACTCGTACATGTGAGTGGACCAGCAAGGTAGAAAATGATAGGTGAAAATGAGAGAAACAAAGCGAAAGACAGAAAAACGAAATTTCTAGAACAGATTTTCCAGAAGGCGGGGATACTATTTATACTGAAAGAGCCCCTGGCATCTCCACGGGGGGCTTACTGAAGTGGAAAAATGCTTACTGAAGTGAACTGAATCATTAACCAACTATCAACATTCACACAGAAGGATGAGTGGATGTTCCAATGTCTATATGTCCATGTCTTCGTGTGTCTATCATCTGTACGTCTGTCTGTCCATCTGTACATCCTAGCATGAGTGCATGTGGGTGTGTGCGTGCTGTGCTGTGCTGTGTCTGTAAGGTATTTCGAAAGCGAGGTTACTGGAGTATTACTAGTGGGAAAGGAGATTGCACTTAACAAAACTTAGTATACATCAGTTTTCAAACCACATTTTTGGTTTTGGTACATCAAATTGTACGGAGTGTAATACAGTCATCAGCTGATAAACATCACTACAGTATGGTGTGCAACTTAAAGAAAGGGGAATGAACTCCTTTTCCAACCAACCTGGCTGAAAAATGACTTCTGATTTTCCAAAAGAGAGGTGAGGGAGAGACAAAACAAAGCATCATAAGCAAGATAGACAAGCAATTCTAACAATCTCCTTTTACATATACATATTAACTAATACAAGAAAAACACAGATTTTGGACTTCTCAAGGTCAATGTGACCTTGAAGACACTTCAGTTGAAACAAAAAACTCGACCCGCATGGAAGACGATGGTCGACTGTCAGAACAGTAAAAATAGATTTTGAATATTGGCAGATGTTCCGGAGAAAGTGCTGTTCATACCCCTTCCTCAAAAAGTGCTGATTCTAACCACTGTTTCGGTACGTATGATCCTAGCACTTCATCCACCAAAATTAACGGTTCACGTTTTTGTTTTTGTTTTTTTAATAAAATTTGGTATAGATCCTTCGAGCAACAATTGAGAAAATCTTTTTTGCTAATCCATTTTTGTCACACACACACACACACACACACACACACACACACACACACACACACACACACACACACACACACACACACACACATAATATATATATATATATATATATATATATATATATATATATATATATATATATATATACATATATATATACACATACACACATATCCTGCAAAGACACACACAGACACACAACACACACACACACACACACACACACACACACACACACAACACACACACACACACACAACACACACACACACACACACACACACACACACACACACACACACACACACACACACACACACAAACACTACACACAATCTTCGATCGATATGAAACCATTTTCGTCTTTTCATCTTTTTAAAGAAAAACAAGGATGAAAAAAAAAAGGACACGAAAGAGAGAAAATCAGACACACCCCATCCAAAGCAGACGTAGTAAGTCATACGTGAGCGTTCAGTGCCAAAGACCCTGACGACCTTACTGTACAGATGTAGTCCTTCCACCAACATCCACACAAACACAGCTGTGTAGCAATAGTGCAGCAACACAGCCACCACAGAACACACCAACTGCACAGCATAGGACAGGACAGGACAGGTCAGGATTATACTGGACTAGGTTGGGTCGGATTGGACTGGTTGGGTTGTACTGCATTTTATTCTACTTTGTCGCGTATTGGGGACAGATTTTTATTAAGTTAATGGACTCTCTCTCTCTCTCTCTCTCTCCCTCTCTCTCCCTTCTCCGCTCTCTCTCTCAGCTCTCTCTCACTCACACGAACACACACCACATTCACGCACTCATCATACATACACCCCCGCATAAATACACACATGCATACACAATTCACGCGCTAAACAACACACCGCGCGCACATACGCACACACACATTCACACACTCAGTCATCCCATATTCATGCGCCACACAAACACACGCACACACACACACACAAATCACAGCATGAAACAGGCACACACACACACACACACAAACACAAAAGACACAAACACACACACACACACACACACACACACACAAAGACACAAGGACGCACACACAACACACACACACACACACACACACACACAAAACACACACATACACACACACGCACGGCAAGTCAACTCACCCGATGTTCCACAGCCTCAGTTCCAGCCAGAAAGGTGATCTGAGCACCCACAATGGCCAGACACAGGTTACGGTGAACGCACACACGCTCACAGTTCAGGGACCTGAAACAGTTGGCATGATTACCTATCTATCTGTGTGTGTTTCTCTACGTGGTTGTCGTTTTTGACGTGCTGTTAGCCCTGATATGGCTCTAGTAGTCGGCTGGGCTATAAGCATTATGAACCAATGAACATGAACGTGTGTTTCTCTGTCTGCCCCTCTTTCTGCTTGCCTGTCTTTTCTGTCTTTCTGTCTGTCTGTCTGCCTGTCTTTCTGTCTGCATGCCTTTCCGTGTGCGTGTCTTTCCGTCCGCCTGTCTTTCCGTCTGCCTGTCATTCTGTCTGCCTGTCTGTCTGCCTGACTTTCCGTCTTGCCTGGCTTTCCGTCTGCCTGTCCTTCCGTCTGCCTGTCTTTTTGTCTGCCTGTCTTTCCATCTGCCTGTCTTTCCGTCTGCCTGTCTTTCCGTCTGCCTGTCTTTCTGTCTGCCTGTCTTTCCGTCTGCCTGACTTTCCGTCTGCCTGTCTTTCCGTCTGCTTGTCTTTCTACCTGCATGCCTTTCCTCTGGCCCATCTTTCTGTCTGCCTGTCTTTCTGTCTGCCTGTCTTTCTGTCTGTCTGTCTTTCCATCTGCCTGTCTTACTGTCTGCCTGTCTTTCTCTCTGCCTGTCTTTCTGTCAGCCCATCTTTCCGTCTGCCTGTCTTACTGTCTGCCTGTCTTTCTGTCTGCCTGTCTTTCTCTCTGCCTGTCTTGTCTGCCTGTCTTACTGTCTGCCTGTCTTTCTCTCTGCCTGTCTTTCTCTCGCCTCTTTTCTCCTGTCTTACTGTCTGCCTGCTTTCTCTTGCTGTCTTTCTGTCAGCCCATCTTTCCGTCTTCCTGTCTGCATGCCTTCCTGTCTGCACGCCTTTATGTCTGCATGTCTTTCTATCTGCCTGTCTGTCTGTATGTCTTTCTGTCTGCCTGTTGTGGGTCTGTCTGCATGTCTTTCTATCTGCCTTTCTGTCTGCATGCCTTTCTGTCTGTCTGCATGTCTTTCTATCTGCCTGTCTGTCTGCATGTCTTTCTATCTGCCTGTCTGTCTGCATGTCTTCTATCTGCCTGTCTGTCTGCATGTCTTTCTATCTGCCTGTCTGTCTGCATGTCTTACTATCTGCCTGTCTGTCTGCATGTCTTTCTGTCTGCCTGTCTGTCTGCATGTCTTTCTATCTGCCTGTCTGTCTGCATTTATCTTGTCTTGTCTTTTCTGCCTGTCTGTCTGCATGTCTTTCTATCTGCTGTCTGTCTGTCTGCATGTCTTTCTGTCTGCATGTCTTTCTATCTGCCTTTCTGTTTGCCTGTCTCTATCTCCCTGTCTGTCTGTCTTTCTATCTGCCTGTCTTTCTGTCTGCCTGTCTTTCTGTCTGCCTGTCTGTCTGCATGACTTTCTGTCTGCCTGTCTTTCTATCTGCCTGTCTTTCTGTCTGCCTGTCTTTCTGTCTGCATGTCTTTCTGTTTATCCCGTGCACAAATCCCTCATGATTCAAACAAGGGAAATGCAAACGCACATAAATTTCTAATGACAAGACAACCTAAACTAAAACACAGATACACAAATTTATTCTGATTAAAATCATGTAAATAAAACGCGCAGAAATTCCAGTTCAATTTGTTAACCATTTACTGTCAGGTTAAGTAAGTTGTATTGACTAGATACATTTTTGATTACTGAGACAACGAAACCAAAAACTGTACTTACTCCCAAACAATGGAAATAAACTTGCCGACACACTTCTTTAACAGCAGAACAACAGAAATAAAAATGTAACACGCACATACACACTCGTCTAAAAGCATATATGTGAATAGACGTTAAAAGAAGAAATAACGAACTAATGAACGAACGAAAACACACACACACACACACACACACACACACACACACACACACAACACACACACACACACACACACACACACACACACACAACACAACACAACACACACACACAACCGAACGATTTCAAAACTTAAGACTGAAAAAGAAAGAACTTAACTGAAAAAGAAAGAACTTAACTGAAAAAGAAAGAACTTAACTGAAAAAGAAAGAACTTAACTGTAAAAGCAGAATCCAAAACAAGTGTGACTGCCCGCTTTCAAGCAAACAGAAATCATAAAAACAACGAAAGAAGAATACGAACGCGTATTTAATACAACAAGACAAGACAGGCGCAAATTTGTCAAGCGTAAGATTACAAACAAACAAACACCAGACACAAAAATTATGAGAAAAAGACTGAAACTTCCCTGCTGCTGGTGTTTGTTTGTTTGTTTGTAATCTTGCGCTTGACAAAGGCCAGTTGGCCGAAAATTTGCGCCTGTTTTGTCTTCTTGTATTAAATACGCGTTCGTATTCTTCTTTCGTGTTTTTTCTGGTTCCTGTAAAAGCAGACACAAATATTCTTGCTTAGAAACAAGACGCCTACTGTACTGGACTGTGTATGGCAACAACAGAACTCTACAGACCCGATGCAAGTGAAGACAGTGATGGCCATAATCTGTGTGATCAGGGTGATGCTACAACCGATGTAGGTGATGATGCTTAGAGCCACCTGGTGCACCCCTGATACCTGCACAACAATACCAGCATAGATTATCATCAATATCATCAGCATCAGCAGTAGTAGCAGCAGCAGTATGTACACTAATAACTCACGTACCTGTTGATCGTAGGTGCGATACAGATAATCACAACTACACAAACCTAGAGAGTCAAGGATGACCTAGGTAGAAACGGAAACTGATTAAAAGAAGTGATAAATTGGCCAGTAAGAAGTAGTTTAAAAATTGGCCGGTAAGAAGAAAGTGTTAGATTGGCTATTAACTGATTACAATGGACACATTCGTATGATAGTTAAAACAACAGAAACGAAAATGTAATTCTTACTCACACACACACACATACACACATACACAAAGACACACACACAAAACACACATACACGCACACACATACGCACACGCACGCATGCACACATACAAGCACACAGAGATATAAACATAGACACACACATGCACTCACACACATGCACTCCACACACACACACACACATGCACACACACACACACACACACACACACACACATATTTACACACAAACACACACATATACACACATGCACATACAAACTTACACACAAGCATACACACACATACACACACACACACACTCTCTCTCTCTCTCTCTCTCTCTCTCTCTCCCCAACACACAAACACACACGCTCTCTCTCTCTCTCTCTCTCTCACACACACTCTCTCTCTCTCTCTCTTTCTCTCCAACACACACACACACACACACACACAA
>CM060309.1:29158924-29223924 GCA_030674185.1 Monoplex corrugatus
GAAAAGAGGAAATTTCTAGCACAGAAATTCCAGAAGGTGGCCATACTATTTATACTGTCTATACTTATGCTAACGACATCCCCCTGAGAAGGGGGGGGGGGATGCTCGTGCCATAAATGCCTTGTAGCCTGGTTCACGCCAGGATATATCCTGAAAGTAAGCGCAATGTACAGCCCGTCACGCAATCACAATCCTAGATGGAATTCCATAGTATCAGGAGCATCATGTCCATTATCATGAAATCATCAATCACTATTACAGCATCGTGAAAACTGTCCCAGATCTTGTGACCCGTCACACCCTGATCGTGTGCTGATCTCAGTTTCGATTTCCTCTACCGCCAGAGATGAATTCAAGTTGTGGTCTTGGACGTTTGTGAATCACTGGAGCTGACGCTGGAGGCCGTGATAGTGATCTCTTCAGGTGATCACTCAATCGGTATGGCTCCACATCTGAGCGATTACTGCTATAAGTAGGGGGCTTAGCAAGCAGCGTCCTTGGTAAGCTGGATCAGAACAGGCAGTGTTGGACTCCACCGAACAGACCCAGCGTTGGCGCAGGGTCTTCTCTAGTGGGTGGCCGAATGGTGGCTTGATATCTGACTCTACTGAGGTTCCTAGCACTGGAACTTTAAATGAACTTGGGGCTGGTGGTGTGTTCAGGAACCGGGATGAATGTTATGGGATCAACGCTACTGGAGACGTCTGGACAGCAACAGATAAAAACAAAAACAAAACCTCACAGTTTCTAAGGAAATGAAGACAGACTGAATTTACTGTTGTTGTTGTTGTCGTCATCGTCGTTGTTGTTGTTGTTGTTGTTGTTATTGTTATCAAGATATGTAGGCCATGCGCTACGAAACCAAGAGACTGACCTTATGAAGACTGTCTTTCAAGGCAAGACTGAGGAAAAAAAAAGAGGCAGACCACCAGCTTCTCTCATTGGCAACGTCATCGAATCCAGCGGCATGAGAATCCATGAAGTCAGCAGGGCCAGCGAAGACCATAACAGATGGAGGAGGATAGCCCTGTCCGTGTCATTGACTGCAGCGGCCAACATCGCACCAGGTGATGCCGACAGGTGAGACAGGTGAGCTATAGTTCTTGTTGATGTCGTCGTCACTGTCGTTGTTGTTGTTTTCTAATATCTGCTACGCCTCTGTGCCGCTGATCCCACACCGCTCATTCCGACTCTTCAACACTCCATCAACTCCAAGTTCATTCAGTCAAAAAACCCCAGTGCCAGGAAGCTCATGGCATTCAAAGGTGTTAAACCACCATTAGGCCACCCACAAGAGGAGATCTTGCATCGGATGCTGGGTCTCATCGGTGGAGGTCAATAGCGCCTGTTTCCTAAAAACACTGCCGACTGAGCCCACTACTAACAACAGTAAATTGCTCAGTCTTGGAGCCAGACAGAACGAATAACCCCCTGTTAAAGGCATCCACCACGATTATCCATCGACAGCCCTCATAAACCACTGGCACCAAAAGACCTCAACCTGAACTGACCTCTGGCATTAACCCTTTGACTCCTGCACCCTGTCCACCAGCATCTTGCATTGTCAACCATGCTTGCAAAGCAAAAATCTAAACCCTTTGATTCCCTCACCCTATCCACCAGCTTCCTTGCAGGATGAGGGACTCAAAGGGTTCAGTCTTTGCAGTTGGCGGATGATGCAGGAGTCAAAGGGTTAAACAGTCTGATTATGCCAGTTACGCGTTTCGCTAGACTTTGAAGAAGTACTGTCCACTTTAATGGATTAAGTTATTGTTTTCTATGTAGCATTCACTGTGTAATGGATCGCATTAAACTATTTAGTCAGTTTAGGTATGGAAAAAAATATCTCGCCGTTTATTTTTGTATTCTTTTGCATCTGAAAGAGCTGTTTTGAGTGGACTATTCAAATGAAGTCGATGTTTAAACCCGCTCTTCTGTAAACAAGAATTTGAAATCTCTCTCTCTCTCTCTCTCTCTCTCTCTCTCTCTCTCTCTCTCTCACTCTCTCTCTCTCACTCTTCCTCACTCTCGTATCTTACCTCGAGTTGTCCTCCAAAAATGCACAGTGTGGTCTGTACAACACACCTTGCTTATCATCCTGAAATACAAATGGCGTAGTGTTGGTCCATGTGGACAATTCAAGTCAAGAATACAAGTAAGCGAGGCACACCACACACACACACACACACACACACACACACACACACACACACACACACAACACACACACACACACATAAAAACAAAACAACACAACACACATACACACACACAACACAACACAGCAAACACAACACACAAAACACACACACACAACACAACGCACAACGCACACGCACACGCACACACATACACATACACATACACACACACACACACACTGGTCTAAACTACATACTTCTGGGTATCTCACTCTTTTGTCAATTTTCACTTTTTATATTGTACTGTTGCTTTTGTTGTGATCTTTCACTTGGTGGACTTTGTTTTGCCACGTTATTGTTTTTGATCGGTTTTCAATAAAACCAAAACCAGTATCTAAAAATGTAGATATAGCCTCTCCCCGAAAACCCAGTTAAAAATCGTCTCCTGTAAACTATCAGAAAATCGGTATACTTGGTTCTGGCTGTCAACCCTCGATATGCACGCACACGCGTGGATTTCATTATTGTGAACACAGAGAAACGTGTCATCCATTTACATCAACTTCCTAAACACTGATGAATTTCTCTCAAACAAACTCCACATGACACTGCCCAATACAAAACAGCACAACACAACATAACACAGTACATACCCACATCTCATTTCTTACAAAGCTGATAAGTCAATAGACAGACACACACCTTTCTCCGGTCCGATTGAATGAGAATGAAACAAAAAATAAACAATCGTTACAACGAAAGGCAACTGTAGACGACAACACAGCACATCTTGTGTTTACCTTGATCAGGCGTTTCAACTGAAAAGAGTGACTCAGACTGTGAGGCTGACCGTGGACGTATCCAGAGAATAGCAACACTGGACTACCAATCACTCCTTCCTCACTGTCCCCTCTGCCACACACACACACACACACACACACACACACACACATACATACACACGCACACACACGCACGCACGCAAGCACGCACGCACACACACATACGCGTGCGGATATGGCAGTATTATGTACATTGTTGTTTACATGTGCATTGTCACAGTAATACATACCTCACCGCACGCGCGCGCGCGTGTAACACACACACACACACACACACACACACACACACACACACACACACACACACACACACACACACACACACACACACACACACAACACAACACACACACAACACAACACACATGCATTTACATACATTACCGAATGCGAGCGCTCCCCTTGTGAACACATGGGTCCACATATTTGCACACGTGCTACGCTTGCAAGAAGAGTTTATGTATGTGTGGGTTATTGATATGTTTTGTTCGTTCGTTCGTTCGTTCGTTCGTTCGTTCATGCATTCGTATGTCCGTTTCTCTGCCTGGTGGGTGAGTGGGTTGTCTGTTTTTTTAAGTTACTATTTCTTTAGAAAAATGGAGAGTATTTCATATCGACCAGGGAGAAGAGAGAGAGAGAGAGAGAGAGAGAGAGAGAGAGAGAGAGAGAAAGAGAGAGAGAGAGAATGTGTGTGTGTGTGTGTCTGTCTGTGTCTGTCTGTCTGTGTGTGTATGTGCTCGCGTGCATGTGTATGCGCGCGTGTATGCGTGTGTGACAAGTATGCCATAACACGATTTTCTCAGCTTTTTCTCGATGGAATCTTTACCAAGATCTAGGACAGATGATGAGTCAGGTCTGCATGAACCTGTAAGTCATGACACCAAATTCATACACGTATATAAATGGATAAATACTCACAGCATACAGCCAAACACACACATCTACCTATCATTGCAGACTCATACATGCATGAACGGTAGCACAGCGCCACATAATGGGGATTTGGAAGCAGAAGTACATATCTGTGGGGAGTAATTATGATATCAACAATGGAAGACCTGGGTAAACAGGTAATCTTTTTGTGTAGCTTTTCTGTACACTTTCCCAAAGGGCAGTTCCTACGTCTCTGTCCCTGTCCCTGTGGATTCTTTTTCTTGCTGCACTCACATGTTAGCATCAGGATGTCTGAACACAGCTATCTGCTGGACATGGCAGCATCAAGACAGGACACATCTGTTTGCTGTGCATGTTAGCATTAAGCACTGACACAGCTGTCTGCTGCAAATATGAACGCTCTCTCCCCCACACACACACACACACACACACACACACACACACACACACACACACACACACACACACACACACACACACACACACACACACTTTTTCCCGCTCGTCTCCTTCCAGAAAAGATATTGGAAAAATTTGGTGTGTGTGTGTGTGTGTGTTAGTGTGTGTGTGTGTGTGTGTGTGTGTGTGTGTGTGTGTGTGTGTGTGTGTGTGTTTTGTGTGTGTGTGGTGTGTGTGTGTGTCATGTGCGTGTGTGCGTGCGCGCGCACGTGATTATTCTTTCAAAGAAAACGGGAGATTGTTAGAATGGCTCAAGTTCAACTATCTTTGTTCTGTTGTTATTGTTGGTTTGGTCTCCAATCTGGTTTTCATTTATTTATTTTTTGTTTGGTTGGTTGTTTGTATGTTTGGTTGGTTGGTTGGTTGATTTTTGGTTGCTTGTTGTTTACTTGCTTTTGCAGCTTACTTGCTTGCTTGCATGCTTACTTGCTTGCTTGTTTGTCTAAACATACCCAGTTTTCAGAACAGCGTGATGGTTCGGAACATTCATTACCACGACACCAGTACAGCTTTGCCTGTAATCATATTTAAATACACATTACACACTTTGCATGACATCAGTCACCGAATCATCAGTAAAACCGCCAAAGGGAAATAACAAGCGAGAGACAATAAGAGCAAGAACAGTTGCAGGTCTTCCCCTACGAGGGATTTGGGAGTTTGCTCAAGAGGGATTCTTCGCACTCTGACAACTCCACGCGCTCTGCATCAAATCTGCCGGTAATTATCTGACAGATTCCTTGAGCCCGCGCAAAACCCTATGTGCTGGTAACGTCTTAAAATGAAACAGTGGGGGGTGGAGGGCACCACCAGAATGACTGAAGCAGCAAGTGGCATCGAACAGGTGGATTTTTATCTTTTTTTTTCTTGTTTTGTTTTTGTTTTTCGAAGGCAGTGGCACAAGCAGATTAATGCTTTTTTACAACCAGCCCTCATCCACAGAAGGTCTGAAATAATAAAGTACATTATAATGGCCCTATACAGTCCACATTAATACGACAGAGTTTTAAGAACACTGAATACTACTATTACTACTAGTAGTACTACTGCTGCTGCTGCTGCTACGACTACTATTACAAGAGAGAGAAATGATTTATTCAGAAGGCTACAGTCACCTTCTGAAGGAGTATGAACAAAAGGCAGGATAAATTACACAAATATAAATTAAATACAGTACTGAATACTGATATAACTGACTACTGACTGATATGACTACTGACGAATGACTGACTGACTGATATGACTGACTGCCTAACTGACTGATATGACTGACTGACTGATATGACTGACTGATTGATATGACTGATATAACTGACTGCCTAACTGACTGATATGACTGACTGACTGGTATGACTGACTGACTGATATGACTGACTGCCTGACTGATATGACTGACTGACTGGTATGACTGATATGACTGATATAACTGACTGACTGACTGATATGACTGCCTGACTGATATGACTGACTGACTGGTATGACTGATATGACCGACTGACTGATATGACTGACTGACTGGTATGACTGATATGACTGATATAACTGACTGACTGACTGATATGACTGACTGACTGATATGACTGACTGATTGATATACTGACTGACTGATATGACTGACTGATGATATGACTGATATAACTGACTGCCTAATTGACTGATATGACTGACTGACTGGTAATGACTGACTGACTGACTGATATGACTGGTATAACTGACTGATATGACTGGAATAACTGACTGACTGACTGATATGACTGACTGACTGACTGATATGACTGACTGATCTGACTGACTGATATGACTGGTATAACTGACTGATATGAGACTGACTGATATGACTGACTGACTGATATGACTGGTATAACTGACTGATATGACTGATATGACTGACTGATATGACTGGTATAACTGACTGATATGACTGACTGACTGACTGATATGACTGGTATAACTGACTGATATGACTGATATGACTGACTGACTGACTGATATAACTGGTATAACTGACTGACTGACTGATATAACTGACTGCCTAACTGACTGATATGATTGATATAACTGACTGATTGTTTAACTGACTGATATGACTGATATAACTGACTGACTGACTGTCTAACTGACTGATATGACTGACTAACCGACAGACTAACTAAGTGACTGACTGACTGACATGACTTACTGTGTGTTCTCTGGGAACCACTGTGATGACTGAAATCCACGTGACTGACGTAGCACAGAGCCTGCTGGTCCTGATAGTGAAATTCTCTCACCTCTTTTCCTCCGGAGACATTTTTGATCTGAAACTCTACACACACACACACACACACACACACACACACACACACACACACACACACACGCACGCACGCACGCACGCACGCATGCACACACACACACACACACACACACAGCACACAACACACACACACACACAACACACACACACGCAAGCACAAATATGCATACACACACATAGCACACACTAATGATGTTTCGAATACGATGGGGTTTCGAATTTACAACCACCCAGTCATCAGGCCTCCGCGACCACAAGCCTGTCCTGATACTGAAATGATTTCACTTGTTTATCTCCAGACACGATAATAATCAGAGATTCCACAAATACACGACCGTGCCCCTCTCTCTCTCTCTCTCTCTCCATCTCTCTCTCTCTCTCTCCTCTCTCTCACCACATACACACACACACACACACATACACACACACATACACACACACACACACACACCACACACGTATAATTATATACATATAGATAGATAGATATTAGATAGAAAGAAAGAAGGACAGACAGACAGACAGATAGATAGATAGATAGATAGATAGAGATAGATAGATAGACAGATAGATAGAAGATAGATAGATAGATAGATAGATAGATAGATAGATAGATAGATAGATAGATATAGATATGTGCATACATACATACATAATACGTATGTGCGTACGTACGTACACACACGCAAGTACGTAAACACCTTGCACGCATACACACATGCACACATCACAGATCAATATACCCATATCTATACACATACCTTTTGAAGGGATATTTCTGGTATTTTCTCATTACACTGCTCTGACGTTAACTCGTTTTTCGTTTGTTTGGGTTTTGTTGTTGTTATTCTGGTTTTGGTTTGGGGTTGTTTCTTGTTGTTTTATTCTATTTTAACAATTATTACATCAATTCTTTATTTTATTTTTAATACTGCTCATACGTAGTTTAAAAAAATTAATGATAATAAAAAAAAATCAACTTCAATTCAACAACAGAGAAAGAAGAGTTATCCGCCTTGGTCAGAAACGGGGGGAGGGATGAACAAACAAACAAAAAGCACAAAACTGACAAATACTACAGATCTTTAATAAGATGAACCTGTCAGGTCTGTGACAAAAACATCATCTATTAAAAAGACTTCACTGTCTATAACAACCAATGAGCTATATATACACTCTGTGTAAACACCACAAAACAAATCCAAACCCAAAACATATGATACTGCAACAAGACAACAGGGCAATGGTGTAGAGTGGATGGGAGGATATTGAGATCCTCGCAATTGACTTTCTGCTCTCATAATATGGAGAATGACGGGCGCAACTGTCAAGTGGATAAATGTGGGACTTCCAATAGGAAGGTGCTCAGAGCAGACCTGGGTATTATCCGCCTGGACATGATCTTTTCCTGGTGGGTAAAGAGCGGAGATGTAGCATCATACCCTCTACCATATCTAACTGATGCAGAGTGGCATACGACTGTTCTATTTATGGCCGTAACCTAACCCA
The DNA here is from genome assembly GCA_030674185.1 of Monoplex corrugatus. Taxonomy (NCBI): domain Eukaryota; kingdom Metazoa; phylum Mollusca; class Gastropoda; order Littorinimorpha; family Ranellidae; genus Monoplex; species Monoplex corrugatus. Next base: position 29,167,066 of record CM060309.1, read on the forward strand.
GTGTTTATCAAGAATTCGGTCAAAAGATGCCTTCTGGTAGCGTTCCATTCCACCTGACCTCCCAGGTCTCGCGAGAACGCGAGTATTTTTCCTCTTTTTCCGGCCACACACCATAGGGAACAGACTGCAACTTCAGCGCTCTTCCAATGTGCAGCCAACAAAATCCGTGACTGCGACCTCCACTGGTTCCCACACGAACACTAGCTCCATGATAACTTGGTCTCCTAAGTATAGGTTTATGAGCTTTGGTATTTTGCTCCAGGGTTACCATCGTTTCCTGGCCCTGCCTTCCCAGTGTCACGTAAGATGTGACGTGTCCATCTTTTGTTCTTGTTTCTTTGTGTTCCTTGACTTTGTGAATCTCACACGAGGATTCCACCACTACGGCTGCCAAAAACGGGTCTCATTACCTTATCTCCTGCGTGCAGGAAATTCCTGCGACGCGTGTGGAATGACAAAGCTCTTCAATTCCGGACCCTGCCCATCGGTATCTCTCTGGCCCCTTATGTCTTCACGAAGGCAGGCAGAAAACTAGCGACTCTGGCCCAAGAAGAAGCCATCCACCCCTGCCCTCTGAACGACTGGCTTACCCCGGCAGACTCCAAAGCACCATGCCAGGCCCACAACCAGAGAGTCTTACACCTCTGCAGTCGCTTAGGGTTTCGCACTAAACCCCCCAAAATGCTACCTCACGCCCACGCAGTCACTGAATTCCAAGGCATGAGGTTCAACAACCCTCACCATGACTGCCTTCCGACTCTAGCTAAGCTCCAGAAGCTTTGGCTCAAACTTGCCTTTCTCCAGAATTCTCCCTCGGCTTCAGCCAGGCAGATCTCCTCCCTCCTGGGCCACATGGAGTCACTCGTCCCAGTCCTTCCTCTAGGCAGGGTGAGAAAACGCCCACTCCACGAGCCTTCAGAGCCCGACGTCTCAGTTCTCCCACAACCGAAACCAATGGATTAGGCCGGGATCTTGGTTCCTTGAAGCCATCCAGGAACGGGTACTATCTTGCTACCTATAGGTGGGAGTCCTGATTGTCCCCCCCCCCCTCCAGCTAGATCAATACACGGATTCCTCGTGCATAGGCTGTGGAGCCCACGTTGCCAGAACTCACGCCTTCGGCATCTGATCCCAGACAGAAGCTCTCCTCCACATAAATGTGCTCGAAATGGAAGCCATCTCTCGAGTCCTGAAAGTCAAGACCGTCAAGTTGTTCATAGACAACACGACAGTCGCGTATGCAACAGACATGTAAAGGGGGTCCTCCTCGCAGACCTTCTCACGGCAAGCCGAAGACCTCCTCCTTAGTGCGCCCAGGGTTAGCAAGATCTCGCTATCAGCAGCTCACATCATCAGGAAGTCGAACACCTTAGCCGACTCCCTGAACAGGGGTTACTCAATCATGCAGACGGACTGGACTTCCAAACGCCACACACTTCAAGGCGTATGGAATAAGTGGTTCGTCCCCGTGGTCAATCTCTTTGCGACAAGGTTCAACAAGAAGCTTTCGGTTTACGTGTCTCTGGTCCAAGACCCAGAGGCCCTGGCAGTGGGCGATCTCTCCCTGAACTGGGATCCTATGATCAGCTACGCGTTTCATCCTTTACCGATCCTTCACCAAGTTATGAGAAAAGCGAGGGAGGAAAAAGCTCAGCTTCTCTGGCATTATGGGGAAAGGGTGGAGACACTTCCCACCTCTCACGTCAACATGGCATAAACCTGCCAGTGCCTGAACCTCTTCCGTGTCTATACACATGCAGAATATGAAATATGAAATATTTACGTTCATCATCATCAGTCCCGTAGTCTGGTTGACCGTTGGGGCACCACTGAAGATTTTGCAACCAACTTCCTCCACTCCTCACGGTCCTCAGCTTTCGCAGAATGATATTCCATTCAAGGCCAGTCCACTCTCTGATATTGTCTTCCCATCTTTTTCTCTGTCTGCCTCTTCGTCTCCCTCCCTGAACTGTTCCCTGCAAGACGGTCTTGGCCAGTCCAGATGATCGTGTGACGTGCCCGTACCACCTCAGTTTGCGTCTTTTCACTGAGGTCAGGAGGTCTTCATACGGCCCGATGGCGTTTTCGATTCGGGTTTTCACTTCCTTATTGGTTATATGATCTTTGTACGAGATACCAAGGAGTTTGCGGAAGCATCTCATCTCCATTGCCTGTATCCTTCTTTCAATGTCTGCTGTTATGGTCCATGTTTCGCATGCATACAAAAAATATTGACATGACCAGGGAACGCATCAGTCTGATCTTGGAGCCGATTGCGATATTCTTGTCGTTCCAGATGATTTTTAGCTTGGTCATTGCAGCTGTGGTCTGGGCAATCCTGGAAAGTACTTCGGGCTTTGATCCTTCATCTGATACTATAGCTCCCAGGTATTTAAATCTATGGACGGTCTCAAGTTTCTTGTTGTCTATGGTAATGTCAGTGCTGATGCCATTGGTATTATTTGTCATCAACTGGGTTTTCTCTGCACTGATCTGCATGCCATATGCTGTGGAGGCCTCATCAAGATGTTTTATCAAGCTGACTAGCTCTTGCTCTTGCCCAGCTAGTCCGTCAATGTCGTCGGCAAAACGCAAGTTTGTGATTGTTCTACCTCCGATGCTGACTGTTCCCTCGTGGTCTTCAAGTGCGTCAGCCATTATTCTCTCTAAGAAGATGTTAACAGAGAGTGGGGTAGAGCAGGCATCCTTGGCGTACTCCAACTGTGGTTCGGAACCATTCTCCTATGTTGTTGTCATGGTAGACTGCACTGGTCGCCTTTTCGTAGAGGCATTCTATGGTTCTGATCAGGTTGGCATTGATGTTGTACAGCCTCATGGTTGCCCACAAGGCTGCGTGCCAAACTCTGTCGAATGCCTTCTTGAAGTCCACGAAGACGTGGTAAAGGCCTTGCTGGTGTTGCAGGTATTTCTCACAGAGCAATCTGAGGTTGAAAATTTGCTCTGTAGTACTTCTTCCTGGTCTGAAACCTGCCTGCTCTTCTTTTATTATCTCCTCAGCTTGTGGCTTCAGTCTACTCAGAAGGATTTTTAGCATGACTTTACTTGGATGGCTGATCAGGCTGATGGTACGGTAGTTTTGGCACAGTTGTAGGTTGCCTTTCTTCGGGAGAGTGATGATCAGGGACTGGGTCCAAGGTGTTGGCCACTCACCTGTCCGCCAGATCTTATTGCAGATGATGAGTAACATATCTATCATGGCCTCTCCTCCTGCCTGGACCAGTTCTGAGGGAATGTTGTCCACTCCTGCCGACTTGCCTTTCTTCAATGATTTTACTGCAGCTTCAACTTCTTCTCGCACGATGGGGTAGCTGTCGTTGTTGGTTGGTGGAGGAACGTCTAGCACCTTGGGATCTCCTGTTGTTGTGTGTGTGTATAATTCGGAGCAGTACTCTGTCCACCTCTGCAGAATCTCTTGGTCTTCTGTGAGACATTTCCCTGCTTTGTTCTGTATGGTAGTGGTTCTGCCTTGTTTTGAGCTTGTTAGTCCTTTCACAAGCTGGTAGGCTTTCTTGCTGTTATTTTTCTGCAGGTTTGCTTCGATATCTTGGCATTGTTCTTCAATCCATGTTTCCTTTGCTTTCCTCATGCCTTCTTTAACTTGTTGGTTGGCTTTTCTGTATACTTTAGCTCCTTCATCCGTACTCTTCTTTTGCTTTAGTTCTCTGCGTTTGTCGCTCAGCTTTAGTACTTCTTCCGTGACCCAGGGCATCTTTGTTGGTCGGTGTTTTCCAAGGATGTCGTTGGCTGCTTCGGTCACGGCAGTGTTGAAGTTGTTGATCAGAGTGTCTACTTCGGTGTCCCCATTGTCAAGGACGAGGAGAGGAGCAAACTTCCCTCCTATCGTTGCTTGGAAGTTTTCAACTATGTTGGGTCTTTGAGCTTCTCAAGATTGAACTTAATTCTTATGTTGCCCTGTTTCTTCATCCTCTGGAGGCGGAGTTTGAAGGTCATCATTACAAGCTCATGATCGCTTCTAATGTCGGCTCCTGGAAAGCTCCTGGTCTTTGCGATGTTAACACTTGACTGATTTACGTTACTGATCCTGTAAACCATGTCAGTGGCTGGCTTATAGAAACACCCAGCATGCACGTCCACCAAAGACAGAGTAAGCAGACTCTGCAGCAGCAAACTATCTGAACAGTGTGGAAAAAACAACGTGCATAAACGCATCCGAGAAAAATCGGAACGCTAACAGTATAACGGAATATAGAATAGAGTGCCGCTGACCTATTTCAGTATTATCTGGCTGGCTTCTCTTGACCCGTCGGCCATATCACCTGAGGTGGGTGTCGACGTAAAAACTGAACCAAATCAATCAATCAGCTTCTCTGGAGGTCTTCGCTTATTGGGGGGCAATACTAAACTTGGTATTGTTACTGTTCTTTCCCAGGCGGTTCGGTAGTGTAGTGGTTATCACGCTCGCCTCACACGCGAGAGGTCCTGGGTTCGATACCCAGCCGAACCATTTTTTTTTCTTTAGCGGGGGTAGGTCATTTATTTCTTGTATTGTTTTCCTTTCTTACGTTTTGTTTTGGTTTGGTTTTGGTTTTTAATTTCGTAAGAAAAGCAGTAATTCAGTAACATTAGGTTTTGTGTGTGTGTGTGCGCGCGCGCGTGTGTGTGTGTGTGTCTGTGTCTCTGTGTGTATTTGAATGAAAAAGAGTGTGCGCGTGTGTGTGAACTCAGAACACTTCTTCCTTCATAAGAACCAAAAAGGACTATAAGTATAAGACACTGACTTGTTGAAATAAATCGATAAAATAATCAGAAATTTCACAGTTTTTGATTTCACATTCAGGCTATAATCATCGATAGGAATATACAGGTGTAGGCAACTCAGAATGTTTTGCTTAAGAAGACAAGGCAGGCAATCATGGACATTTGCAAATTACCTTCTTTAAGTCAGTCACCTGGATTTTGCATACTGGATTTAGTGCATGACTACTGGTATGTATTTTTCTTGATTCTTTATCATCAATTTCCGTTTTGTTGTTTTAAACAGTCTTGGAAATAAACCCGTTTTCGGGTTGTGTTATTTTTGGATTTAATGAAATCCTTTTTTCTCCCACAATAGCACGTTTTTCGTACGTGTGCACGCACGCGTTTCTGTATATGTGCGTGTGTCTAAGAGTGTGTGCGTGTATGCGTGCGCATCTATTTGTGTGTGTGTGTGTGTGTGTGTATGAAAGACGGGGGGGGGGGTAAATGTGTGTGTGAGGTGTGTGTGTGTGTTTGTCAGTCTGTAACGAAAACATGCCAACAAATACGAGACACACACATTTACAGACAAACAGACAGACAGACAGACAGACAGATTACCTAGATGTGAGAAAGCACGCTGCATGTTGGACTGTGTGTGGAACTCGTCCATCATGGTGGTCAAGAAATTGTCCATGGCGTGTAGAACAGGTTCCAGACTCTGTAACTGTAGAAATACAAGTGGTGATGGTGGTGGTGGTGATGGTAATAGCGGTGGTTGGTGGTAGTGGTAGTGGTGGTGATGATTGTGTAATAGTAGCAGTAGTAATAACAATAGTAGTAGTAATAGTAGTAGTAGTAGTAGAGGTGGTGATGGTGGTGGTGGTGGTGGTGGTAGTGGTAGCAGCAGTAGTAGTAGTAGTAGTAGAAGCAGCAGCAGCAGTAGTAGGAGCAGTAGTAGAAGCAGCAGCAGGAGCAGTAGTAGTAGAGGTCGTGGAGGGGCTGATGGTCATGATACAACTTTTACCCTTCAATTTCATTTGTGGTATTTATTCACATCGTATTTGTGTTTATGTACAATTATTCCAGAGTCATTGCAAACTTTGTTAAATGATGTTTATAAACCAAAAGAAACTATTTAAGAGCAATAAAGCAAATCTGAAAAAGTTATAAAAAAACAACTTATATAATAATTAAGAACAGGTAGCTATAATCAATCCTTAAACAAACCTCAAATTTCTAAACCCTTAATTTGTCAAGGACAGGAGCATTAGATCCAATTGGTCCTGCCTTTCATCTAGCCCTTTATACCCAACACAACATAAGCCTACTACAAAACACAGAGCAGAAACAACAGAAAAGAAGAAAACAAAGGAAACATCTGTACTGTCAACTCACTTTGTGCTGGGGCAGACGACTGTAGATATGAGAATCGCCCAGGTATCGGTTCAAAACCCGGAAGAAATACTGCAACAACAAAAAGGACCTGTCACAAACTTGTCTTTTCCTATTTCTTATCTCAGGTTGTTTAACTATGTATTATGCTTGTGTGTTTGTATTCTGTGTGTGCGAGCGTGCGTCCGAGCGTGCGAACGAGCGAATGAGCGAGTAAGCAAGAGAGTGTGGGATGTATTTGAGAATACAGCTAAACAAACAGGAGGAAATCTAACGAATTGGGAGCGCGCACACACACACACACACACACACACACACACACACACACACACACACACACACACACACATATACATACATACATACATACACACACACACATACACACACACACGCACGCACGCACACACGCACGGAAAGGCAATTGATTTGCCCAATGCAATTTCAAATTGGAACGGTTTTTTTTAACAGTTTTTGTTGTTGTTGTTGCTATCTGTTTGTTGTTTGTTTGTTTGTTTTCTTTCTTTCTTTCTTTCTTTAGGTTTTGGGGACTTGCTTGCTTGCGTGATTGCTTGCTTGCTTCTTTCTTTCTTTCTTAGTTTTTTGTTTTGTTTTGTTTTTTGTTTGTTTTTGTTTTGGTTTGGTTTGTTTTGTTTTGTTTTGTTGTTTTTTTAAGGGGGACGTCGTTTCTTTGAGAATTTGTTTCAGGTTTGTTGATGGTGGTATTTTGTTTTTTGTTCTCAAGACGACACTGTTTTCCGCGTGACATACAGGCCGCTCTCCCCATGTAAAGCACTTCCCCATAATACTGTGCCATCCATTTTCGCCCTGTGTGCGTGTATTTTCATTTACTTATGAAAGTATGTTTCGCTGTCGTGGGATCTTTAACATGCGTTTAGCGTACACTGAAAATGGAATTTCGGTTTATCGCCTCTATTGAAAACTAGCATCCATACCACCACTCAAGGTCTAGTGAGGGGGGAGGATAAAATCCCTGTCTCCCTCGGGATCGAAGCCAGGACCTCTCGCTTCCCAGGCAGATGCTCGACAATCTACGCCACAAATTCTAGTATATGTGATATATATATATATATATATATATATATATATATATATATATATATATATATATATGTGTGTGTGTGTGTGTGTGTGTGTGTGTGTGTGTGTGTGTGTGTGTGTGTGTGTGTGTGTGTGTGTGTGTGTGTGTGTATGTGTGTGTGTGTATGTGTGTGTGCGTGCGTGCGTGCGTGCGTGCGTGTGTGTGTGTGTGTGTATAGAATGTATTCATTATTATCATCCAACCATGCAACCATTTAAAACTTTAATTCCAGCAATCAGATCTAACAAACATAAACAACATAAAACAAAAAATATATCTGAAGCCATTAACTTTAATTCAAGAAGCGTATGTCTTTGTAGTCACGCACACAAACACACACACACAAACACATACACACAAACAAACAAACAGAGCAGGAGGAGGAAAAGGAAAGAGAAGGAGTGAAATGAAAGCTATGAAAATTCAAACCTCAATGCTATGCTTCCATCTGTCTGCCGTTAATGTCGTGTTATCAGCGTCGCTCGCGAGGTCAAGGTCACACAGAGGGCATGGAATGATGTCAGATTTCAACAGATCGACCTTGACATGGGCAGGAAGGTCAGGATGGAGGAGAACTTGCGAGATGCATTTCGCTGCCATTTGGCACTAATATCAGAAAAAACAGCATAATGAACAGAGACTCAAAGTAAACAAACAAGAAAAATATTTATTTTGTTTTGGCTAGGATGGAGAAAAATGTAATGGAAATTATAGAAAATACCATAAAAATGTCGACACAGGCGCACCAAAACTGACCACTATAACACAAGCTGACAGTATCCTTTTTAACACCAATGGTGTACAGCTACATCGAAAAATCTGTACACGCAAAAGGAACACTTCATTCGTTTCCCTACACTTCAGTTTACATTTAACCCTCTGACTTCCGCACCCTATCCACCAATTGCAATAAATTTAACCCTCTGACTCCCTCACCCTATCCACCAGCTTCCTGCCTGCTGTGCTATCATGGTTGGCAATGTAGAATGCTGGTGGACAGGGCGCGGGAGTAAGTCAAAGGTTTTAAGATGATGACTGTAGAAGAATAAGAATAGAAAATACATGCATTTTGTCGTGAATTGTTCATGCATTAAAACCCTCAAGATTGTTAAATAAAGTGACTGATTTGGATACCAAAGAAGTGCAAAAAGGCCTACGTTTAAACCCCTGTTCTTACATCTATGTCTGCACCACCTGCACACATACCTCTGGGCTTCTGATGAAATCTGTAACTTCCCTCAGTGTGGTCTTGGCGCTAATTACCAGGAATTTTTCCAAGGTGACGTCTGCACCCATAGGTTTTCCAACCCCAGTGTCTGTGGTGGCCATCTGGATCATGTCGTCTGTCGTTTGGAGACCAAAAGATCCTGGCAAGTCCATCGTGACATCAGCAGGAGTGTCTGGTGACACGCCCAGTGTTGTGTACTGAGTTGCAGAAGCTGCAGTGGAGGCAATTTTCAGTTGATCCCAGGGCGCTGATGCCGTTGTCGTCACTTCCACCACAGCTGGCACACTTGACGTAATTTGTGACGTGTTGGGTTCTTCTGATGTCATCATAGACGACGTTTCTGGTTCAGATGATGACGTATCAGGTTCTTTTGACGTGCCGGCTGCTGACACATCTGTAACGGTCATGGTGAGATAAGGCGCCAACAGCGAGAAATGAGTGACTGTGGGCGAGCGAGTCAAGGCAGAACTAAAGCGCTGAGCGCTGCTGACTTGTAACCAATTATCATCAATATGTGGTGACTCATTTCCATACGCTTTTGTCTTATCCTCCAAAAGAGCTGATCCAGCTGACGTTTGAGCCGCAGAAGCAGTATAAACTACTGAAGCTGTTTGCTGTGCATCAGGTACAAAGTGCTGAGTGTATGTGGGAGACGCTGTGCTAAACGCTTGGTCGCTGGACATGTGTGAATAATGTGATGTGGTGTGTGCCGTTGAAAAGGGGTTGTGGCCGTGACCGGCTGTGTCTGGATGATGGTTAGCTGACTGTGTGCTGGACGTTGTGGTGGACAGTGGTGACGGTGATGTGGACAACGTGCATGTGTAGTCCTTCATGTGACGCGGATTCCTGATAATGAATCTGCAATGGCTTTCTGAGCTGATGACGACTCCACCATCAGGTGTTGTGATCCAGCAACAATGGTGTCTCCTGACAAATGGCTCGTGGTTATCTACCTCGTGTGAATGACTGTGGCGCGATGGTGATCTATGCCTGCGTCGTCTTCTATGGAATGGGTGTTGAAAAGTTTGCACCCGCCTGACCGGTCGTTCAGTGCCTGGCAATTGTGTTACATGCAGAAGTGGCATTTCGCCCATCTTCTGCTCGTAAACAATTCGACTGGACCAGGATACGCGCTTCGATGGATCACGCCTTTTACCTCTTTGTTCTCTGTAAGAACTACTTCGTCCTGATGGCAAAACTGGCCTTACAGTAGTAGTCTGTGTGTCAGACGTCTGTGCTGGTCTTAGCTGTTCTGACCTTGTCCCTATATCTATACGAGTCTTTTGTTTTTGTTTTCGTACCGTGTCTTCGTCATAAATCAAATCGTGCACTGCTTCTGCTGCTAGAGAGATGTCTGTCGACAGGTCTGTCTGAAAACGTCTTTGCGCATGCTCAAGCCGCCTAGCTGCAGATTCAGTGTGACGTCCCCTGTACCTGGAAAAGGAAATCGTTCTAACCAACGCCGTTAATCTTTTCGATTGACGCGTTTGTCTTTCCGTGGGCTGTTGAGGAGTTAGGCTCTAAAGAGCTCAGTTTACTAACAGCAGCAACAGAATCAAGCGTGTGCCCTAGCGATTTGCCATTGTCGGCCTGAGAATTACTTAACATTGAGATCAAGCTGCTTGAGATATTTCTCCCTAGCCGCAGTCGCACTCTTTTCGCCAAAGAGACACCTTTCATATCTACTCCCCTAAAACCTGGCAGACTCCTCGTTTTCACGAAATCTTGCCGAGTCGTATCATGATTCGTCACTCTGAACGTATTTTTATTGGAATGCAGAGCAGTCCAAAATGACCTAAAACATATCTGCGAGATAAAAGCATGTAGCCGCACATCTAACTGAAGCCGGCAAAGCGTGTCGTCTAATTTCCTGCTGCTCTGAATTGCCTCATGTATGACTCACTGATGACAAGCTGTCTCTGCTTGCATTGACACTGGATCCAGGTGATGCAACTGAAATAACCAAGGACAAAAAAACAAAGAAATAACACATACATCAAGAGTCAAGGAGCAAAAAAGAATATCCATCAAGGAGCAAGTAACAAAAAAGCAAAATCAAAGACCAATCACAAAAAATAAGACATAAAACAAAGCAATCAACCAAAAAAGACAAAATCAACAAAGCAATAACCAAAAAAGACAAAATCAAAAAGCAATAACCAAAAAATGACAAAAATCAAAAGCAATAACCAAAGAAAGACATAAAAAAAAACAAACAAAGAAAGAACATAAAAAAAAAGCAAAACAAAGAAATGAACAAAATCAAGGAAAAAACAAAGAAATGACAATAAAATCGAACTTAATTTCATGTATCCTTTTTAACAAGCGATGATTCTTTCACTCGATGTCGAGTAGATGAACTGCATAAATGGTGTTGATGCTAATAACTGCATAGTCAGAATGTTACTGTCAAGCTTCAAAGGTCCGTCTTAGCGTGCAATGCAGGTAATTTACATGTTCCATAAGCACTGATATGGCTTCAGATCTTAACTGCAAGTTGAATGACTACTGAAATAGCACAAGAAGATTACTAAAACAACATGCTTACAACGATGACTAAGAGATAGGAAAATGTTACAAGCATTACCTACCAGAAGACACCAGCAGGATCGAACACAGACCTTCAGACTGGAAGTCTGGCACCTTACCCAACGACTTTCGCATTCTTAAATCATGACCAATATCGATATCCATACAGGGCTACGTTCTGGCAAATACACCCCATGGGCAGTTGAGTCTTCCCCAAATAATTCTCAACATTTTTACGTTGCTTTGTCATCTGTTTCTTTTACGATTTTCTCCAAGAAGAAAACATAAACTGACATGAGCTAATACGGCTTCTTTTCTGCAAGTGTTTTCCTATGTTTCTTTAAGCAAAGCCAAAACAAGATTGAGGCAGCCGAGATGTGGTTTCTGAAAAGAATGTTGAGAGTTCCATGGACAGCAAAGAAAACAAACGAGACAGTCTTGATGGAGGCAGACACAAGAAGATCATTCATAAGGAAGATTAGGAAAAGATAGGCAACATTTATAGGCCATTTTATGAGGAAAGGGGAATCAGAGCACCTGGTCACAACAGGAAAGCTGGAGGGAAAGAGAGCACCAGGTAGACCCAGGGTCAAAATATTGGACGGACTTGCAGGTGGCTGAGGACAGGAGGATGGAAGATGTGCTTACAGCAGCAAGGGATAGATGCATATGGGGGGCCATGATCGCCAACACCATGCGGCAGGGCACATAATGATGATGATGATGATGATATTTATTAAGGAAAGGATAAGTTCAGATATACAGGAGTCTAGACTATTACGCATCCCCATCCTTTTCTTTTACGTTCTACTTCTTTCTCTGGCCATTCTCCTCCCCCGTTCTATTTCTCTCTGCGCGTGCACCATGTCTGCGGTGCTTGTGTGCGTAAGCATGCGTATATGTTCTCATCAATGGCACTTACTCTCAACCTGCATACCTGACCTGTGGTGTTCCACAAGGATCTGTCCTTGGCCCTGTTCTTTTCACTCTTTACACCTCCCCCCTGTCCACCATCATCAACTTCCACTCTATAAAACACCACTTCTATGCTGATGACACCCAACTTCAAGACAGTGACTCACCTGACAATGTACAGCGCCCCTTTGACTAGCACCACTGACTGTAACTCGGACATTAAGAACTGGATTTCATACAATAAACTTCAGCTTAACGACGACAAGACAGAAGCTATCCTCACTGGCACCCGTCAGAAACTTTCTCAGCTGCCTCCTCTTTCTCTCCCATTATGTAATACATCAGTCCCAATTTCTGATTCAGCTAAGAACCTTGGTGTCTACCTTGACTCTACCCTCTCCATGAACAACTTTGTTTCTCAAACTGCCAGATCATGCTACTATCACCTCCATCGTATAAGCCTGATCAGGAAGTATCTCTCTGTGGAAACAACTGCAAAACTCGTTCTCTCCTTCATAATGTCTCGCATTGACTATTGCAATTCACTCCTGTCTGGTCTTCCTGCCTCCACCATTCACATCCTACAGCGCATTCAAAACAATGCTCACGCCTTGTACTCAAAAAGAAAAAAGCTGACCACATCTCCCCTCTCCTGGCACAACTTCACTGGCTCCCTGTATCAAAGCGCATACAGTACAAACTAGACACCATCTGCTACAAAGCCTCAATAACGCAGCTCCCGATTACCTGTCAAGCCTACTTGAGATCTATGTTCCCTCACGTACCCTCCGCTCTGCTTCCGATCCTCTCACTTTTCGCTTTCCACGCACTAAGCTCAAAACCTATGGTCCACGAGCCTTCTCTGTTTCTGGTCCACTCTCCTAGAACAAGCTTCCTCTCTCAGTCCGTCAGCAACCTACTTTTGTCTCCAAGTCCGCTCTCAAAACTCACCTTTTCTCCTCTGCATAAAATCCTGACCTCACTCAACCCCCACTGCAGTGTGGAATCACATTGTAATTTATATTTTGTATATAACATGTTTTCTACAATTTTCCATTGCTTTTCTTCTTTTTCCCCATTTATAGCCATGTGCATGTGTGTGTGTGTGTGTGTGTGTGTGTGTGTGTGTGGTGTGTGTGTGTGTGTGTGTGTTGTGTGTGTGTGTGTGCATGCGTGCGTATGTGTATGTTCAGCGCTTATATTTGACTTACATCAAGATTTTGCGCTGTATAAAATATTGTTATTAGTATAGTAGTAGTAGTTGTAGTAGTAGTAGTAGCAGTAGTAGTAGTATATTTCTTCATCACACGATACAAAACAGAGAAGGAAAGGCAAACAAACAACAGGATCACTGGATTACCAGACAAACACACAGACAGACAGACACAAAAGAATACAACCAACCAACCAAAGAACCAGAAGACAGACAGCCGAGCAGCCAGCCAACCAACCCACCAACAAGACAGACAGCCAACCAGCCAACCAACCCACCAACCAACCCATCAACCAGACAGACGACCAAACAACCGACCCACCAACCAATTCACTAACCAGACAGACAAACCTTGCTCTTTCTTGCCAATCATACACAGAAAGCGGTAGGGCACGTACAATTGTACAGTCGCCACTCCAGGAAAGTGTGAGTACCATTACCTCCCACCAGCACGCTGCCACACCGCTTCTGACCTCTGGGAAAAGGACAGAAACACAAAGAACAAAGCATGGAAGGCGGAAATGACGGAAAAGGAAGAAGAAGAACAACAACAAATGAAAGACAGATAAGAAGGACAGAACGAGAGAAAAGAAGCATAAAAAAGGAAAGGAGAAGCGGAGTGGGGATAAAACAAGAAAAAAGATGGCAACGTTGATAATGAAAGACAAGAGACGAAATGAAGAACATCATGGTGGTGGTGGTGGTGGTGGAAAGGACTATGCCGATGACGACAACAACGATGACTATGATGATGATTGTGATGATGATAGAGAAGACGACAATGATGATGATGAAGGACAACAACGAAAAGAAGAAGAGCATCAACAACAACAACAACAACAACAACAACGACAAAAACGTTAATAAGAGCAAAAAGGTCCAGTCATATTAAATATATCCCCGTTCCGTTGACATTGGGCACTTTTAGAGAAGGGTTAGACAGAAATGACAGAAAGCAAAGGAACCCGGCAGAAACAAACAGAGTGACAGAAAAGAGGAAATTTATAGCACAGAATTTCCAAAAGGTGGGGACACTATTTATACTGAAAGAGCCCCCAGCACCCCCACGGAAGTCTGCACAGGATTTTGTGTGTAGGCTCAAGGAATCTGTCAGATAACATATGGCAGGCTGAATGGTGTGCCTATAGAACTGTCCGACTGCAATTTATCTCTCTTGAATAAACTCCAAACTCCATTCTCTATAGTCCCTACGGACTAAAGGAGGCCGATAGTAAACCCCGATGATGCAAGTCCCGCAAGAATTTGAACATAAACACAGAAAATCTTTATGACATTTTTTTCGAATCATACACAGACAAGCAGACCAACACGCTTGAAGAAATGGGTGCATGTGCACTCTTTCCCACAGAACCCTCGAACTTCTGTCCTTATTCATTTGTTACACTATTCCATCATCATCAACATGATCATCATCGTCGTGTTCGTTGTTATTATCATTATCATTAATAGTGTTGGTGATGGTGTTGGTGTCGTTGTTTTTGTTGATGTTATTGTTGTGATTTTCTAGATGTGGGTGGTAAAGGTGAGGTAACGGTTGTCCTACAACCTTAAGGACACGGGGGACTAAGGCGTTAGAGACCTCACTTTTCTTGAGGCCAGCTTTGTGTCTAACAGACGAAAGAAAAACAAGCTGCTTACTAACTTAAGAACTAACTAACCAATCCAAAGAACTACACAAAACAATCCAAAACACATCTAAGTAGATAACTGACTAACCTGACTAAATAACAGGCAAAATAATTCTAAACATGACTAAGTAATGACCAGCCTGACTTAATCATTAGCCTGAATAATCAGAAACGTAAAAATGGATTCAATTAGCAGACTATGATGGAATTACGAAACCTACCTCGACGATGCTGTCAAGAAGCGGCTGCCATACTGTCCAGGATTTCCATTGAGCCACCCGGAGTCACTTGGACCGTAACGGTAGCCTACCCAGTATGGACTGGCCCGACTGAGCGACACAATGCAATTTAGTTTAGTTTCAGTTTCTATTTTCTGAAGGAGTCTGGTCAGCCAGCTATCAAACTTCCAATGAGCAATTTTCTTTCGTGCAAAGTTTGGTAAGATTACATTTATGCGCAGGGCAATGAATGAGCAACTATTATTTCATGCAAAGTTTGGTCCCGATTAGATTTATGTGCAGGACAGTGTTCATGCGTCTTAGCTTCAGTGTGTGTCACATCCAGAATGTGCAAGATCCATCAGTCCAAAGTACATTAATGTGTTTGTGCATGGTATAGCGGTTGTGATAAATGTTGATTTTTTTGATTTTCTTAAAGACAAAGAAGTCTACCAATACTTGATGAGCGTCGATTCAACTAACAAGTCAGATCTTAACCCATTGACTTCCACCTCCTGTTTACCAACTGCAAAAACTTAACCCTTTGACTCCCTCACCCTATCCACCAGTTTCATACAGGAACCTGGTGGACAGGGTGTGAGAGTCAAAGGGTGGATTGGGTGTGGGAGTTAAGTTTTTACTTTGTTAGGATGGCTGACAATGTAGGAAGCTGGTGGACAGGGTGCGGGAGTCAAATGGTTAGTCAAAGTAACTGCCAACATTCAAGCAAATAGAAATGCTGAAACACACGAAAATATTTAATTCATAAAGCAAGACAGGAACAAAAATTTTCGGCCAAATGACCTTCGTCAAACAAAGAAACAAATACACAAAACTTAAGAAACACAACGACAACAACAGAACTTCCATGACGTTTCCTTAAGCCTGAGAAAATCTACCAACAAAACACAGGGAAGTTCTGTTGTTGTTTTCAAACTCTGTGATTCCATTTCTTACCCACTGGACGAGGCGGCAGGGAAGGTTTTTAGTTTGTTTTTTTATACCGCTTAGTTTGGTTTCTGTGATCTGTTTTGTGTTGCTTGGCGCTGCACAAGCTGTTTGGAAATCTGCGACTGTTTTTGTTGTATTTTGTTGTGATCACAAGCCTTACCAATTGGTCTGTCTCTTTAGTATTCGTTTCTCGTCTGCGCACCTTGTTGTGTGTTGTGTACATGTTGTCTTGTTGTATTGTTGTGCGTGTTCCAAAGGCCTTCCTTGCGTGTCGTGCTTATTGCGCTGTCTGTTCTGCGTGTGTGTGTGTGTGTGTGTGTGTGTGCGTGTGTGTGTTTGTGTGTGTGTGTTTCTGGGAACCAAATCTTATTTTAATCATCTATTCCACAGTAGCGGAAAAACGTCTGCTGACACACCATTCAAAGAAAGCATAATTTGGAAAACGCAGGTTTCTTTTACCACATATGCCCGTAAGAAATAACTGACACAGAAGACATGCAGCATCTTGTGATTTGTGGGACAGACACAGAGCATCTGGGGCATATGTCGCTGACCCCAGTGCATAAGTCCCACGGTGTCTGTGATGATTGTATTGTCTCTCCATTTCATAGTGGTGCGTGTAATGAATTTACCATTTGCCATGACGCACCCTTGTTGCCTGAATAACCGGCAAGCGAATCTCAAGTATCACAGCATACATTTTTACTGTTATTGTTGTTTAAAGCCCTGCCGAATGCGGAGAGCCACATCAGGGCTATAACCATTTCAAAACAAACAATACTTCAACAGGAAAAAGGAAAAAGAAAATAAAGTACGCATATCAATGCATTCACGCACATAATCTAAGGAGATGCTCCTGGCGTTGACCACTCCGTCCAATTTATCGCACAAGGAATTTAAAAAACACACCTGAATACAAAATTAAACATAACTAAGGACACTAAAACATATATAAAACGGGTCTAAATTACCTAAAACTGCTTCCGCATATCTGACATCCCTAGAGCCAAAAATACACTTTACACATGTACCCAATTATCAATCCTAAGAGAAAGTACGAAAGACTTTACCGAACACATACAGGTGAATGGACCAGCAAGGCAGAAAATCATAGGAAGAAACGACAGAAAGCAAAGGAACAAGGCAGAAACAAAGAAAGTGACAGAAAAGAGGAAATTTCTAACACACAAATTCCAGATGGTGGGGATACAATTTACACTGAAAGAGCCCCCGGCATCCCCACGGGGGATGGCAGCACACAGATGATCCAATAAGCGTCAAGTGACAGATGGGAAAGCCTCGTTGGCGTAGAGATGGAACACCCGCCTACCAGTCGGACTGAGTGCAAGACATCAATCCTGACCCGGGGGGGGGGGGGGGTTGCACACACTCCTCCAGTCCAACCAGCTGTGTACTGGTACCTAACCCTGAAGCCTCCAACCCCTTAACCACCCCCATCCCCTCCACACACAGATACACACAAACACACACACACACACACTACTCAAATACTGCTAAAAACAAACTTTAGCCAGCTGAGAAGGTTGGGGTCATGGTCACCCGTAGTAAAGGAAGCCAAATCGGAACGGTAGGATTTGCATGTCTTCCGTGACGCGTCCCAGCTCTTACTGTCCTTGCCGACGTATATGCAGTCGTTAGATGACGTCATCCAGTCCTCGTCACCAGTGTCGCAAGGTGTCACGTCATTTGCCTGCTGAGGGTTTCCTCCATACGCTCCTTGAAAGTTTTATTTCCCACTTTCAGTAAAGGATTTCTTCTTTCAATAGATACACAGATAATAAACATACTATGTACATTATACACATATCATATCCATAACGTAATAGTCGAATACAAACAATAAAGAATCGATTTACAATGAACACTACACATTACAATTCAAGTTTTACGTAAAGACAACAAAAAAGAAACAAACTAATTTTACAGAAGGACTTCAAATATCAAAAAGGAACATATTTTAGAACAGTAATAAAGGGCTCTGCGTATTCCGAAATAACATCTAACATCACATACAGTGATGACAGCATCAATGGTACCAAGAAGACATACTAGACGATATATGTTGTAATGTATAGATACAGACAGACGCGATGATACAGTGGTTAGGACACTGGTAATCCAGCTGAACTATCTGGGTTCAAACCTGCTTACACAGCGCCTGGCTGGAGAAGGGTGGAGATTTTTCTGACCTCCCAAGTGCAGACTTGCCGGTACAAGAATTCCCTTCAGGTGTATGGGCAAGCAGAACAGCAAAATGTGCATGTTAAAGATCTTGTAAGCCACATCAGAGTTCGGTAACTTACGGAAACACCAAAACACCCAGCATTTACACGTCCGAAAACGGAGTA
Organism: Monoplex corrugatus; assembly: GCA_030674185.1. Lineage (NCBI taxonomy): Eukaryota > Metazoa > Mollusca > Gastropoda > Littorinimorpha > Ranellidae > Monoplex > Monoplex corrugatus. The sequence goes on from CM060309.1 coordinate 29,185,354, forward strand.
CGACTACCTGAATAGGGTTAAAAATACTGGCCACACACGTAAAAGTCTTCTTCGATAACCGAATGCACGTGGGATTTCCGGCCCATAAGCAAAAAACAACACATTCGCTTGAAAGAATTGTCAAGTCTGATTTGTTAATTTTGCGATACTGCTACACTTTGCTGACAAAATATGAATTAAGATATGTCATTTGTACTTTCAAAATTGTTGGTGAACTTTTCAGCTAGGTTAAAAGTGAAGAAAGAATTTGCATGCAAGAGGAGGGTGTTGAAGTGTGAATGAGTGAGTGAACATGTGAGAGAGAGAGACAGACACAGACAGAGACAGAGAGAGAGAGAGACAGACAGACAGACAAGAGACAGAGAGAGAAACAGAGAGAGAGTGTGTGTGTGTCTGTATGTAGTGCGTACGCTCAAGAAAGAGGCACAGAGAGTGAGAAAAACTCTCTCTCTCTTTTTTTTCTCTCTCTCCCTCCCTCTTATTCTTTCTCTCCATCTGTCTGTGGCTGCATCACAGCAAAATTTAGAAAATAATTCTTACCTTTAAATCGGAACAGCAGATGGACCAGAACCAACGCGAGAAGCAGACCTTGTCTCTGTGGAATAAACAGAAAACATTGGGCTCAGTAACACTGAGTTTAGTCTCAAAGCACGAGATTACTGACTCACTGACTGATGCCTCGTGTGCAGCACTCGCCCGCGCAAATTAAAGATCCCACAGCAGCAAATGAGTTGTCCCTGGCAAAATCCTGTAGGAAATTCACTTTCACAGAGTAAACAGAAATGTGTGGCACTGCCCTGCCGTGATGCGCTCTCTCCAGGGATAGCAGCCTGATCCATGTTTATAACAAAAATTATTTATAAAATCAAATCGCACAGTACAAATACAAATGATCATTGTTATCTGATCAACGTTATGCTGTTTTACCTTTAGAAAAGTACATTGCATCAAGTTATTCAAATCAACCAACAAGTGACTTTTAATTTTTCCGTTTACAAAAATACTTTCCATCAAGTTATTCAAACCAACCAACAAGTGACTTTTAAGTTTTCCCTTTAGAAAAGCTTTTTCCATCAAATAATTCAAAGCAACCAACAAGTGACTTTAAGTTTTCCCTTTAGAAAAGTACTTTCCATCCAGTTATTCAAACCAACCCAACAAGTGACTTTTAAGTTTTCCCTTCAGAAAATTATTTTCCATCAAGTTATTCAAACCAGCCAGCAAGTGACTTTTAAGTTTTCCCTTCAGAAAATTACTTTCCATCAAGTTGTTCAAACAACCCAACAAGTGACTTTTAAGATTTTCTTCAGAAAATTACTTATCAGATTATTCAAACCAACCAACAAGTGACTTTTAAGTTTTCCCTTTAGAAAATTACTTTCCATCAAGTCATACAAACGAACCAACAAGTGACTTTTAAGAAGCAGCCTCATTGTGTTATGCACGAAACATTTGTTTATACTGACTGTCTCCTCTCCAAAGTTAAAGCACTAAAAGTCCAGTGAATAAGACGTCATACTTCTAATCGGAAGATCTGGGGTTCAATCCTATCTGGGTACCTCCCGCCTGGTGAGTAGAGGGTGAAGTTTTATTTTTCCGATCTCCCAAAACAACATGTGTGCATATCTGCTAGTGCCTGAACCCCCTTCGTGAGTATATGCAGGCAGAATATCAAGTGTGCACGTTAGAGATCCTGAAAGTCATGTCAATGTCCGGGGGCTAATGGAAACCTGAAAACACCAAACATGCACCCTGACCGAAGAAGGAGTATGCAGACTGTGCGTCAACATGCTGCCTGCACAGTGTAGGCAAAACAAAGTGCATGCACACACTGGATAAAACTGGAACTCTAGTAAAACTATATAGTATAAATGTGACCTGCCAGCACGAAATCGGTCTTAACGAACATTTTGGGCATTTTGAGATATACATATCACTGGAAAGTGTACATTCTGCTGATTATTTTGGTACTTGAATAAAGCTTGTACTAAAAAAAATGTAGAAGTTATGTATGTTTAAAGACATTAAGTTGTATGACGGCCATTTTGAGAAAACGGCCTCTAAAATTTTTGTGTACTCTCCTACACATTTTCCTGAAATTTCTTTATTTGGTGGCTTTGACCCAGTTCGTTTCTAATTTTCGCTGTCATTATCTGAAAGGTGCACCAACGACCTTTCTATCAGTATATTACATGTGCGCGTACTGTACAAGTTACAGTTCATAATAACAGACAAAAATAGGTACTTTTGGTAGGAAATTGCATTCTTTCTGCTGCAATCAGTGCATTAAATACCATTTCAAATTGATTAGTAATATTTTTTCAAGAAAAAAAATTCTGTGGGGGATAGATTATAGTCTACAGAAATCAATTTTGAGAAAAAGTCAAAACACCCCAGATAGACCCTCAGTCACCTTTTCAGCTCCCAGTGCTGTTCGACTGACTGCGAGTTAAGACTGATTTCGTGGTGGTAGGTCACAAATATTTAACTATAGTCCTCAGACTTTGTCTCTCTGACATAGTCCCCAGACTCTGTGTGTCTAAAATCCAACTGGAGTGATTACTAGGAAGCAAGCATGCGTGGGAGAGTGAGGGAAAGAGACAGAGAGAAAGGGAGGGAGGGAGGGGGAAAGAGAGAAAGTGTGTGTGTGTGTGTGTGTGCGCGTGCGCGCGTGCTCATTGTGGGTATGTGTAGTGTGTGTGTGCGCCTCTGGGTGTGTGTGTGTGTGTGTGTGTGTGTGTGTGTGTGTGTGTGCGTGCGTGCGTGCGTGCGTGCGTGCGTGCGTGCGTGCATGTGTGTGTGTGTGTTCGTTCGTTCTTTAATTTAACGTCTTTTCACTATAAGTGATATTAGACGGGTGTGTGTGTGTGTGTGTGTGTGTGTATGTGTGTGTGTGTGTGTGTGTTTGTGTCAGCGCGTGTGGGTGAGTTGGAGTAGTGTGTACGCGTGTAAGTTGGCTTTGTGTGTGTGTGTGTGTGTGTGTGTGTGTGTGTGTGTGTGTGTGTGTGTGTGTGTATGTGTATGTATGTGTGTGTGTGTGGTGTGTGTGTGTGTGTGTGTGTGTGTGTGTGTGTGTGTGTGTGTGTGTGTGTGTGTGTGGTTTTTGTTTGTTTGTTTGTTTGTCACTATTTGTCAGATTTTGTTCCCACACTAAATCATGACATCGAATGTCGCTTAACGTTTAGTCTGTTTTCATAACTACAATGAAAATTGTTGTTTTCTTTCCTAAAAGTCTTTTTTCTGTATATGGCAGATAAATTAATTTCAAATTTTCCTTGCATCTATTATGCTGTTGTTCTTTTTGCCAGCTTGCTTGTTTGCTTTTTCTTGTTCTGTTTTCTACTCTTAAATGTACTTCAATATTTTCTGTCTTCTTTGCTGCTTTTCTTTTCTTTCTTTTTGACTTATGCATTCACTCCTTTATTCATAAGCAATCCGTTCCAAAAGAGACCCAAGTAAAAACCATTATAGCAAAGTCATCTGCTCTTCGACTGTTTTGCTAGTGTCATCGGCATAAGTTCATGATTTAATTAGTCAGTCAGTCAATCAGTCAGTCAGTCAGTCAGTCAGTCAGTCAGTCAGTTACTTACGTCAGTAGTTAGGTAGCTTGTTACGGAAGTAGGTAAGTAGCTAGCCAGAGAGGTAGGCAAGTAGCTAGCTGGCTAGCTAGATAGTTGGGTAGTTAGTCGGTCAATCATTCAGTTAGTTAACACACTAATTTTATTATAATTTTATCTAGTGTACAGGCATATTGTTAATCTACCAAGCACACAGTTGTATTGTTAACAAGTCATTCTTAATGTACCCAGTATACAGTCATATTGCTAATATAATCATTATATAGTCATTGTTAACATAGCCAGTACATAGTCATATTGTCAGTGTATCCTGTATACAGTCATTGTCAACATACCCAGTGTACAATCATACTATCAGTGTATCCTGTATACAGTCATTGTCAACATACCCAGTGTACAGTCATACTATCAGTGTATCCTGTATACAGTCATTGTCAACATACCCAGTGTATAGTCATACTGTCAGTGTATCATGTATACAGTCACTGTCAACATACCCAGTGTACAGTCATACTATCAGTGTATCCTGTATGCAGTCATTGTCAACATACCCAGTGTACAGTCATACTATCAGTGTATCCTGTATACAGTCATTGTCAACATACCCAGTGTACAGTCATACTATCAGTGTACCCTGTATACAGTCATTGTCAACATACCCAGTGTACAGTCATACTGTCAGTGTACCCTATATACAGTCATTGTCAACATACCCAGTGTACAGTCATACTATCAGTGTACCCTGTATACAGTCATTGTCAACATACCTAGTGTATAGTCATACTGTCAGTGTATCCTGTATAGTCATTGTCAACATACCCAGTGTACAGTCATACTGTCAGTGTACCCTGTATACAGTCATTGTCAACATACCCATTGTACAGTCATACTATCAGTGTACCCTGTATACAGTCATTGTCAACATACCTAGTGTATAGTCATACTGTCAGTGTATCATGTATACAGTCACTGTCAACATACCCAGTGTATAGTCATACTATCAGTGTATCCTGTATACAGTCATTGTCAACATACCCAGTGTACAGTCATACTATCAGTGTATCCTGTATACAGTCACTGTCAACATACCCAGTGTATAGTCATACTATCAGTGTATCCTGTATACAGTCACTGTCAACATACCCAGTGTACAGTCATACTATCAGTGTATCCTGTATACAGTCACTGTCAACATACCCAGTGTATAGTCATACTATCAGTGTATCCTGTATACAGTCATTGTCAACATACCCAGTGTACAGTCATACTATCAGTGTATCCTGTATACAGTCACTGTCAACATACCCAGTGTATAGTCATACTGTCAGTGTATCCTGTATACAGTCATTGTCAACATACCCAGTGTATAGTCATACTATCAGTGTATCCTGTATACAGTCACTGTCAACATACTCAGTGTATAGTCATACTATCAGTGTATCCTGTATACAGTCATTGTCAACATACCCAGTGTACAGTCATACTGTCAGTGTATCCTGTATACAGTTATTGTCAACATACCCAGTGTACAGTCATACTGTCAGTGTATCCTGTATACAGTCATTGTCAACATACCCAGTGTATAGTCATACTATCAGTGTATCATGTATACAGTCACTGTCAACATACCCAGTGTATAGTCATACTGTCAGTGTATCCTGTATACAGTCATTGTCAACATACCCAGTGTACAGTCATACTATCAGTGTATCCTGTATACAGTCATTGTCAACATACCTAGTGTATAGTTATACTATCAGTGTATCATGTATACAGTCACTGTCAACATACCTAGTGTACAGTCATACTGTCAGTGTATCCTGTATACAGTCACTGTCAACATACCCAGTGTACAGTCATACTGTCAGTATATCCTGTATACAGTCACTGTCAACATACCTAGTGTATAGTCATACTGTCAGTGTATCATGTATACAGTCACTGTCATACCTAGTGTACAGTCATACTGTCAGTGTATCATGTATACAGTCACTGTCAACATACCTAGTGTATAGTCATATTATCAGTGTATCATGTATACTTCCTCCAATTGCATCAGCCTTGTTGTGGCGGGGGAGCTTGTGTGTCCTTACGATCCCAGGAGCTATGCCGGCGAGGACTTCGTGGGCCCTGGCAGCTTCAAGCAAGCCGGACAGGTCGCTGGGGGAGGGGCCAGACTAAGGGGTGCATACAAACAAGTCCTGGCAGCAGGGGATGGGTGAAAAAGAGGGTAAAGAAGATACACTTTTCATATATGGCTTCTTTTTCAATGTCGTGAGCAGATGATTTCTTCGAAGGAACAATGGTCAGGATCTCAGCACTGTAAGTGCACTGCGCGGCAAGAAGGCACCCGCAAACTACTTGCTTGTACTTTTGCTAATTTTTGCATATGATGAACTTACAAAATGGAAAACGTTATAGTTCTGTGTCCTCTGAGTCCCCCAGGGGGGACCTGAACTCAATGGCTACTGGGGAGGGAGAGTCCGTGTCTGTGAAAGGTAGCTGTGATGACGGTAATGGATTACCCGACGGAGGTTATTGGAAGCGGACATGTAGAAACTCCTCAAAAATGCAAAATCACAAAAAGAAAAAAATGCAAAAAAAGGATTTGAATATAGGGACATGGAATGTACAGACTATGTTAGAATTAGGAAAGCTCTACCTACTAGTCAAAGAATTAGAAAGGAGCAAGATGAACATAACAGGGCTCTGTGAGGTTAGATGGAGTGGGCAGGGACTTTTTACTGTAGGAGAGCATACAGTTGTATATAGTGGAAATGAAAAAGGTGGCTCAAGAGGAGTAGCAATTGTGCTGGACAAAAAGCATGCTGGAGCTCTGAAAAGCTATAATCCAATTAATGACAGATTTCTCACTGTCAAAATAAATACCAAATATGCTGTTTTGAACATAGTTCAAGCTTATGCTCCAACATCCACTAGCTCAGAAGAAGAAATAGAAAATTTTTACAATGACCTCCAAACTATCAGAGACAAAATTCCCAAAAAGGAAATATGCATTGTGATGGGTGACTTCAACGCTAAAGTTGGAGAGGGGACTGACACAGAATGTGGAATAGGACCATATGGTTTAGGAGAACGAAATGAGAGAGGTGACATGCTGGCTCTGTTTTGTCAGGCAAATGAGATGAACATCACAAATACTTTCTTCCAACAACCACTGCGCAGAAGATACACATGGATCTCTCCAGGAGACAGGTGTCGTAATCAGATTGATTATATTATCATTGACAGATCCTGGAAATCAACTGTCCTCAATGCAAAAACAAAGCCTGGAACAGACTGCGACACGGATCACATTCTTGTGACAACCAAATTAAGAATGAAAATATTGAAGAAGCCTAAAACCAAATCGACGCCAAAGTTCGACATATCAAAATTAGAAAACCCTGAGCTGGCGTTAGAATTTAGTATAGAAACAAGTAATCGTTTCTTAAAGTTACTTGAAGTTTGGGATGAAAATGACTCATATCCTGATGAAATCTGGACAGACATAAAAAACACACTGACCAAAATCTCTGAAGAAAAACTAGGAAAAGAAGAGAAAAGGAAAAAAGCTAAGCCCTACATAAGTCAGGAAGTGATAGATCTGGCAGAAAAGAAAAGTCAAGCTCGAAAGCAGGGAGAGCGGGAAAAATACTCAGCACTGAAAAGGGAAATAAAAAGTAAAGTCAGAAGAGACAAAGCAAATTGGCTGGCACAAGAATGCAGTAAAATCAATGAACACAACGAAAACAGGAAGTCGAGGGAGCTCTTCAAACAAATAAAAAAAGTGAAAAAAACAAATTTCAAAGCAACAAACCAATGCATCAACAACAAGGATGGTCACACTCTGACTGAACCAGATGATGTCTTGGATAGGTGGAACGAATATGGCACATCACTTTTTGGCAAACCTGACAGCCATGAAAATAATTTAGAGCCAAATTTGGAATTGACCCCTGGAGATACGGAACCTGAACCTCTGCTCAGCGAAGTTGAATCTGCCATTAAAGATCTAAAATGAAGAAAGTCTCCTGGTCTTGACAATATTCCTGGAGAGTTGTTGAAACACTCAGGTGATGGTGGACTCAAAGTAATGCATCACTTATGCTGCAAGATATGGAAGACTTGTCAGTGGCCTACAGACTGGAAGCTCCAAGAATTTGTCATGTTACATAAGAGTGGAAATGTCAAAGACTGCAACAATTATAGAACAATTGCACTGATCAGTCATGCCAGTAAAATACTGCTGATAATAATTTTAAACAGGTTAAAGCCAAAAGTAGAGGAAGAGCTATCCGACTGTCAGGCAGGCTATAGGAAAAACAGGGGAACAATAGATATGCTGTTTGTACTCCAGATATTGATAGAAAAGATTAGAAACACAGACCAAGAGATGTTCATCGTTTTCATTGACTACAGCAAAGCGTTTGATAGCGTGATTCACCAAAGTCTTTTCCACTTCATGATCAAAATGGGTTTTCCAAGACATCTGGTTTCCCTCATAGCTTCATTATATAATGATCAAAAAGCAACAATCAGATGGAATAATCAAAACTGCAAATTTTTTAACATCACTAAAGGGGTAAGGCAAGGTTGCATCCTGTCTCCACATCTCTTCAGCATATACACTGAACATATCATGAGAGAAGCAGACATAGAAGACATGGGAGTAAATATTGGTGGTAGAAACCTGTCAAATTTACGCTACGCAGATGACACAGGATTACTGGCAGACAACATTACAGGCTCTAGGAGGATCCTGTACAGGGTAGACCGGGTTGGAAAGGCAGCTGGGCTGGACTTAGATTCAAAGAAGACAAAGGTTATGCATGTTGCAGGCAAATATAACACTAGACAGGACCAGATCATGCTAAACCAAGTCCCTCTAGAAAATGTCAAGGACTTTAGATATTTAGGTTCAGTCAAGACACACGATGGAACATGCTCAAAAGACATAAAGATGAGAATTGGAATGGCCAAGAACAGTATGGTTCAATTGAACAATATTTGGAAAGACCACAGCATAACAGCAGACCTTAAGATAAAACTCTTAAAATGTCTTGTCTGGCCAGTGATGTTATACGGCTGCGAGGCATGGACAATGAAGAAAGAGGATGAAAGACGAGTGGAAGCAGCAGAGCTGTGGTTTTACCGAAGACTGCTGAGGGTCAAATGGACGGATAGGCGCTCAAATGAAAGCATACTGAATGAGTTGGGTACTACACGCAAGCTTCTAGTACTCATACAACGGAGGAAACTGAAATATGTTGGACACGCAATCCGTAATGAGAGAACAGACTTGATGTCCACTGTCCTCCAAGGTAAAGTGGAAGGAAAGAGAAACAGAGGACGGCCACCTGCATCACTTGCTAGAAACATCACAAACATCAGTGGCAAGAAACTCCAGGAGGTGGTCAGACTTAGCCAAGATCGAGAGTGCTGGAGGCAACTTGTGAGGACATCATGTGCAGCGGCCAACACTGTTCCCGGTGACGCCGACAGGTGAGACAGGTGAGACATGTATAGTCACTGTCAACATATCTAGTGTACAGTCACACTGTCAGTGTATCCTGTATACAGTCATTGTCAACATACCTAGTGTATAGTCACACTGTCAGTGTATCCTGTATACAGTCATTGTCAACATACCCAGTGTATAGTCACACTCTCAGTGTATCCTGTATACAGTCACTGTCAACATACCTAGTGTATAGTCATACTATCAGTGTATCATGTATACAGTCATTGTCAACATACCCAGTGTACAGTCATACTATCGTGTATCCTGTATACAGTCACTGTCAACATACCCAGTGTACAGTCATACTGTCAGTGCATCATGTATACAGTCACTGTCAACATACCCAGTGTATAGTCACACTATCAGTGTATCCTGTATACAGTCACTGTCAACATACCTAGTGTATAGTCACACTATCAGTGTATCCTGTATACAGTCACTGTCAACATACCCAGTGTATAGTCATACTATCAGTGTATCCTGTATACAGTCACTGTCAACATACCCAGTGTACAGTCATACTGTCAGTGTATCCTGTATACAGTCATTGTCAACATACCCAGTGTACAGTCATACTGTCAGTGTATCCTGTATACAGTCATTGTCAACATACCCAGTATATAGTCACACTGTCAGTGTATCCTGTATACAGTCATTGTCAACATACCCAGTGTACAGTCATACTGTCAGTGTATCCTGTATACAGTCATTGTCAACATACCCAGTATATAGTCACAGTGTCAGTGTATCCTGTATACAGTCATTGTCAACATACCCAGTATATAGTCACACTGTCAGTGTATCCTGTATACAGTCATTGTCAACATACCCAGTGTACAGTCATACTGTCAGTGTATCCTGTATACAGTCATTGTCAACATACCCAGTATATAGTCACACTGTCAGTGTATCCTGTATACAGTCATTGTCAACATACCCAGTATATAGTCACACTGTCAGTGTATCCTGTATACAGTCATTGTCAACATACCCAGTGTACTGTCATACTGTCAGTGTATCCTGTATACAGTCACTGTCAACATACCTAGTGTACAGTCATACTGTCAGTGTATCCTGTATACAGTCACTGTCAACATACCTAGTGTACAGTCATACTGTCAGTGTATCCTGTATACAGTCATTGTCAACATACCCAGTGTACAGTCATACTATCAGTGTATCCTGTATACAGTCATTGTCAACATACCCAGTGTATAGTCATACTGTCAGTGTATCATGTATATAGTCATTGTCAACATACCCAGTGTACAGTCATACTGTCAGTGTATCCTGTATACAGTCATTGTCAACATACCTAGTGTATAGTCATACTGTCAGTGATCCTGTATACAGTCATTGTCAACATACCCAGTGTATAGTCATACTGTCAGTGTATCCTGTATACAGTCACTGTCAACATACCCAGTGTATAGTCATACTGTCAGTGTATCCTGTATACAGTCACTGTCAACATACCCAGTATATAGTCATACTGTCAGTGTATCATGTATGTAATCATTGTCAACATACCCAGTGTAAGATCATATCGTCAACAAGTCAACATCTTCATCCAAAAAGTGAACCGAGAACAAAAGTAAAGTTCACAAGTCACAAACTGGAGACCAAGTCCAACTCCTTCCAGTGGGCACTCCTTCAATGAAACAGTTCAGGGATTGCTCAGGTACAAAATAGCCTCACTCCGCGCGCGTGCGCGCGCACACACACACTCACACACACACACGCGTGCGCGCACACACACACACACACACACACACACACACACACACACACACACACACACACAACACAGACAGAGAGAGACAGAGAGAGAGGCATACACTACAATACCATCTCTCAGTGTACAAAAGCTCCACTCCACAACTCCGGCACTATCGCAGACTCTTTATAAGAGACAGACTGTGTTATCAAGAAACAAAAGCAGCCGTGACTACTATTTTACTCCACCACGCAACTGCACTATGAGTGATGCTAAAGAACTGATTCGTTATCGGGAACAGAGCAGGCTCTGGAGCATTTCTGATGGCGGACCAGCTGTCAGCGTCCCGGCTTCTTGGCAACCACAGACCAGGGGGAAATGATGGACGTTGTGACAGTTTATCCTGCCTGCCGTTGGCCCGCTACTTTACACACTATTCCATCAGGACTGACGGGATTAAGTCAACCAAGATCGCCAAGCCAACAAATATTATTCTTTTTGTAAAAACTATTAAGTAAGAGATGATGTAAATAAATAACCTCGTGGGATGCTGAGGGCTCTTTCAGTGTAAATAGTATCCCCACCTCCTGGAAATTCTGTGCTAAAATTTCCTATTTTCTGTCATTCTCTTTGTTTCTGCCTTGTTCCTTTGCTTTCTGTCATTTCTTTCAATCATTTTCTGCCTTGCTGGTCCACTCGCCTATACGTGTTCAATAAAGGCTTAATACTTTCTCTTAGGATCGATGATTGGGTACATGTATTAAGCGCATTTTTGGCTCTAGGGAAATGAGATACGTGGAAGCAATTCTAGGTAATTTAGGCCCGTTTTTATATATGTTTTAGTGTCCTTAGGTATGTTTAAATTTGTATTCAGGTGTTTCTTTTTAAATCCCCGGTGCGATAAATTAGACGGAGTGGTCAACGCGAGGGGCATCTCCGTAGATATGTGGACAAATGTATTGATATGTGTACTTGATTTTCTTTTCCTTGTTTTTTGTTTGTTTGTTTGTTGTTGTTGTTTTTGTTTGTTTGGGAGGTTTGTTTGTTTGTTTGGGGGGGTTGTTTGTTTATTTTTTGGTTGTTTCTGTTGAAGTATTGTGTATGTTCTGAAACGATCAAAGCCCTGATATGGCTCTACGCAGTCGGCTGGGTGTAAATGAATGGCAAGCCCGTGAAATATGAGTGACAGCAGGAGAATCCTAATGCATCATATCAGCAGCACGTTCTCCAAATCACTCTGCCCAGGTTCGTGCCTCTAAGATATCTATCCACTGGCACGATTTCCCACAGTCATTTGAAACCGAGAAATGCCTAGCACAGAAGTGAAGGTTGCAGTAGTGCAGGTGCACTCATTATCATTGAAACACACCCTTTGTGAACAACAAATGAGACTGAAGAAGCTGGATGTTTCAACTAACAATGCATAGTTGTGGCATCTATTTTCACCCAGTCATTCAAGTGAATTCATACCTCTGCCAACCACAAGCGCCATGTCAGGGCTACCTACAGATCAACAAATCTGAGCACACATCGAGTGTAGAGTCTTCAGAACTGTCCCTTCATTCTCCTATCCTGTTCGTCAACTTCCCGCAGGAAGCCAGTGGTGAAGACGAGGCAGGTTAAAACAACCATCATCACCATCATTATCATCATCATCATCATCATCATCATCATCATCATCATCATCATCAATCATCATCATCAAGTGCCCTGCCACGTGGTGTTGGCGATCATGGCCCTCTACACGAATCTATCCCTTGTCGCTGCAAGTACATCTCCCACCCTCTCTATCCTCAGCCACTCTGCAAGTCCGTCCATTACTTTTTTTCTATGGGTCTACCTGGCACTCTCTTTCCCCCCAGTTTTCCGGTCGTGACCAGGTGTTCTAATTTCTCTTTCCTTGTAAAATGTCTATGAATGTTGAACAAGTAAGCTGAAAATCCAAAACACTCTTCCAAATCAGGATCGACTTAAACGAAAAGCATTCATTTGCTTATTACTGAAAAAACTGTATCAGGTCAAGTGTCACGGAAAACAGTTCTTATCTTTCAACCTTGATTTTTGATGGCGTTAAAAGTCGATTCAAGAGGGATGCTCTCGGACATTTCTACACGCGCTTTACTCAATCTGCCATCAGTTATTTGACAGACTCCTTGATCCTGCACAAAACTCTATTCACTGGTAAGGTCTTGAAATGGAGGGGAGTGATGGGGGTGGGTGGGGTAACAATACCTGTAACAGACTAAGCTGATGCCACTACAATCATTGGTGCATTAAGACAGGCAGCAAACAGGCCAGATTTTATTATGAGACTGAACTAAAGACGATGGACCTTGAGCCTAGCTCTATTACAAGAACCAACAAACCCATTATTGAGTTCTAACGATGGTTCTGCACTGAAAAGTGGGATGGTTGTTTTGCAATCTGCGCACTTAAGAAATGATTCTACCAAGCAATATGGTAGAAGTAGAAAGGGAGGGGGGGGGTGTGAGTCGGTTTGATTGATTGATTTGGTTCAGTTTTTATGTCGGAACCCACCTCAGGTGATATGGCCGACAGGGATAACCATCCCAGGGAAGTGGAGGAAGGGGAACTTATGTAATCCTATACTGACACCACTCGAACAACAATGATGTTAAGATGGGACAGTGAGAAGGCTAGTTTTAATATAACGCATCCCGGGTTTCGAACCCACAACCATTAGCATGTGAATCCACTCTTTTGAACACATATAACAGAGTAAAACATCTATCGAAAAAAGCATTCATTTCATCAAAAGACATGTATTCATTTAGTCAGGCATTCAGCCAATCGTTTCTACATATGTTAAAAACAATTATACCACTAGGACTGGCATAAAATGCACATTACCTTTTAGCGATCAGAAGTCAACGTATAAAGGCAACATCTGAGGCGACCTATTTTGCTTGCACTTTCCCCCATCCGAAAAGAACACCACAAAGTAACTAATCCAGAGCGACCATGTCGATCAATGCCCAATCAATCCAACGTTAACAAGTCAGTCATGAGATATATTTCAACAATTCTGCAAGCGGGCCAGTTATGCACGATACAATAATTTGAACCGATTTCACTGCACATCAATTAAACAGTGCCCTGATGTGTGGTTGGTTATTTTAACCCTTTGACTCCCGGACGCTATCCACCAACTGCAAAAACTTAACCCTTTGACTCCCTCACCTATCCACCAGCTTCCTGCAGGAAGCTGGTGGATAGGGTGAGGGAATCAAAAGGTTAAGTTTTTGCTTTGCTAACACGGTTGACAACGCACGATGCTGGTGAACAGGGTGCAGGAGTCAAAGGGTTAAGTTGTTATTCGATTGGTTTGTTGAACAGTTGGTTAGTTGTGTGCTTGCTTTCTTTAGTTGTTTGGTTTGTAATGATGAACAAGTCCTACAGAGCGTAATTCTTGTAAATAACTCACTGCAGTTTGTATGTACATCTTCACATATGAATTATGTAAACCCTCGTGCGCGCACTCAATGGCATTCATCTTACGTCTACAAGAAATCTACAGTAAATCAAATCTTTTAGAAGTGTTCTTGGTTTTTCAAACTTGACAGGTAGCAAATTTAAAACAGAGGGTACTAAAAATCTGACTGGTCTCTGATCACTTGTCTTTAGATTATGCCAGGGGAGTTTCAAGAGCTTTTCACCGAAGAACAGAGAGTTCATGTTTTGTAAGTGGAGAGAAAAGTACTCAAGGAGAGTCATCATAATGACAATAAAGCAGATCCCGTATTCTGTATTGATAACTGTACTTAATAGGAAGCCAGTCCAGTTCTGACGGCAAAAATATAACATGGACAAAATGAATCATTTTTCCTTCTGCAAAGCAAGCCGCACTACACTGTTCTGAGCCTCATGCAAAAGATGTATTTGCTCAGAAGAAAGATCAATCAAGAGTGAAAATACAATAGTTTAGTCAGGATATCTCTTCAGCTGTGACAACACAGGCTGTTGCACATTTTGTCAGGTATGATGGAAATGCAAAAATGTCTTAGCTCTACAACAGATTCATGACAAAGGGTGCAAACCTGGTCTTAAAGTAACAGTGTCCAGTTATTTTTAATATTCAAATATGCTATAGATGCTTTGAATGCCAATCACGATCCACAAGTAAACGCTGAGATGTTGCCTGTCAGTAAAGAGGCGCTAGAGGGCATAGCTTATTTCACACACTTCTACAAGTCTTATGCTTGAAAGCTTTGTTACTGTTTGGCCAAGCAGACCGTAACTTTACACATAAAATACTTAAAATTGCTTTCGCATATCTCATTTCCTTAGAACCAAAAATGCACTCAACGTGTACACAACATTCAAACAGTAAGCAGAATATTATCAATTCGAAAACTATACAAATACACTTACGCCTACGCACGCACGCACGCATACATGCGCGACCGCGCGCGCGCGCGCGAACACACACACACACACACACACACACACACACACACACACCACACACACACACACACACACACACACACACACAAATGCTTACTCACATGTTAAACATGCCGTTATACAAGTTCCTCAGGTCTCGGGGAAACCATAGTTCCATACCCACACCACCTATGGAACCTCATCATCCCCATCTCCCACACACACACACACCCACTGACCACTGACCACCTGCTCCCATCACAGGTGGAAGAGCCTGTCAACCTCGCACAGAAACAAACCACCCTGCCATCACTTGCACACCTAAGCCTAAACGGAGCCCCAAACACACGTCTGTATGTCTGTGACTGATCCGCGTGGTGACGTCGTTTGGAGCCGTTACTGTGAACTGATACGTCCTAATCCTAACCCTACCTCAAACCCTCATATCTGGGGTCGGCTTTCTCTATAAATAGGTTGCCAATGCCGCAAGGGAGGATTCAAGGTAAGGCTAACGGCTAGAGCTAGAAATAAATTAGCATTAGTAATGTATCAAAGATCACTGGTCTGGTTGATGAGAGAAAAACACAGGCAAGACAGAAAGAGAGACAGAGACAGAGACAGACAGACAGCAGGAAGAGCGAGGACGAGAGAAAGAGACAAAAACCACGAGAGTAAAACAGAGTCCGAGAGAGAAAAAGAAAACCGATGAAACAATGTTCAAACACAACTTCAAACTACTCAAAGGTAGATCCCAGCTACAGTTAGTCCTTGCTATACCACACTACACGAACAGAACAAATGGAACAAAAGTGAATTGTAAAAGAAATCAAGAAAAAAAATCGACACATTTAAATTACAAATACAGAATCAAAGGACAAGAAGAAAGTAAAGGAAGCATTTGAAAACAAAAACAAAAACAAAAAAGGGAGAGTGGGAGACAAGTCAGCGCTAACGTCATGACGACAACGGATGAACCAAAACACACAATGCCAAAACAAGTTGTAGAATTATAATTAACACATTGACTTCTCTGTGTGTCAAATACACCTCAATCACTAGCAGCAACAACAAAAGCAACAATTCCAACGTAGTAATATTAGTAGTAACATCAATATTTTTTCAATCAAAATAACAACAGTTAATACAGTAACATTATTAAAAAGGTAAAGTACAAACATCTCAACAAATGAAAAGAAGAAAATAAAGGAAACACAAAGAACAAGCAGGGAAGGGGAGGGGAGACAAGTCAACTTTAATGCTATGATTAAAAACAATTGAACGTAACACATACAATGTAAAAGAAGTTATAACATTCAATTATCGCAAAATAGCGATTTTCACATATCAACCGGTTCACCATTTTACAGTAGTATGATTAATTCAGAGACAGTGAGAACAGGGAGAACGCAGAAACAATGCCTAAGCGCAGTTTGATAGGGCAGAGAAACAGAAAGACAGACAGAATGCGTGAAGGAGGGGGGGGGGGGAAGAGATGGAAAGACAGACAGGGAGGGAGGGAGTGAAGGAGGGAGAGAAATACAACAGTCAAACAAACCATCAAACAAAGCCAATGTTTGTTCCACACCTGACTGATAAAGAACTGCTCCCCATCACACATGACGTAGGGGATTTCGATGAAGATAGATGGACGTGTGTGTATTGTGTGCGTGTGTGTGGTGTGTGTGTGTGTGTGTGTGGTGTGTGTGTGTGTGTGTGTGTGGTGTGTGAGTGAGTTGTGTGTTGTTGTGTGTGTGTCTGTGTGTGTGTGTGTGGTGTGTGTGTGTGTGTGTGGTGTGAGTGAGTTGTGTGTTTGTTGTGTGTGTGTCTGTGTGTGTGTGTGAGAGAGTTGTGTGTGTGTGTGTGTGTGTGTGTGTTGTGTGTGTGTGTGTGTGTGTGTGTGTGCGAGGAGAGAGAGAGAGAGAGAGAGAGTTGTGTGTGTGTGTGTGTGTGTGTGTGTGTGTGTGTGTGTGTGTGTGTGTGTGATTGTGTGTTTGTGTGTGTGTGTGTTTGTGTGAGCTGTGTGTTGTGTGTGTGTATAAGTGTGTGGTTTGTGAACTTGAGTGTGTGTGCGTTTGTGTTTGTGTGCGTTTGTTTGTGCGTGCGTTTGTGTTTGTGTTTGTTTGTTTGTGCGTGCGTGCGCGTGTGTGTATTTACGTGTGCGTGTGTGTGTGTGTGTGTGTGAGTTGTGTGTTTGTGTGTGTGTATAAGTGTGTTTGTGTGTGGTTTGTGAACTTGAGTGTGTGTGCGTTTGAGTTTGCGTTGTTTGTTGTTTGTTTGTTTGTTTGTTGTTTGTGCCTGTTTGTGATTTTAAGTGTGTGAGCGTGTGTGTAACTCTGTGTGTGTGTGTGCGCGCGCGCGCGCGTGTGTGGTGTGTGTGTGTGTGTGTGTGTGTGTTTGCGTGTGTGTGTGGGTGTTTGCGTGTGTGTGTGTGTGCGTGTGTGTGTGTGTGTGTGTGTGTATGTATGTGTGTGTGTGTGTGTGTGTGGTGTGGTGTTTGCATGTGTGTGTGTGTGTGTACGTGTGTGTGGGGGGGGGGGGCTGTACGTGTATGTGTGTGTGGCTGTACGTGTATGTGTGTGAGTGTTAATATTTTCATACAATCTGATAACGTTGCTAGCACGATCTTTGTGTCATAACACATGATTTAGTATCTGCAGTACTGCAACTTACTCTGATGCCTGTTGTGTCACAATTACGTATATACAGTCTTACGCAATCTGTTAACACCACATGTACACAACAAAAAGACGTCGATCATTAAAGTGTGAGGCAGAACAAGGAAGACCCGGGATGATGGCGCGAAAGAAACACTGACGTCACACAGGATTTCTCCGCTTCAGTTTTCCAGCTCACTGCTGACTGTCAAATCTCTCTTCCGACGAAACCCATGATACCATCAAGCAGACAGACAAAAGAAAATAAGAAGCACACACCGATAGCACGTGTGGTTTATAATACTTGAAATTCCTCTATCGATAACAAGGTTAATGTTGACTTTTTTTTTCTTTTGTAAAGTGACGCGCTAAATAACTATCCCCCTCTTCAGTTACTATTCCTGTCCAAAAATGAAAAAACTTGTCTATAAATCAAGCAACAGGTTGAAAAAGAAGAGAGCGAGCATTAGCGATAATACACAAGAGGCAAAGTTGCCTAGTGCAAGTTGGAGTTGCCTCCCTTGCCTCACCATTTTCTCTCTCTCTCTCTCTCTCTCTCTCTCTCTCTCTCTCTCTCTCTCTCTCTCTCTCTCTCTCCTCTCTCATTTAATGACTGTTTTATGCTTCTTGCCACAAGGACAAAAATGTCAATGGCAATAAACCATTTTCAGTTTCAGTTTCTCTCTCTCTCTCTCTCTCTCTTTCATGCAGTGTTTTTGCCCCGTCGTGCATCAACAAATAACTTATAATTGTTATTGCTATTTCTGTTTAGCCCAGCCGACTGCATAGAGCCATATCAGGGCTATAACCGTTTCAAAACATACACAATATTTCAACAGGAACAAAAAATCAAATGGAAAAGAAAATTATGCACACATATCAATGCATTCGCGCGCACACTCCAAGGAGACGCCCCCGGTGCTGACCACTCAGTCCAACTTATCGCACATGGGATTTAAAAAATGTACCCAAACACAAATTGAAACAGAAGTAAGGACACTAAAACATATATAAAAAAAACGGGCCTAAACCACCTAAAATTACTTCCGCGTATCCCACTTCCCTAGAGCCAAAAATGCACTTTCTTTTTACTTTTATTGTTGTTTAAAGCCCAGCCGACTGTGCAGAGCCATATCAGGGCTATAACCGCTTCAAAACAAAAAAGTTCAACAGGAAAAAAAAAAGAAAATTAAGTACACATATCAATGCATTCGCGCACATAATCTAAGGACATGCCCCCGGCTTACGACCATTCCGTCCGATTTATCGCACAGGGGAGATTTAAAAAAACACACCTGATTACAAATATAAGCATACATAAGGACACCAAAACATATAAACAAACAGGCACAAATTACCTAAAATTACTTCCGCATATCTCACCTCCTTAGAGCCAAAATGCACTTAATACATGTACCCAATTATCATTCCAAAGAAAAAGTACGTAATACTTTATCGAACACATATAGGTGAATGGACCATTAGGGCAGAAAATAAGTAGAAATGACAGAAAGCAAGGCAACAAGGCAGAAACAAAGAGAGTGACAGAAAAGAGGAAATTTCTGGCACAGACTTTCCAGAAGGTGGGGATATTATTTATACTGAAAGAACCACCGGCATCTGCACGGGGGTCAACAAACAAGTAAGAATGGAACTAAATGAATAGAGATGTGTGTGTCTGCATCTACCGAATCACTGCATATAGTGTGTAGCATAATCGAAAACGATGCTGCGCTTTGTTGCAGCTTTAGTTCGAGCCTACACATCTAAATTCGGTTAAACACCCTCCGGATCATTAGTTATTGATGGGGCTTCAAAATAATGATAATACTAACAATAATAATGATACAATATTACAATGATGATGATGATGGTGATGGTGAATGATGATGATGATGATGATGATGATGAGAGATGATGACGACGACGACGACGACGACGACGACTTTACAGCGCCTCATTTCACGACAGCCCAAAGCTTAAAGGGCTTCACAAAGCATGGGAGACAAAGGCAGGCACACGTAAAGCAAGTACATGTCAACCCCTGCCGTTGTGATGAAAACAGTCGAACCACGATAATACAATGTTAAGGAAGCGATAACAAGAATTATAACACATCCATTTCAAATGTCAATCGATAAAAAAACATCCACACACAGACACACGCACGCACGCACGCGCGCGCGCGCCACACACACACACACACACACACACACACAGAGACTCTTTTACATCACATATACACACACACGCACGCACACACACATACACGCACGCGCACGCGCGCACACACATGCACAGAGACACACAGAGCATACGCATACAAGCATAAACACTGGCTCATTTAAATACACAAAAATACAATAACGTAGACACAGACACATAGATATACATATACATACACGTTCGTGCATTCACACATGTACACAAAACACACACGCACGCACGCACACACACACACGTACTCTCACACACACGCAGGCACACACACATACACACACACGCACGTGCGCGCGCAGCACGCACGCACGCACGCACGCACACACACACACACACACACGTACACACATACGTTCAGTCAGTCACATACAGATTACAGTTGAAAAAGATGACTCTTCGGAGTAGATTGGAAACAAATGATTGAAGCTGTATGTCTGACAAGGAGTTCGTTCCGTAGATTATCGTTGCAATTGCTGAGCTACCGTACATTTTCCGAAAGTTTTTGTTTTGAAAGATGGAAAACAAAAACAATGTGGGGTCTCAAGAGGAGCGAAGTTTTTTGAGTGGGGTGTAGATGCAGGGTGGCTGAGGACTGAGAGGGCGGAAAATGTACTTGCAGCGACAAGGGATAGATGCATACGGAGGGTCATGACCGCCAACGCCATGCAGCAGGGCACATGATGATGATGATGATGATGATGATGAATGACGGTGATGATGACGGTGATGATGATGATGATGATGATGGCGATGATGATGACGGTGATGATGATGATGATGATGATAGCGATGACGGTGATGATGACGGTGATGATGATGTTGACGGTGATGATGATGACGGTGATGATGATGATGATGGTGTAGATGTTAAGAATATCAGAGAAATGCTGGTGGCCTATATCAGAGACAGATGCAAAGCATACTGAGGAAAAGTCTATAAGTGACTCTACATTGAACAGGAAGCCAACGCAATGACCTGAGAAGAGTGGAGATATATTTGGAATATTTGAAAACTAACCGAGCAGCATTATTTTGAACTTTCCGAAGCCTGTAGAGAAGATATTTTGGAAGACCATCCAAAAGTGCCCTGCAACAGTCAAGTTGAGACAGAGCAAATGAACAAACAACTACTTTAATGGCATCAGTTAAAAGACAATGACGAACAGAACACATCTACCTAAATTCTTGATGGGCCACTTTGCAAAGTGTCTGATTTTCCGTAAGTCCAATCAGCTACACTCATATTTACTGAACTGATCTTTGTTTACTTAAATCATATGATGTTGATATTCAAATGTTCGACTTGACTCGACGCGTTCGTAATGTTAAAATTCTATTCTTTCCTTCCCCTCCCCACTCCCCAAAAAATAAGTTTCAAGATTTTTTTAAGGGGCAGAGAGGCCAGTGTTGAGAGCTGGCGGCACTGGGGATGAGCTGAGAGCAGTTGAATGGTGAACAGACCGAGTGGTTTCCGCTGTTTTGGTCACTGAAGTTTTCCGATCCGATTTTTCGTTAACTGCGGGCAGGATCAGCAATGCGCGCACGCCAAGAGCAGACGGCTTCCGGTACACTGTCCCGGCAATTTGCAGATTAGTTCGAAGACTAAAACTTCTGGAAGCAGATGTTTGCACAGTACCGTTGACAATGTACTTAAACTCATTTTATCGGATAACAAATAATTCAGACCACAAGGAAACAATCACTGCACCTTTATAAAGCAAACAAAAAACAAAACAAAACAAAACAAAAAACAAAGAGAGAAAAGAAAGAGAAAAAAGAAAGAGGTTTTTTGAAAGTATTGTTTCGTATCTAGTGTTTCTGTTTCGGTTTTGCAAGATCGCGGTACCAAGTTTATTAATAATGATGATAATGACGATGGTAATAATTTGAAGCACTTCTTCAACATCATTGTTATTGTGATTGTCATCCTTGCTTTAAACGGTGCAGACCCATATCAGGGCTATAATCATCAAAACAACAACAAAAAAGATACACCATAACTCACTGGAAAAAAGCAAACACCTGGAAAAGAGAATCAAGTACACATATCAATGCATTCGCACACATAATCCAAGGATACGCTAACTGCGTTAACCACTCATCCTGATGTTCTGTTCACAGGCATCTCACTCAATGAATTTCAACCAATTTCTCAAACTCTGACTGCCAGCATCCTGAAAGAAATGCCATTCAAATCTTGTGAATTTGTCCCCATACTTGCCTGTCTCTTTTCACAAAACTTCCTGAAATTCTTCCATCCATAATGCACATCATCAACACCTCTCTTCTCACTGAAACTGTCCCATCTTTTTTCAAAGCAGCCATTGTTCGACTTCTGCTGAGAACGAATAACCTCGATCTTAACATTCCACAAACATTATCATCCTGTCTCCAACTTGCCATTTCTTTCCAAACCCCGCGAGAGAGTGGTTTTGAAATAACTGAATAATCATCTCAGCCATCAATGTTTACCAACCTTTTCAGTCGGCTTGCCGTTCTGATCATAGCATCAAAACTGCTCCCATTCATAATGATGAATGACTTGTTACTTTCACCCGGCTATGGCCAAATCTCACTACTTATTCTTTTAAAATTTTCTGCTGTTTTTGACACCACTGACCACCGCATCCTTCTCTCTCGGCTGAAGCACACATTGGAATCAAAGACAGTGCTATTTTGTGGTTTATGACACACCGGTCCAACCGCTTATGGTCAATCGTGGTTAATGAGTCTGCCCAGCTAGTTGAACTTGCATACGGACTCCCCCGAGGCTCTGTGCTGGGGCCAGTTCTCTTCACACTCTGCACCTCACCACTTGCCCATGTCATCAGTCAGCCCGGCATCAGGTATTATTTTTATGCTGATGACTCCCGGTTCTGAAACGGTGCATCTCCTAAAAATCTTTCAATTCTTCTTCCCGAGGCCTCTGACTGCTTGGTCAAGTACCAAAACTGGATGATATGGAATAAGCTACAGTTGAATTGAGATAGTACTGAGGAGGTGCTCGTTGGCTTTCCCCTATAAAAGTTTGTTCTACCCAACTAGGTAACAACAGTGTTGTTCTTTCTGAATCAGTCAAGAACATCGATGTTGTTCTTGATCCTCAACTCTCTATAGAAATTCAACACCCAACTCTGTCAATCTTGTTACTGTCAACTGTGACGTTTCAGTTGTATTCGCCGTTATCTTTCAACTTCAGCAGCATCTAAACTTGCGACTTCTCTGATCTTATCTCGTATCGATTATTGTAAATCGCTGTTCTCTGACGTGCCTGCTTCTTCTGTTGCATGCCTCCGGCGTATTCAGAATTCTATGGCCCGTCTTGCCCTGCGTAAAAAGAAGCATGATCATGTCACTTCCTTACTTCACTTTCTCCACTGGCTGACCGTTTCTCAAAGAATTTTATACAAAATCAATACATTACGCTACAAGTGTATCAATGGTACTGCACCTATTCACCTTCGTGACCACCTCCAAATGTACACTCCTGCCCAACCTTTCCTTTCTGCTTCTGATACTAGCTGTCTTCAAATGCCTCGATACAAATGTACCACACTTAGTCACCGTTCTTTTTCTGTGTCTGGTCCATACAAATGGAACGATCTTCCCCTGTCTATTCGACTGTCACAGACTTTGTCTTCCTGCAAGTCCAGCTTGAAGACACACCTTTTTACCCAGCAATGATTTTCCCCCTCTACATTTTTACTATTTTGTCCCATTGCACTCTTGCCTTCCCTCTCCCAATTTGTTGTGCTTCGTGCCCCGGAGTTTTGTTATTGTTGTTTAAAGCCCAGCCGACTGCGTAGAGCCATATCAGGGCTAAAACCGCTTCAAAACATGCTAAACTTCAACAGGAAAAAAAAGAAAAGAAAATTAAGTACATACATCAGTGCATTCGCGCACATAATCTAAGGACATAACCCTGGTGTTGACCACTCCGTCCAATTTATCGCACAGGGGATTTAAAAAACACACCTGAATACAAATATAAGCATACCTTAGGACACCAAAACATATATAAAAACAGGCACAAATTACCTAAAATTGATTCCGCATATCTCACCTCCCTGGAGCCAAAAATGCACTTAATACATGTACCCAATTATCAATCCTAAGAAAAAGTACGTAAGACTTTATCGAATACATACAGGTGAATGGACCATGAAGGCAGAAAATAAGTAGAAATGACAGAAAGCAAAGGAACAAGGCAGAAACAAAGAGAGTGACAGGAAAGAGGAAATTTCTAGCACAGAATTTCCAGAAGGTGGGGATACTATTTATACTGAAAGATCCCCCGGCATCCCCACGGAGGAGCCCCGGAGTTTCGGTCATTGTTGGATGATTGTTTTGGTGAATGATGAGAGTTAGTGCTTTGGTTGGATTCTATTATCAAGATATGGCTCCTTATAAAGTCAAAGTCAATATTAATTCCAGGCGATAAAATATCCCTAGTTAAAAGCGACTAAAAATAGCTAATTATCTCCCTTGCCCACCCCCACCTCTCTCTCTCTCTCTCTTTCTCTCTCTCTCTCCCTTCCCCCCCCCCCCCCAAAAGTCACGTTTACATATATTCTCAAATCACCAGGATTTGTTATTGTATGATAAAGCAACTGCCCATACAAATACAAGACAACCGGCGTAAGGCAAAACATAAAAGAAAACAGCTTTTCAAAACAAACTGACGGATGGACAAAATCCAATTAATTTCCTCTAGAACAGATAAAAAGGGCAAGACAGTAGACAAGAAATAAACTTAACCTACATTTGGTGACAGACTTGAACGGAAATCAGTCATTGCTACAAAAACTGCCATTAAAGACAATGAGAAGTCAAAATCATGGACAACATGGCGATGACACGTACCCCCCGGAACTATGCTAATGGCACGAGCCACGTGCCTTAAGTATGCCTCGTGCCTTTGCTGTGTCATCTGCACGTGGGGTGGTGAGCGACCACAAGGACGTAGAGGCTCATTAGCCTTTTATCACTATTTGGCGGACTGCTCTTTGTTATGAAGATTTTAATGATGAACAACAACAATCTGCCGTGTTTAGGCATGCCGTATTTAAGGCAGAATTCGTTTGGATATGTGAGTGTGAGTGTGAGAGTGAGTGAGTGAGTGAGTGTGTGTGTGTGTGTGTGTGTGTGTGTGTGTGTGTGTGTGTGTGTGTGTGTGTGTGTGTGTGTGTGTTCGCGCGGGTGTGAGGTGTGGGGGAAGGGGGCGCGAACAGATTGTTCGTGACTGTGCCGTAAATGTGTGGAAAAGTGTGTCTATTTTGTATGTATATGTATATTTATATACTTTTCACTGTGTGCTATGTATATTATTCTGCAATGCATTTAAACAAGAAATCATCGACATCTTATCATCATATTTTCAACAGAACGAGTAGTATGCTTGAATGCTAAAGTGTATGCAGAAAGATGTAAAATCTTTGTTTACAAAGAACTCCGTTCATAATGTTCTGAATTAAATCTACGCTTCTCTCTTCTTCTCTCTCTCTCTCTCTCTCTCTCTCTCTCTCTCTCTCTCTCTCTCTCTCTCTCTCTCTGTGTCAGGTATGTATGTGCGCAAATAATTCAAGTAACATCAATGCCACAAGGAAAGTAGAAAAGTACGGTATTCATTAAATAAGACAAGGCATTTTTCATTTTATTTCTAAATAAGAAACGGTTTGTGTCGCAATTGGGTTCCAATATTTATGATGTGGTTTAACAGAATATTTTTCTCGGTGCCTCCTTTGTGCTAGATACAAGAGTGCTACACAAAGCCCTTCGTTAAGGCAGTCACTTCACTGATCCCAAAAGATAACAACGCAAAACACAACTGAACATTCAAGCACAACAAATCTCCTCAAAAACCAGTGCAGCAGAAAAAAGAAGAAATCCCGCTTAGGGCAGTGCTCTAAATCCTAGTGGATCCCATTGAGGACTCTCAGCAGGGCGTCCCCCACTCCCTCTAAAACCTCGCGCTCTTCTTCTCGCCTGGCCCGCGGCTGCCGGTAATTACCGGTCCACAGTTGGCGCTGACACTTGGAAAAGGGCCGAATATGATCGCCTCTAAACAATCACTTGCACTTGTCCCGCGTGGCGCTGACAATCTGGAGCTGCCAATCGTCCAGACCGGCTTCCAAGCGGACCCCCTCCCTTCCTTTTCTAAAGAGACAGCAGCCTCGGGTAGAGCGTGATCACCATCCAACGAGAGATCAACTCGCGATTAACTCGACCTGAAGCGCTCCCGGGGCCAGACAACTGACTTGCTATTGTAAGAACAAGTCGCGCCAGCGTTGGCCTGTAGGGGCTGTATTGGTATTCTTTCAATACGTTTCCAACTCTTATGCATGAGTTAAATGGTCTGTCAGTCCACGCCTGATTCCGGCGCACTGTGGGCAGGGCTCTTCAGCCACGTTGGCCATGGGTCAGCGAGGCGGGGCGGCCATTGGCCAATTACTGGCGAGAAAGCGATGGTTGCGAATAGCTAATGAACTCGCCTGCCTATTCTGGCTCTCCATTGGCTGGAGCACACTTAGAAACAACACGGCCTTGTAGTATGGACAAATATAGGACAATGACATCAGGCTTCTGTTCGTTTTAAATTAAATCAACTGGCCGTGAGTTGTGTTTTGTACGGTATGATACCATCATACAATATCGAGAATTCAGCTATAACAGTGACTGAAACTTTTGCATTTTACAAAAGCATCATAGTATATAGTTTTAACTTTGCAGTCAAAGACTAAATTAACCAATTCAAAATGTTTGCATTTGACTGAAAAAAAAAAAGAACAGATGGAAACAAATCTATTCTAGAGAATAAATTTTAAATGCTGAAACAGGAGAAAAAAGGTCACCACAAGGACGAGAGATTACAACGTTATGATCCGAAGATCAGTTTGAAATAGACCTATGCATCCGAAATTGAGAACTTAGTAAACATGTTTGTGTATATCCTAGGACATAAATGATCCTCCGAAAACAACGATATTGTCTGCACCTGAACAATAAGTATAACCGAAGATATTAACAAAACAAAACGAAAAAAAAAAAAAAAAAAAACGCATCCATGTTATATTTGCATTAATATCTTTCTTCACGATCTTGTTCACTGATTTCTTGGAATAATATCGAGTTCCAATGTAATGCACGATCTCTCTATCTCGTTCTCTGTTTTGCCAAATGGACAGTGTATTTTTCTGTTTTGTCCAGCGTATGTTACACAAATTATCTGCTGTCTGCAGGAAACTGGTAAGGGTGTATGAGAAAATGATTTGCAGTCTTACAAATAAGAAAGTCAAGTACTTGGAATAGAAAAAAAAGGATTAGGACTGAATTTCAAACAGCAACACAAGGATGGATTCGCCAAGCAGTGATGACCGTTACTCAGACTACTTCCAACTGGACAATGACCAGGAGAACGTGGACGTCAACGCTGTCCGTGACATACAATACGTCCACCAACAACACCATCATCACGCTCATCAACATTTCGACAAACATCGCTACCCACAGCAGCATCAGGACATCCAGCCAAGAAGCTACGGTGATCCCTTGTCCTCTTGCCACAACCATCAAGAGGCACACTGCAGAAGGTATGAAAACACCTTACCTTCATGTCAGAACCCTGAAGAGGCCGAGTTCCCACCTTGTGCTTATATGTACACATCTTACCCAGACACCCGCCGTCGCTGTTTTGACGACTCGCTCAATGACACAATCCCTTCTTCCTGTGGTTCCGCAGACCAAGACTTCAGACAGAAATCTGATCAGCCTTTCTCGATGAGTCAGCCACAATCTATGAGCTTGTCCGAACAACCGACTGTCAGACATCCAGACCAGCTGATGTCGGCCCGGGTGATAGATCACCAACCTTCCTCTGACAGGCTTGTTCTTCAGCAGTGCGGTATACGAAGGATGACAGGTGACTCATCAGTGAGGTCGTCTGAGCAGCCGTCGTGTTTGAGAACGTGCGATGGACCAACGTCAATGAGATCGTCAGACCCACAGACAGAAATCTTACAGTCCTCCAGGTTATCAGAGGAAGTGTCGTGTGTCAGGATGATGGAGCAGTCATCATCAGCAGTGTTCAATGGTCCTTTGAGATCGTTCAGCCATGGGGATTGCCTGCACGAGGACCCCGTGACCACTGAACACGGCTTTGGTCTGCAGGGTCCAGTCAGTGATCAGTCCCAACACTCACACACCCCTGTCCACCACAATGGACCACCACCCTGTCACTTGATTGACATGGACAGCGGTCAGGTCAGACATGGTATTCATTGATTATATCCATGTATTCATTGTTTGTGTTGTCATCTATTTATTTCTATTTTTCAACGACATACACCAACTGTCACGCATATAGCTAAGACTCCAACCCTTTTAGCCAAACTGACGACGAGACAATGCTAACATGTTGATAGCACATCTACAGACACTTATCACCCAGTTGGACCACATATGACCTCATAAAAAACATAACTGGTTTAATAAGAAATTAAACATACAGAGAGCAGTGCAATATAAATTTACTTTTCATCAGACAGGCTTCTTCTGAGAGTTCACTTAAGCAGGAAAAACGTGCTAGATTAGGTTTTAAATTGTATTCTTTTGTTTGAAACCGTCAGTGTGCTTGCTATTTTTTAACACATAACATTTTCTGTTCTACAAATATTTTATGTTCCACACGTACAGATATTATCATGAACAAACAAGAATTATGATAAAATCGAATACAATATCAGATTTTTTCTGCAACCAAGAAAACATGTTAACTATATTCAGCGGTCTGCCAAAATTGTTCGCTTATATCGCAGTTCAAAAAGATTGTTCAGTGCTCTCCCAGACTACAATGGCTACGATAATCGGCATTTGTTTTGCATCTCTGGTAAAATGACATTTGTTCCTATTAAACCGAGTGTCGATCTAATTGAAACCAATTTACACTAACTTTTTCATTTTTCATTTCATTATCTTTCTTTTATATGTATATATATAATTAGCTCACAAACTGAGAGAGCAAGCTTTCTTTCTCGTTCATTACAACAATGCAGCTTTGTCTTCTCAACATACAGTATATCACAATAATATTTTTAATCATGAATCATTGGTACAGTCATCCAGTCATTGCTTTGTTACTGCCTACGGTTACACTGTACTACGACATAAGCATTCAGCAAGTATTCTTATCATCCTGAGTGCTGGGATTTACTATATAAAACTAAATTCAAATGCGTCAAACAATCATGACTCAGAAATATTACTTCCGTTATGGCGAGTGGTTTTAACGCCACGACTTCTTTTTCATCATTATTGTACAGTATCTTTTTTGCTTTTGTTTTTTTTTCCACTTTCCATAATTTCTTAAAAGATAAACGAAAAATGATAGATCGAACTTGATGTTGAAGCTAGTACTTTTCATCAAAATTTTTCAAAGAAAGCACTACCATGCTGTTTATGGTGTCACTGGTACAATGGCGACAATACAAAAGATATGGACAGCAACAACTGTCACTCGCTCTGCGTATTTTTATAACTCCTATAACAGTTTTGTTGCAATGGTTATCTATGGCATAATGTTTGTCAATGTAATGACGTATATTTTCCACCAAACTTTGAATTCACAACATCGTTTAGCATAAATTACTACCACACATAGCAACAGAAGTGGACAATATAATCATGTCAAATAATAAAGTAAAAACAACAACAACAAAGCATATTACAGATAAATTCCATGTCATTTTCACTTAAAAAATACTTTATCGACAAATTAATGTACTTTTTTTAAGTTTACGCAAAACATGTGTAATAATACTAAGAACACACAGCACACAAGAGATGTCTATCACAAACAGGATAGAAGATTTTTAGGCATATTCAACTATGTATTTTTTTGTTATGAATAAGCTGGCTGATTATTAACTACAACCAAAACTGTGATATATTTCAATTAACCATCGATCTGACCAAAAGCGTTAAGTAAATACATAAATAAATGACATCGACATTGAATCTTGCAACTCAAAAACGTGGGTTGTAACAACTACTACATCAAGTCCGAGATACGATGCTTTAAGCTGTTTCGTGTACCATCAGCCTTTTCTAAAGTATGAAACTGGGACACAAAACAGTGAGAAAGAAAGAAACACACACACACACACACACACACACACACACACACACACACACACACACACACACACACACAACACACACAACACACAAAAGAAAAAAAGAAAACAACAGGAAAAAAATTAAAATACACATCACAGATATCCCCGAAAATCGTGTTCGGAATTACTGCACCGTTCCGTTGAAGAAAAGGCAATGAAATTTGCTGATTTTTTTTTCAATTTTGCTGGGAAAAGAGCAAAGGCAAATCATAACAAACGAAATACTTTCTACAGAATTATTCCTGAATGGAATATAATTTCTTTCTGTCCCATTTTCTTTTCATAGCTACAGAATCCGTACCATTTTTTTTACAATACGACGACGATGATGATGATGATGATAATGATGATGATGATGACGACGATGATGCTGTTTAGTTCTGTTCTGGATTGAGACCGCGTAACAGGGCTGTACTATGCGCTCACCTTCGTAATACATCCTGGCAGACAACTGTGGTGTTGGTAAAAAAATATATATACAAAAAAAGCAACACCCTCAATGACACATCCATAAATAGATGAGACTCGACTGAGTGGTCCCAGTCTCCCAATGAGTCCATACCACATCCAATTATGGGCAGGAGCCCGTTAGGGCCGAAAAATCCCACAATGACTTTGACGGGATTGATGGGATTCAAACCCACAACTTTCCATTCGTTCATCTGTTGCGGTAACCACTGCGCCACATAACTGGTATGAACACATTGAAAATTTGCCAACTTGCATATTGATGTTTGTCTTAATAAACAATCTATTATTGTTTGGGGAAAAAAGCAGGCATGCAGGTGTTCGGTTATTCTTTTCCAAACAGAAAATTCATTTCATTCATGATAATGATTTATGGACATTCACAACATGGAAAATTTATCGCCTATTACAGCAACTGTTCTTCAGATAACTCAAAATATAGCCAGTATTTTTTTATTTTTTTTTGGTCCCTTTTTATCCACTGGACGAGGCGGCAGGGAAGTTTTTAGCCCTCTTTTTATTATCCGTTGTTTGGTGTTTGTGGTCTGTTTGTGACCGTGCGTTCGCGCTTGACAAAGGCCGGTTGGCCGAAAATTTGCGCTTGTCTTGTCTTGTCTTGTTTTGTTGAATACGCGCTTGCATTGGTTTTCTTGTTCTTCTGGTTCCAGTATTTCTTTGATTTTTTTTTTTAACTTATAGGAAACCAATTCTTTTTGCGTAGGGAGACAATGTGGAATGTAGATGTCCATCATCATCATCAGCATCATTATCATCATCATCATCTATTCCGTCCTATTCTATTCTATTCTGTTCTGTTCTGTCCTCTGTGACCAGTATTCGTCGCATCATGGTCACGACCTACAGACCAGCGGTTACCCACCAGGCCCTCCCTCCCCCTGCACAGGGGACCCTCAACACTACCCAGTACCAGGCAGTGGACTTCCAATGGATTTCTACCAACAACAGGTACAATTCGATGTAAAACAATACAATAACGATGCTATACGGTGCAGTACAATGCAGTATAATAAACTTACTATTATACAAGAAATTTCAGTTAGACACAAGATAAAGCAGGGAACTACACTTAAGTGCAATACAATTTAATTCAACTCGATATAATGCGGTCACAACATTGTAATTCCATCGACAACAACAACATTTTTAGGAACAATAACGACAGAATGCATATTTCTCTATACGGACTGATACATGTCTTTTATTAATATTGTTTACAACACACATATACGCCAAACATGTACACACACACACACACACACACACACTCTCTCTCTCTCTCTCTCTCTCAAATATATTTCATTTTAATGTGTTGCTTACGCAAGTATTCGTTTCGGATGTGACAATTTTGCAATAGTCTCCCCAGGTATCTATGAACGTAGTCTTTTCCTTATTTTCATTATTCCCCTGGCAAAATTTGTCTCTGACACATTGAAATATACTTTTGTGTGTGTGTGTGTGTGTGTGTGTGTGTGTGTGTGTATGTGTGTGTGTGTGTGGTGTGTGTGTGTGTGTGTGTGTGTGTGTGTGTGTGTGTGTGTGTGTGTGCATGTGTGTGTGCATGTGTGTGTGTTCGTTCGTTCTTTGATTTAACGTCTTTTCACTATAAGTGATATTAGACGGAATGTGTGTGTGTGTGTGTGTGTGTGTGTGTGTGTGTGTGTGTGTGTGTGTGTGTGTGTGTGTGTGTGTGTGTGTGTATCACATATCTACATTCACTGATGCTGGTAATACTCACAATGCATGATTCTGTCAACATAATGGAAAATTACCCCAAGATTTTTGTTCAGTTTTGTTTCAAAAGACATTTTTAAGACAGTTGCTTTGTTTACTTCATTCCTTTAATTTTCTTTTTTTCCATTTTATAAATGAAAAAAAAAAGCGAAAATTCACAGAAACACACCTGATTTATAAAACATTAAAGCATCATGTTTATGATGATCATATTTTCAGACTACATACCTCTAAAATGAAAATACTGAGACATAAGTATCTGAAAAGTTGACTAGGATAATTTCGGGTCATTGAAGAACTAGAGCTTTCTAGGTCTGGCGACTTGCCAGCAAAATCTGTGTATACCTGTACCAGTGTTTTGTCCACACGCCATCATTAATCAATTTTTTACATACCATATTTATTAATGATATATGTTTCTCGTTTGAAAAAAAAAGACCGTTTCTTAATGTTGCAAACCGTGCGTGTGTGTGTGTGTGTGTGCACATTATTCTTGATACATGTGTATATATGCGATTGTAAGACTGCTGTGTGGAAGTATGGGTGTGAATGTATATGCATAAAACATGTTAAAGGGAGATATACACATGTATAAACAGTCATGTTTTATCTTAAGGTTTGTTGGCATAAAATTCCTACAATTTGTTGTTTCAAGATATAGATTCATTCGTGATTAAAAATACAACTTAAAACAAAAAACACATACATAAAAGAATACAATGTAGTCACGAAAACGGTCGAATACTCTTAAGTATTCATAACTATAAACAGACAAATCAACAAACACCAACACGTAAGAGCAATAATTGCATCTAAAATAAAATGTTCGTTGTACTAAAAACGTAAGACCCTAAACCAGCCCTCTGGGTGCTATACAGAAACTGTCTTAGAACACTTAGGATTGTTGGTCTTCGTTGCTATTCTACATGCTAATAGCACAGTGGACAGTAAATAAGTAAGATGCTTTACTGGATCATCATAGCACCATCTGCGACCAAGACTGTTTTCATCAAAAATCGAATCGTGAACAATTATGTTGGCTTGTGCTCCCCTTCATGCCTCAGAAGTTAAAACCGTTGAAGACTATTCATTTTATCATCATCATTATCATCATCAACAGCACCTTCACTATCATCAGTCCGTTTCAGTTTCAATTTCAATTTCTCAAGATGATGTCTCCGCGTTCGGAATGAATTCCACATGCACTAACGTCACAGGTAGTACGTGACGGAGAAGATCCAGAGTGATCACGGCACAAGCCTTAAGCCTGCAAATAAACCCATAAGCTGGCCAGGTCCTGAGGTCCTACTTAGATAGTTCCATAACCCTGGAATCGTATGGGAGTGAGGTGGCAGAGACCTCAACTTTTTCCGGGGCCAGCACCACGAGGGCGGCGCCCGTTCCCTCTCCCTCACTTCAAATTCATATTCAGTTCACATTTTTTTAATAATAATAATAATTAATAATAATTACAATATTTATATAGCGCAAAATCTTGATAAAATCAAATCTAAGCGCTGAAACAGACACACACACACGTACGCACGCACACACACGCACGCACGCACGCACACACACGCACGCACGCACATACACACACACACACACACACACACACACACGCACACGGCTATAAATGGGGAGAAAGAATAAAAGCAATGGAAAATTATAGAGAGCATATTATATACAATTATATATTACAATGTGATTCCCCTCCGAGTGGAGACAGGCTGCAGAGGGGATTGAGTGAGGTCAGGATTTTATGCAGAGGAGAAAAGGTGAGTTTTGAGAGCGGACTTGAAGGAGACAAAAATAGGTTGTTGACGGACTGAGAGAGGAAGTTTGTTCCAGGAGAGCGGACCAGAAACAGAGAAGGCTCGTGGACCATAGGTATTGAGCTTAGTGCGTGGAAAGCGAAAAGTCAGAGGATCGGAGGCAGAGCGGAGGGTACGTGAGGGAACATAGATCTCAAGTAGGCTTGACAGGTAATGGGGGGCTGCGTTATTGAGGCTTTTGTAGCACATGGTGTCTAGTTTGTACTATATGCGCTTTGATACAGGGAGCCAGTGAAGTTGTGCCAGGAGAGGAGATATGTGGTCAGCTTTTTCTTTTTGAGTACAAGGCGTGCAGCATTGCTTTGAATGCGCTGTAGGATGTGAATGGTGGAGGCAGGAAGACCGGACAGGAGTGAATTGCAATAGTCAATGCGAGACATTATGAAGGAGAGAACGAGTTTTGCAGTTGTTTCCACAGAGAGATACTTCCTGATCAGGCTTATACTACGACAACACTCACCGTTATGACACAAGACATATCATCAACTCTCTGTCCAATCACAATATGACACAACATATTTCTGAACCAACCCATAAAAAAGGTCACATTCTTGACTGAATCATTTCTCGTGATCACCACAATTCAGCTACTGACAACTGCCTAGTTCTTTCTACCCGTCTAACTTCAGCCCTTCCATCTGACCACTCTGCAATTCTCTGTTCTCTTGACATTTCTCCTCCTTCCCGTACCACGCGCACAGTGACTCGACGCAATCTCAAATCTATTGACCTCTCCACATTTTCATCTGATGCCTCCCGCCTCCTTTCTGAAAAGTCACACAACCTTGCCGATGAATTCTATACTACTCTCCACCATCTTCTGGACACTCATGCTCCAGCCACAACTCGTCTTTTACCTGACCGCCCCCCTACCCCCTGGCTCACTCATGAGATTGCCTGTGCAAAACGTGCCCGCCGCAGATCAGAGCGCCGCTGGCGCAAATCCAAACTCACTGTACATAGGCAACTTTTCCAAGCCTCTAAAACAAAAGTATCCACCCTCATTGCATCTGCAAAAACAAACTATTTCCAAACCAAAATCCTGAATGCCTCTTCTTCAAGAGAACTCTTTACAACCATGAATCATCTCCTTGGCACACGAAAAGATTTACCTCTCCCAACAAAACACACAAATGAAGAACTCCCATCTGTATTCTCCAAGTATTTCACCACCAAAATACAAACTCTTCGTGACAGGCTTGACAGGACACCCTGTCAACCATGCCCACCTGACCCTTCCTTCTCTGGCACACCTCTTACTACTTTTACCCCAGTCTCACAAGAAGAAATTCTCAACACAATCAGATCCATGTCGTTCAAAACCTGCGAACTGGATCCTCTTCCAGGTTCTCTCTACTCTGACTGTCTCCCTACTCTCCTCCCATTCATCACTGACATCATCAACACTTCTCTTCAAACTGGAACTGTCCCAGATTCTTTCAAGTCTGCTATTGTTCACCCTCTCCTCAAGAAATACAATTTAGACCCAAATGAACTGAAAAATTACCGGCCTATCTCTAATCTCTCTTTCTTATCAAAACTGCTTGAAAAAGTTGTCCTCAACCAGCTGAACTCTCACCTGTCTGCCAACAATCTTCTCAATCCTTTCCAGTCAGCCTACCGCCAGTGCCATAGCACTGAAACTGCCCTGCTACACATTCTCAACAATCTCCTCCTTGCAACTGATACTGGCAAAGTCTCTCTCCTCACACTCCTTGATCTGTCTGCAGCCTTTGATACCATTCATCATGGTATTCTCCTTTCTAGACTTCATCATACTTTTGGCATCTCTGACATTGCTCTCTCCTTTTTCACTTCATATCTGTCAAACAGAAAACAAACTGTTCTCATTAATGGCACTTACTCTCAACCTGCATGCCTGACCTGTGGTGTTCCACAAGGATCTGTCCTTGGCCCTGTTCTTTTCACTCTTTACACCTCCCCCTGTCCACCATCATCAACTCCCACTCTATAAAACACCACTTCTATGCTGATGACACCCAACTTCTAGACAGTGACACACCAGACAATATACAGTGCCTCTTGACTCGCACCACTGAGTGTTACTCGGACATTAAGAACTGGATGACATTCAATAAACTTCAGCTTAATGACGACAAGACAGAAGCTATCCTCATTGGCACCCGTCAGAAACTTTCTCAGCTGCCTCCTCTTTCTCTCCCATTATGTAACACATCAGTCCCAATTTCTGATTCAGCTAAAAACCTTGGTGTCTGCATTGACTCTACCCTCTCCATGAACAACTTTGTTTCTCAAACTGCCAGATCTTGCTACTTTCACCTCCATCGTATAAGCTTGATCAGGAAGTATCTCTCTGTGGAAACAACTGCAAAACTCGTTCTCTCCTTCATAATGTCTCGCATTGACTATTGCAATTCACTCCTGTCTGGTCTTCCTGCCTCCACCATTCACATCCTACAGCGCATTCAAAACAATGCTGCACGCCTTGTACTCAAAAAGAAAAAAGCTGACCACATATCTCCTCTCCTGGCACAACTTCACTGGCTCCCTGTATCAAAGCGCATACAGTACAAACTAGACACCATGTGCTACAAAAGCCTCAATAACGCAGCCCCCCATTACCTGTCAAGCCTACTTGAGATCTATGTTCCCTCACGTACCCTCCGCTCTGCCTCCGATCCTCTGACTTTTCGCTTTCCACGCACCAAGCTCAATACCTATGGTCCACGAGCCTTCTCTGTTTCTGGTCCACTTTCCTGGAACAAACTTCCTCTCTCTGTCCGTCAGCAACCTACTTTTGTCTCCTTCAAGTCCGCTCTCAAAACTCACCTTTTCTCCTCTGCATAAAATCCTGACCTCACTCATCCCCCCTCTGTAGCCTGTCTCCACTCGGAGGGGAATCACATTGTAATATATATTTGTATATAATATGCTCTCTATAATTTTCCATTGCTTTTATTCTTTTTCCCCATTTATAGCCATGTGTAAGTGTGTGTGTGCGCGCGTGCGTAAGTGTATGTTCAGCGCTTAGATTTGATTTTTATCGAGATTTTGCGCTATATAAATATTGTAATTATTATTATTATTATTATTATACGATGGAGGTGATAGTAGCAAGATCTGGCAGTTTGAGAAACAAAGTTGTTCATGGAGAGGGTAGAGTCAATGCAGACACCAAGGTTTTTAGCTGAATCAGAAATTGGGACTGATGTGTTACATAATGGGAGAGAAAGAGGAGGCAGCTGAGAAAGTTTCTGACGTGTGCCAATGAGGATAGCTTCTGTCTTGTCATCATTTAGCTGAAGTTTGTTGTATGTCATCCAATTTTTAATGTCCGAGTAACACTCAGTGGTGCGAGTCAGGAGGCGCTGTATATTGTCAGGTGAGTCACTGTCTTGAAGTTGGGTGTCATCAGCATAGAAGTGGTGTTTTATAGAGTGGGAGTTGATGATGGTGGACAGGGGAGGTGTAAAGAGTGAAAAGAACAGGGCCAAGGACAGATCCTTGTGGAACACCACAGGTCAGGTATGCAGGTTGAGAGTAAGTGCCATTGATGAGAACAGTTTGTTTTCTGTTTGATAGATATGAAGTGAACCAGGAGAGAGCAATGTCAGAGATGCCAAAAGTATGATGAAGTCTAGAAAGGAGAATACCATGATGAATGGTATCAAAGGCTGCAGACAGATCAAGGAGTGTGAGGAGAGAGACTTTGCCAGTATCAGCTGCAAGGAGGAGATTGTTGAGAATGTGTAGCAAGGCAGTTTCAGTGCTATGGCACTGGCGGTAGGCTGACTGGAAAGGATTGAGGAGATTGTTGGCAGACAGGTGAGAGTTCAGTTGGTTGAGGACAACTTTTTCAAGCAGTTTTGACAAGAAAGAGAAATTAGAGATAGGCCGGTAATTTTTCAGTTCATTTGGGTCTAAATTGTATTTCTTGAGGAGAGGGTGAACAATAGCAGACTTGAAAGAATCTGGGACAGTTCCAGTTTGAAGAGAAGTGTTGATGATGTCAGTGATGAATGGGAGGAGCGTAGGGAGAAAGTCAGAGTAGAGAGAACCTGGAAGAGGATCCAGTTCGCAGGTTTTGAACGACATGGATCCGATTGTGTTGAGAATTTCTTCTTGTGAGACTGGGGTAAAAGTAGTAAGAGGTGTGCCAGAGAAGGAAGGGTCAGGTGGGCATGGTTGACAGGTTGTCCTGTCAAGCCTGTCACGAAGAGTTTGTATTTTGGTGGTGAAATACTTGGAGAATACAGATGGGA
>CM060309.1:29228924-29231424 GCA_030674185.1 Monoplex corrugatus
TGGAATACGTGCAGGAGACCTTGAGAAGAAGTGCTGCAGGGGCTTCCGATGACGATCGGCTGGGATGGAACACAAGCGGTGAGTTTGGACTCTTGAGAGTTTGGGTTTGAGCTGGGATGGGTTGGACTTGGTAGGCCGGGATGGAGGTGGGGGTGATTTAGGTTGTGCTGAATTAGGTTGTGGCTAATTTGGTTTGTTTGGATTTGGTTTGATTTTCCTCTTTAAGCCCTCCATCCTCACCTCTATCCCTCGACCTCCCACACACCCACAATCTCCATTGTTTGAATATCGTTAAAAATGCGCACTGTCCACACTGTCCGCTTTCCTCTGTGTATGAGAGATTGCCAAATGGTTACAGTACTCGGTGAGATGCCAGCACTCACGGATATGATTCACAAACTGATCTGGGATATGGGGAGAATAGGGGGAGGGACGGTTGGATACAAATATTGACGAAGTATGAAATAGATCATCAAAATAAATGATCGTCATCAATGAATTTGTTATCACCATCACACCCTCCACCAGACCTTAAGGTGTGGTCCCGGTGGTAGTCTTTTAGACGATACAATGCAACTATGTCCCTTATGGAGCATGCTCTCAGCGCACGAAAGGAACTGGTGCCAACAAACGCGCTATTCCAGACGAACTTGTGTAAAAACATATAACTATAACTGACTGCAAAATGAAGGGGACAAATCAGGCGATCTGGCATTAAACGGTTGCTAGGTTTTGGTCATTGTCATTTTTGTTAAAAGCTCAGCCGACCGCGCAGAGCTATAAACGTTTCAAAACATATACATTACTTCATCACGGAAAAAAGGAAAAGAAAATTAAGTAAACATATCAATGCAGTTGCTCACATAATCTAAGGAGGTGTCCCTGGCGCTAACCACTCTGTCCAATTTATCGCACAGGGGATTTTAAAAAACATACCTGAACATAAACATAACTAAGAACACTAAAACCTATATTAAAACGAGCCTAAATCACTTAAAACTGCTTCCGCATACCTCATTTCCCTAGAGCCAAAAATACATCTACCCAATTATCAATCCTAAGAGAAAGCACGTAAGACCTTACTGAATACATACAGATGAACGGACCAGCAAGACAGAAACTGATAGGAAGAAATGACAGAAAGCAAAGGAACAAGGCAGAAACAAAGAGAGTGACAGAAAAGAGGAAATTTCTTACACACAATTTCCAGAAGGTGGGGATACTATTTACACTGAAACAGCCCCCGGCATCCCAAGGGGTGAGGTTGCTGAGCTAAAGACAGGTACCAATAAACAACAAGAAACTGTGGTGACATACTGTAATGAAGACAGGTACCAATAAACAACAAGGAACTGTGGTGACATACTGTAACTTTTGAACTATGGTTTATTAATCTGGTCAGCAAAGTGGTGTCTGTTTGATCGTGTTTTGAAACTGACGATGACAGGCGCCAGGGTGAAGTGGTTAGGGTTGCTGATGTTCTAGTCGGAAAGCCTGGGTTCCCACCCGCTTGGATACCGCTTGGTGGATAATGGGCGATGGCTCTTCCGATCTCCCAAGTCAATGTATGTGCAGACCTGTTAGTGCCTGAATTTTTTTTGCGTTTATACGTACATCATCATCATCATCATGTACCCTGCCGCATGGCGTTGGCGATCATGGCCCTCCATATGCATCTATCGCTTGTCGCCGCAAGCACATCTTCCACACTCTCTGTCCTCAGCCACACTGCAAGTCCGTCCAATATTTTCTCCCTGGGTCTACCTGGTGTACTCTTTCTCTCCAGCTTTCCTGTTGTGACCAGGTGCTCTAATATCCCTTTCTTCATAAAATGGCCCATAAATGTTGCTTGTCCTTTCCTAATCTTCCTCCATTTTCGGAGGTGTGCATGCTGGATATTTTCGTGTTTCTATAAGTCACTGAACTCTGACAGATCGTACGTGTTTAACGTGCATATTTGATGTTCTGCGTGTGTATAATCAGTAAAAAAAACCAAAAAAAACATGAAATCCCCTCATGCAAAAAACAGCAAATGACACAACTTGAAAAAAAGGTTGATAAGTTTAAATATCTGGGAACAGTCATCTCACCATACGGCAGACGCACATCAGAAATACCCAGCAGAATCGGCCAAGGCAAAACAGCATTCAAGAAGATGAAAAGCATTCATGCCAAAAAATGCATATCAGTTAACATTAGGAAGAGAGTTCTTGAGTGTTATGTAAAACCGATACTCTTATATGGTTGAGAGGCGTGGACAGTCAACACGCAAAATCTCAACAAGACTGAGGGAACTGAGATGTGGTTTCTAAGAAGAATGTTGAGAGTTCCGTGGACAGCAAAGAAAATAAACGAGACAGTCTTGATGGAGGCAGACACAAGAAAATCATGAATGAAGAAGATTAGGAAAAGACAAGCAACATTTCTACGACATTTTATGAGGAAAGAGAAATTAGAGCGCCTGGTCACAACAGGAAAGCTGGGGGGAAAGAGTACACCA
>CM060309.1:29236424-29261424 GCA_030674185.1 Monoplex corrugatus
GAGAGGCAGCACTGTCAGGCATAATGGAGGAACAGGCAACGACATCAAAAAACATCTCAATAATGCCACCAAAGTCAGAACGCTGAACAACGTGTGAGGGTTCGCCAAGTACAGCATCAACACCAAGGTGAGACTGAACCAGAGCTGTGTCCTTTCCAAACTACTGTAAGGTTCAGATTGCTGGAGGATGACACAGCAGCTTAACCAAGCCATCAACCTTCCATACAAACAACCACCGAAGAATCATACCAATCTTCTGGACCAACGCCATTTCCAAACAACAAAATATTCATTCACCCTGTGCAGTCAAAAGTATATTGGCACTATCATTATGACAAGATTCTTATTCTTATTATTGCTTAAAGCCCAGTCGACTGCGTACAGCCATATCAGGGCTATAACCGTTTCAATATACACACAGCATTTCAACAGGAAAAAAAAAGGAACAGAAAATTAAGTACACATATCAATGCATTAGCGCACATTGTCTCAGGAGATGCCCCTGGCGTTGACCATTCCATCCAATTTATCACACAGGGGATTTAAAAAACATACCTGAATACAAATTTAAATATAACTAAGGACACTGAAACATATAAAAACGGGTCTAAATTGCCTAAAATTGCTTTCGTGTATCTCATTCCCCTACAGCCAAACATGCACTTAACACATGTACCCAATTATCAATTTTAAGAGATAATATATGTACGACTTTATCAAACACATACAGGTGAATGGACCAGCAAGGCAGAAAATGATTGGAAAAAATAACAGAAAGCAACGGAGGCAAGCAGAAACAAAGACAGCGGCAGAAAAGAGGACAATTCTAGCAACAGAATTTCTAGAAGGTGGGGGTATTATTTATACTGAAAGAGCCCCCGGTATCCCCATAGGGGGGATAATAATAAGATAATGGAGATTGACTAGACACACAGTATGAAAAGAGCAGGATAACACCACTTGGACTACCCTTCATTGGACACTATAAGGAAGACGTCAGACAGGAAGACACAAGAATTCATAGCCATGACCAATAGAAGACCTCAAGGCCCTGAAACACCCGAGGTTCTATACACAGGCCGGCCTAGAACAGACTGATGTACAGATTTTTTTGTTGCTGTCTTTACGTGCAAACGGCATACTGAGCAGTAAGTTAAGTAAGCAAAACGTGCACACTTTTGATTCTATGAAGGAATGAAGTGTGGGGTTGGGGTTAGGTGATGATCAGGGCTTTTATTTGGTATAGGTTTTGGATCAGAATTCTAGGCCAGCATAACCATATTTCTAACCATAACCCTAACCTCATCACCGACTATAACCTTAACATAACCCTAACTGTATCCTTCATTCCGTCGTAAGGGGACTGACGTTCCCGCGCTGTTGTTTCAAAGATCATGACGACACTAATTCCATTTTTCAATGTACAATCAAATACAGTATATCACACATACGTTCATTCCGTCAAGGTCCCGCTATAGTGACATGATGTGCACAGGACACAGCAACAACAGGCCAGATTTCCATAGCAATCATAGACCCTATATCCATGGTATTATACAAATATGACAAAAATACTGAAGCATCCACAGGACCTTCAAATGATGACAATCTTTCGTCTTCTTCACTACAAAGCATGAATG
This sequence comes from Monoplex corrugatus, assembly GCA_030674185.1. Lineage (NCBI taxonomy): Eukaryota > Metazoa > Mollusca > Gastropoda > Littorinimorpha > Ranellidae > Monoplex > Monoplex corrugatus. The sequence continues at coordinate 29,238,065 of CM060309.1, forward strand.
AATATTCAAGTAGTGTTTCATCTCCCATGATAGTCGCTTACAGTAGGAGAAAAAATCGTAAACATCTGACAATAATGTAATATTATATCATGCTCGATACAGCTCGCACCAGTAGAACTAAAACGATTCGCCGCACATGTATAATATTGGCGGCAGCGCTAGACTGACTTAAGCATGTGTCACTTTATGTCACGTTTGTCATAGCGGAAGACCTCTCACCTTCCAATATGCTTGCATAGGTATCTACGAATAATCAGAAATATGTATTGGGAACAAACAGCTGCAATGAGCATAAAAAAAACGATATAAGCTCTTTCCAAAACATCAAAAGAGGAGTCAGACAGGGTTGTGTTTTGTCACCAGATCTGTTTTCACTTTACAGCCAAAACATCATGAGAAACCTAGAGGAAGTCTCTGGATTAAAGGTTGGAGGAAAAATGATAAACAACATTCGATACGCAGATGACACCGTGCTGATTGCAGAAAGTGAAAGGGACCTACAAAACCTTGTGAATATGCTTGAAATAGAAAGCAAAGGTAAGGGGTTGGAACTAAACAGCAGGAAGACTGAAGCCATGGTGATCAGTAAAAAACATGAAATCCCCTCATGCAAAATAACAGCAAACGGCGCAACCTTGAGACAGGTTGATAAGTTTAAATACCTGGGAACGATCATTTCACCAGACGGCAGATGCACACCAGAAACAGCCAGCAGAATCAGCCAAGCCAAAACAACATTCAAGAAGATGAAAAGCATTCTTACCAACAAATGCCTATCGATTAACACCAGGAAGAGAGTTCTTGAATGTTATATAGAACCAATTCTGTTGTACGGTTGCCAGGCGCGGACAGTCAACAAGCAAAGCCAGAGCAAGACTGGGGCAGCCGAGATGTGGTTTCTGAGAAGGATGTTGAGAGTTCCATGGACAGCAAAGAACACAAACAAGACAGTCTTGATGGAGGCAGACACAAGTAGATCATTCATAAGGAAGATTAGGAAAAGACAGGCAACATTTATAGGCCATTTTATGAGGAAAGGGGAATTGGAACACCTGGTCACAACGGGAAAGCTGGAGGGAAAGAGAGCACCGGGTAGACCCAGGGAGAAGATGCTAGACGAACTTGCAGAGTGGCTGGGGACAAGGAGAGTGGAAGAGATGCTTGAGGCAACAAGAGATAGAGACAGATGGAAGTCCATAATCGCCAACGCCATGCGGCAAGGCACTTGATGATGATGATGAGGTATCGATATTGGCCTTAGAAAAAAAATCTGCGTGTAGACTCAAGTAGATGTCGACCTCCTGGATTCCAACCTGCTTGCATAGGTTCGATACTGGCCTTAGAAAAAAATTGTGCACTCGCACTCCAATCCACACCATCAGGGCTGGGGAAGGTAAAACAGTGATGGTGAGTAGATGAGCACCGCTCTCATAATGCTGAGAAAAGTTGAGGCTTGTACCACTTCACTCCCCTATGACTTCAAAGCTACGGTTAACCTTTACCTGTTTATATTTTCATGAAGTGGGCCTACACACACACACACACACACACACACACGTACGCACGCACGCACACACACACACACACACACACACACACACACACACACACACACACACACACACACACACATACACAGAGTTCGCCAACAAAGCAATTTTGAAAATGTATTTGGTGCAGTTGGCACAAGTAAAATAATACACGTTAAAGTAGGAGTTGTTCGTGGAAAAAAAATTCTGTAAACAAGAAATACCCGAAGATGCTGGATGGTGGAACCCAGAGCACCAACGCCTCACCACTCTCCTTACAGTCACCTCCGAAGCTCCAGATAAACCTCAACAGCCATTTCATCAAGCAAAAGGGGGACTGTCCATGCATTGCACGACCCATCCGGACCCACTCATCTTACCTTGTTTACAAACTGAATGGGGAGATGACACACCTCGGGACACAGCCACACAACGTGCACCAATCAGACACCGGACTAAGAGAGAATGGAAGAGCCCTCTCTCATCCCATTCTGGGCCCCCATCTCTCTTTCAGGCAGCCCGCCCTGCCACCACCTCGCACAGCTGCCAGCTCTTTTCCCCTTACTATGGTCTCGACAGTCAGCAGTCAAAAGCTCCCAACGTTGCTTTACTACAACCAAAAGGGTGTTCAAACGGCCGCGAAAGTGGCCAGGCAAAATGCTCCAGACACAGGCCGATGTTGCTGTTCAGCAAGATCTGATATGCCCTGAAAAGGATCCCAAGTTTACCGTCTTTCCGAGCCGCCAGCAGGTCTTTCCCTGCGGTCATTAGGCCTGATTCCCTGAAGTCAACTGCAAAAATTCTGTAAAATAATTCACTGCAGTGAGTGACCTATCAAGATGCAGAAAAAGAGGAGTGGATAAATGACACCAGATTCTGGAAAGGGCGGCCCTAATTTCACTGCAAATCGTCGTACATGATCGGAATGAATTCAATAGTTTCCAATGCACTATACCTTGCACCGAAGGTTATACAGCTCGCTCTCTCTCTCTCTCTCCTCTCTCTCTCTCTCTCTCTCTCTCTCTCTCTCTCTCTCTCTCATTCTTTCTTTCTTTCTTTCTTTTTTCTCTTTCTCTTTCTGTCCCTCTCTCTCTTTCCGCTCTCTCTCTCTTGTTCATACTGGTTCAGCCGCAATGGTGGATGGATGACCTGGCAGACGCGGCTATTTGCCAGGTACATATGAGACAGACTTTGTTTGGGGGTTCTATTTATCTTCCCTTCCCCCCTATTTGGGGAGACTAGTGTTGTCCCTGGACAGGGCTACTCTGTTGCTGTGAGCGGATAAGAACGCTACATCTTCCTCAGTTTTACGTGGACGACCATCACCCCATAATCGCCTATATGTAGTCATAGAGACTACCAGCAGGCACTGTATCACAACAAGCCTACAATGCAATATGCTGCAATATACCATTGCAAGAATAACTCTTTACACATGACATATCAAATAACATAACGCAAGAAAGAATCAAACACCGGATTGCATTTTGACAGTGAGCTTTTTCAGGATCACGCTGTGGAAACTTTAAGTAATGGGTTACGGTGTGACATACTTTGTAAGAGCTCTTTTTCTTACTGTTCTATTTATTGATTTAATTGTCAAAAAAGGTGATTGTCGGATCTGGTGTGGGTATCCGTAAGGCCTGTAACCTACCGTGTGCTGTGCAAGCTACAAGCAGCACAAGGGAGACAGGCTGTGTTTTCAGTCGGCGAACACAACCATTGGCTATAACAATATCGGATAATGAAGAAAGTGGTGGATTCTGCCGTCGGCTGCATTCTCTTCTATACTTTTATTGTCGATATTTTTCAATCTCCCTTCTATAGAGAAATAAAGAGAAACTGAAAAAAACTGAAACTGTTTATTGTCATTACCCGAAAAGGTCTTTTGACAAGGGGGATAACAATTTTCCAGTAGTGCGACACATAATCCACTCTTTGTATGTGCGCAAATTCTTCACGCATAATCAAAAAAAAAAAAATATCGAACATCCATTCCTTGAACAGTCGAACATATTCTATGACCATTGTTTTGTGAAACCACAATAGGCACAATCCTACCACAATTTACACATACACCACGCCCAAACGAACACCATCCATCAAGGAACCCCACCCACCCCCTGCCAGGCCCGATCGGTTCAGCGAGAAATAAAGAGAGAGAGAGAGTGAGTCAGAAAGACAGACAGACAGACAGAGACTGAGACTGACAGAGACAGAGAGATAGACACAGAAAGATAGACAGAGAGACAGAGAGATAGACACAGAAAGATAGACAAACAGAGAGAAGACCGCTTCAAATCGACCTGAGGTGGGTAGGTTTGTGCGCGTGAGTGTGCAAATGTGTCTTTGTCGATCTGTCTGTCTCTGGCTGTCTCTCTGTGCGTGTCTATGTACGTCTGTCTGTGAGTCTGTGAGAAAAATGTATCAGCAGGGTTTTCTTAGCCGTTTCTAGATGAATCTTTACCAAACTAATTCAAAGGCGTGGACTGTTCTGGAGTCGTAAATGCGTAGATTTGGAAGTCATGGTGCCACGGTCAAGGTCACACAAAACCGAAAGTATGCATAATATCAACACTTTCTAAGGAAGCCGTATGAACATCATTTTCTCGGGAATTTCTGAAAATATCATTGTTATAAACTGCATTTCTCTGGCACTACTCTCCAAACAAAATATAACTCACTGCATACTATATGCACAATCAAGCTTTTAACAGAACACAGAGAACTCAAAATGTTTACATTGTAATTTGACTGTTTAACAGTCTGTCTGTCTTCATTTCACACCAAATGGGCGATTTCATCAAATCAGTTTCTTTAAGGTCACAGTGACCTCGACATGTACACAATCTGGATTTTCTACGATAGTTTTTGAATAAAACAGGAAACTTTTGGAATAGCTTGACCATCTTGTTTAATTTCTGTATCACAAAATACGTGTGTGGACAGGAGAATAATCATTTCATACAGACCGGAAGTACTCCATGTATATGTCTGTCTGTGTGTTTATCTCCCTTTGGCTGTCGTTATGTCCCTCATCGTGATCCCATTAAAGACAAGCGCCTCACGGTTATTGTTATTGTTACTGTTGTTTAAAGCCCAGCCGACCGCATAGAGCCATATCCGGGCTATAAAGTCTTTAAAACATACAAAACTTCAAAAGGAAAAAAGGAAAGAAAATTAAGTACACATATCAATGCATTCGCGCACATAATCTAAGGACATGCCCCCGGCGTTGACCACTCCGTCCAATTTATCGCACAGAGGATTTAAAAAACACACATGTATATAAATTTGAGCATACCTAAAGACACCAAAACATATATACAAATAGGCATAAATTACCTGAAATTGCTTCCGTATGTCTCACCTCCCTAGAGCCAAAAATGCAAATCATACATGTATCCAATTATCAATACAATGAGAAAGTACGTAATACTTCATCGAACACATACAAGTGAATGGACCAGCAAGGCAGAAAATGATAGGTTCAGATGACAAAAGCAATGGAGAAAGAAAGAAACAAAGAGAATGACAGAAAAGAGAAAATTTCTAGCAAAGAATTTCCAGAAGGTGGGGATACTATTTATACTGAAAGAGCCCCCGGCATCCCCACAGGGGAAAGCGCCTCAAGGTGAGTAGACTCTAGAGTGGTTATTCCTAAGACTGTTTCAGGATGTGGAGGGTCTGCAGCCATGACAGTCGCAGTAGGTTACTGGTAGCTGCTGCCTGCCCATCCACCGGCTGACGCAACCAGCTGTTTACACTTACAGGGTGGCTGTGGTCTGCTGCTGACCAGCCTGCCGGATCTGAGACCTCTCAGCAGATTTCTTGTCGTCTTTTTCAAACTGACCCTTCGTGCGTTTCTGTGCATACTGATTGTGCCAATCTTTCGCCATGGTAAGCGATATTTTGTTGTCGATATCATTACCATCATCAATGACAGTTGCAGTAGTAATAGTATCACTTATTATTATCATCGTCCGTAGTGGCAGTAGTATTAATTGTATATTAGCACCGTTGTTATTACTACTGTAACCATCGTCATCATTGGTAGCGCAATAGCAGTAATATTATTATTATTGTTGCTGCCGGACTTGAGACCTCTCAGAATGTCTCTGTCATTTTGTGCTTTTCTATGCATACTGATTATGCTACTCTTTTGCCATGGTCAGTAATACATTGCTGTCCATAATTTAATAGCATTGCTATCATTATTACTATTTCATTATTGTTAGTACTACTACTACTACTCCTACTACTATTACTACTACCACTACCACCACCACCACCACCACCACTACTACTTCTACTGTTGTTGTTATTATCATCATCAACATCATTATTGGCAGTAATAGTAGTAACAGTATCATTATTTTTTCTTCTTCTTCTTCTTCCTCTAATTGTTGTTATCGTCATAATCATATTCATAATCATCATCATCATGTCATAATCATATTCATAATCATCATCGTCATTATCACTATGATGATATATATATCATCACCATCATCACCCATCATCGCAATCATTAATAGTCTTCTAATAGCCTTGTATGAGATGTGCGAGGACTCACAGACTGAAAGGTTATGTGTATGTATGTGCATGCGTGTGTGCGTGAGTGTCTATCTTTCAGCTGAACTCTCTCTCTCTCTCTCTCTCTCTCTCTCTCTCTCTCTCTCTCTCTCTCTCTCTCTCTCTCTCTCTCTCTCTCTCTCTCCTCCCATCTCCTATTTTCTAAGGGGGACTGTTTCATATCGACCTGAGAAATGTGGTGTGTGTGTGTGTGTGTGTGTGTGTGTGTGTGTGTGTGTGTGTGTGTGTGTGTGTGTGTGTGTGTGTGTGTGTGTGTGTGTGTGAGTATGTATCTCACTGTGTGTATCTGTCTCACTGTGTGTGTGTTTGTGTGTGTATGTGTGTGTGTGTGTGTGTCTGCGTGTGTGTCTGCGTGTGTGTCTGCGTGTGTGTCTGCGTGTGTCTGTCTGTCTATCTCTCTGTGATTCAAAAGTGTTAATATGATTTTCTTAGGTGTTTCTGAGTGGATCTTTCCAAAAATGCAGACCGAATTACGCATCGTTGAGGAGTCGCATACACACCTACACACACACACACACACACACACACACACACACACACACACACACACACACACACACACACACACACACACACACACACACACACACACACACACACACAAGGGAGGTACCATTTACATTTTAACTCCAAACTCTCACCACGAAAAACTCATTATTTTCAATTCCCAAAGTCACCGCTTTTCTCAGATATTCCACTTTCTTCTTAAGAACCCGTCTCATGCCACACTCGGGCGCTGGCCCATCCCGATCGATGCCGTTCCAGACAAAAAGCAAATTTCGACACTGGCATCCTCCCATATCTCTCTGCCCAGCTTCCACTCTATTTCCCAGTTCCCTCCCGCCTAAACTGACACTATTTTATTTATTTTCCCTAGACACCGTTCCTTGGTGGGTAAAGGGTGGATATTTTTTTCGACCTCCAAGGTCAAGATGATTGCTGACCTGGCTGTACGTCAGTGGCTGGTTTATGGAAACATGAAAACACCCAGCATGGAAGCAGTCACAAGTTTGTAAAAATGGCTTTAAGTTTAAGTTAGTAACTTGTATTGTTGTAAAATGAAGTATCTTTATCATAATCAGTGTACTCTCTCTCTCTCTCTCTCTCTCTCTCTCTCTCTCTCTCTCTCTCTCTCTCTCTCTCTCTCTCTCTAAGCTAGCTCCGTAGTCTTGGTTTACATATCATAACCTCTACCCCCACCCCTTCTGTCATCTCTTATAACACACAGAAAGAAGATCAGTTCAGAGTCAATGAGATTTCCTTTAAATGTCAATGTTGAGAGAGAACTCAGGAGACAGACCAGAGCACAACCTGACAACGTCTGGTGGGAGCTACTTACAGTGGTGACAGTAGAAGTTGTTCTTCCTGCTGGTGGTGGCGTTGGTGCCGTAGCTGTTGTTGTCGATGTGGAGGCAGAGTCAACAGCAGTAGTGGTAGTAATCTATGTGGTGGTGGTGATGGTGGTCGTGGCAGCGACAGAAGCAGCTGCAACAACAGCAAAAGTAATAAGCCTGGCAGTAGCAGTTGTAGTGTAGTTCGTGGTAGTCGTGGTGCTAAGTAGTTTAGTAGTTGTAGTAGTGTAGTACAGTAGCAGCAGCAGCAACAACAGTATTAGTAATAGCGACATCAGAAGCAGCATTAGCAGTAACTTGCAGCAGCAGCAGCAGTAATAAAGTGGTAATACTAATAGTAGCGGTAATACTAACAGAAGCAGTAGAATAATAGGGATGACAATAACATTAATGATAATAAACCATTCTTCTACAGTGCTATTCTCCAAGTTCATTTTGACTCACTTTCAAAAAACAGAGCGTAATACATACAGAAGAACCAATATCACACACACACACACACACACACACACACAACACACACACACACACACACACACACACACACACACACACACACACACATACACACACAACCACATACATACATTCATATATCAGAATGCATACGTATTGTGTATATCTAATTATTTTTGAATCTCCGTTATAAAGAGGGAGGTTGCTTCGTATCGACCAGAAAGAGGGGCGTCTGTGTGTGCGCGTGTCTGTGACAGAAACGTGTCAGTAAAATGTTATCAGCTATTTCTGAATGGATCTTTAAGAACGGTGAAAGATGTCGACTGTTTAGGAGTCGCCAGTATATAAGTTTGAAAGTCATGACGCTCAGTGGTTGGCGCTACGATGTGAGAGCAATACTTTCTCTGAAATTTGTGACGTTATCAACATTCTGCTTTCGCTGTTGTGACAATCTACCATCGTCCTCGCTTCACGTCACGTTTCGTTTCATTTTATGCTTCTTCAAGGTCACGGAGGTTTTTTTAACTGATTTTTTTTCAGCTGGAATGGGAGATTGCGACAATGGCTTGACCAATGGGAGATTGTGAGAATGGTTTGCCCAATGGGAGATCGTGAAAATGGCTTGACCAATGGGAGATTGTGAGATGGTTTGATCAATGGGAGATTGTGTGGTTTGACCAATGGGAGATTGTGAGACTGGCTTGATCAATGGGAGATCGTGAGAATGGCCTTGACTAATGGGAGACTGTGAGAATGGCTTGATGAATGGGAGATCGTGAGAATGGTTTGACTAATGGGAGACTGTGAGAATGGCTTGACCAATTGGAGATTGTGAGAATGGTTTGACCAATGGGATTTGTGAGAATGGCTTGACCAGTGGGAGATTGTGAGACTGGTTTGACCAATGAGAGATTGTGAGAACGGTTTGACCAATGGGAGATCGTGAGAATGGCTTGACTAATGGAGACTGTGAGAAGCTGACATGAGAGATGTGACTAGCTTGAATAATGGGAGATTGTGAGAATGGCTTGACAATGGGAGGTTGTGAGACTGGCTTGACCAATGGGAGATTGTGACAATGGCTTGACCAATGGGAGATTGTGAGAATGACTTGACAATAGGAGATCGTGAGAATGGCTTGACCAAAGGGAGATTGTGACAATGGCTTGACCAATGGGAGATCGTGAGACCGGCTTGACCATCTTCTTCCTTTTCATCTTTTCCTGCTTGCAGCGTGAGTGTATCTCAGTGCACATAGGTCAGGCGGGGGTACAGATCGGCAACGCCTGCTGGGAGCTGTACTGCCTGGAGCACGGCATCCAGCCCGATGGCCACATGGCGCCCGACACCGCTGTCGGGGACGATTCCTTCAGCACCTTCTTCTGCGAGACCGGCTCCGGCAAGCACGTGCCCCGCGCTGTCTTTGTGGACCTGGAACCCTCTGTCGTTGGTGAGTGGTGGACACAGTGTTTTAACTCTTCTGACTCCCTGGACTCTAGGTCCACCAGCTTCCTGCACTGCCAACCATGCTAGCAAAAGCAAAAACTTAATCATTTGATTCCCTAACTCTATCCACCAGTTTCCTGCAGGAAGCTGGTTATTGTTATTGTTGTTTAAATCCCAACCAACTGCGCAGAGCCATATTGGGGCTATAACCAGTTCAAATCATACACAATACTTTAACAGGAAAACACATGAAAAGAAAATTAAGCACACGTACCAATGCATTCATGCACACAATCTAAGGAGATGCCCCTGGCGTTGACCATTCCGTCTAATTTATCGCACAGGGGATTTAAAAGAACATAACTGAATACAAATTTAAACATAACCAAGGACACAAAACAAATATAAAAACAGGCCTTAATTACCTAGAATTGCTTCCGCATATCTCATATCCCTAGACACAAAAATGCACTTAACATATATACCTAATTATCAATCCTCAAAGTAAATACGTAAGACTTTATCGAACACATACAGGTGAATGGGCCAGCAAGGCAGAAAATGGCACGAATAAATGACAGAAAGCAAAATACGAAGAAAGAAACAAAGAGTGACAGAAGAGAGGAAATTTCTGGCCCATAATTTCCAGAAGGTGGGGATACTATTTGTACTGAAAGAGCACCCGACATCCCCACGGGGGGAGGAAGCTGGTGGAGAGGGTGTGGGAATCAAAGGGTTAAGATTTTGCAGTTGGTGTATAGGGTGCGGGAGTCAAAGGGTTAATGTCAAGGCCACAGTTATCAGAGTCCTAGGTGGAGCAGGGGCAGAGCTCCAGACATCCAAACTGACCGCACGGCAAAGATTCCATGGGCGTGATTATCTGGTCCAAAGAAAACACTTATCCGTGTGTGCTCCAGTCCACCCAGCTGTGAGTGGGTACCCATCCCTGTTCATGGTCTGCGAAGATAAAGCAGTGAGGCACAGAAGGTGGACGGCCGCCGTCATAATACCGGCTCCGAGAAAAGCCGAGATTTCTACCAAAAGTACATTCCTTGTTTCTACAACTTCGCGCCTATGCAACCTTAGAATTTGGGGACAATCGACCTAAAGAAGGCTCGGAGATCGTAGAATCCAAAATTGTTAGGTCCACAGTTAGTCTGCAAAGTGGGAGGGTTTTCTTCTGATCATTGAAATATAAAAGGCTCCGAGTTCAAAGAATCCAAACTTGTTAGGTCCACAGTTTATTGTTATTTTTGTTTAAAGCCCAGCCGACTGCGTAGAGCCATACATATCAGTACTATAACCAGTTCAAAACATACACAATACTTCAATAAGAAAAAGGGAAAAGAAAATTAACTACACATATCAATGCATTCGCGCACATGATCTACAGACATGTCCCCGGCGTTGACCACTCCGTCCAATTTATTGCACAGGGGATTTAAAAAAAAACACACCTGAATACAAATTTAAACATAACTAAGGACACTAAAACATACAAAACGGGCCTAAATTACCTAAAATTGCTTCCGCATATCTCACCTCCCTAGAGGCAAAAAATGCACTTAATACATGTACCCAATTATCAATCCTAAGAGAAAATATGTAAGAGTTTATCCAACACATACACATAAATGGACCAGCATGGCAGAAAATGATAGGAAGAAACAAATCGAAGGAACAAAGAGAAACAACGAAAGTGACAGAAAAGAGGTAATTTCTAGCACACAATTTCCGGAAGATGGGGATACTATTTAACTGAAGGAGCCCCCGGCATCTACACGGGGGAGGTCCACAGTTAACAGCCTGCAAAATGGGAGGGTTGTCTTCTGATTATTGAAATATAAACGGAGATCGAAGAACCCAAACTTGTTAGGTCGACAATGCGTGTCTGCAAAGTCGAAGACTTTCTTCAAAATTACTAAAAGATAAAAGGCTAAGAGATCGTAGAATTCAAACTTGTTTGGTCCACAATAAAGAGAGTCAGCGAAGGTTATTCTCCTAGTTATCGAAATACGTATTGCAGAACCAGGATCTACTTTCAATGGAATTATATCATATTGCGCGTCAGGTTCATCCAAACTCAAGACGAATAACTATTGTTTGACTAAGACTGGTAAAGACAGTCCATCAAACTGGAATTTGTGTATAAAGAACATACACACACATGCACACACAAGCGCACACACACACACACACACACACATACACACACATAAACGCGCACGCACACACTCACAAGCACACACACATACGCACAAGCGCGCACACACGCACAAACACACACACACAATCACCCACACACAAGTACGCACACACACAATCACCAACACATAAGCACACACACACACACACACACAGACAGACACACGACAGACAGACAACACACACACACACACACACACACACACACACACACACACACACACACACACACACACACACACACACACACACACACAAGCTCAATACAAATCAATCACAACCAGTATACTTTTCGGGAAATTTGGTGTCTTTTTTTTTTTTAAAGCTAAATAAGACAAGGGAAAGAGAAAAACAGAAAGGAAGAAAGACTGAAAACGTTGAGAAATACAGACAAACAAACGTGGGAGGAAACGAGCGACACAGCGATTCTACGATTTCAGTGTCTATCGATCGATCAACACCCCACCCTCACCCCCCGACCGTCCCCCACCCCAACACGCTGAGAACACCGTCGGTATCGTTTGCCGAAAAAAAATCTTTACAGGATCGTTACTATGGCAACGGGTGCCGTTGATGTTATACAGCGGAGCGATGGCTTTTCTATGGAGATGCTGTTCTGGCAAAAAGACTGCTATGGACAGATGTTTGTCTCGGTCTGCCTCTAAGGGTTTTAGGTTTTTCGAGTGACACACTTTTTTCTCTCCAAAAATTATTGATTATTTCTTAATCTAATTAAGAGTGGTTTTGTTTATCTGTCTGTGTCAATGTCTGTGAAAGTGTGAGTGAGTGTATCGCGAGCGTGCCTGTGATGCGTGAATGAGAGAGAGAGAGAGAGAGAGAGAGAGAGAGAGAGAGAGAATTTGTATGCGTGTGTGTGTGTGTGTGTGAGTGTGTGTGTGTGTCTGTGTGTGTGTGTGTGTGTGTCTGTGTGTGTGTGTGTGTGTGTGTCTGTGTCTGTGTCTGTGTGTCTGTGTGTCTATAAATGTGTTTGGGCATGCGAGTGTACCATATAATTGTGTTCGTGTGTATTTGTGTGTTTGTCGGTTTGTCTGTATCTGAACATGCGCATGCTTGTGCACGCGATGTGCGTGTATGTGTGTGCGTATGTATGTGTTTGTGTGTGTGTGTGTGTGTGTACGCGTGTCCGTGCTTGTGTACGCGTGTCCGTGCTTATGTACGCGTGTCCGTGCTTGTGTATGCAAATGTACCTGTGATTGTGTGTGTGTGTGTGTGTGTGTGTGTGTGTGTGTGTGTGTGTGTGTGTGTGTGTGTGTGTGTGTGTGGTGCGTGCGTGCGTGCGTGCGTGCGTGTGTGTGTGTGTGCATTCGTGCGTGTGTGTGTGCGTGCGTGCGCGCGCGCGCGCGCGTGTACGCGTATGTGAATGTCCGTATGCTTCTTTGTACGTGTGTACCTGTGGAATTTGTGCGCATACATGTGCGCACACATTTGCCCGCGTATGCATATATATCTAAATGCACCTTCATTCCGCCTATATGCTTAAGTGTATATATATACTTAAAGAGCATTACATGCTGGCCGGTTGGTACTTTCGATAAAGCTGTGGACCCCTGATCAGATATCTCAAGTTCAATCCCAATCTTCAGAAATGAAATCTGGCCTGTCGCTGTTACCGTTATTTCTGTTCATAGCCCAGCCGACTACGTAGAGCAATATCAGGGCCATGACGTGTTTCAAGGCATACACAATACTTCAACAGGAGATAAAAAGGAAAAGAAAATGAAGTACACATATTAATGAAATCGCGCACATGATCTAAGGACATGCCTCTGGCGTTGACATCTCCGTCCAATTAATCGCACAGGGGATTTTAAAAAAAACATTCCTGAATACAAATTGAAACATAACTAAAGACACTGAAACATGTGTAAAAACAGGCCTAAATTACCTAAAACTGCTTCCGCATATCTCACCTCCCTAAGCCAAAAATGAACGTTATACATGTACCCAATTATCAATCCTAGGAGAAAGTACCTAAGACCTTATCGAACACACACATATGACAGGACCAGCAAGGTAGAAAATGACAGGAAGAAATGACAGAAAGCAAAGGAGGAAGAAACAAACAAGGAGAGTGACAGAAAAGAAGAAATTTCCAGTATAGAATTTCTAGAAGGTGGGGATACTATTCGTACTGAAAGAGCCCCCGGAATCCCCAAAGGGAGGCGGGGTGCAGCCTGTCGCTGCCCATCTTAATGTTTCCATCATTCTGGTGGAATCAGCTTGGTGCTTCATAGGTCCCTCTCCACTTCGCCATTTCAAAACTTTGCCAGTGCATAGCGTTCTGCGCAGGCTCAGATAGTTCGACAGATAACTGCTGGCAAATTTGGATTGAGCGCATATGGCATTTGTCCAAGTACCATGAAACCCTCTTGAACAAACTCCGAACTCCCAAGCTATGTAGAAAACACAGCAGTAAAAACCTTTACATTGCTTTCCATGAAAGAACGACCTACTGGGTGGGGGAGGCGGGGGGGGGGGTGGATGGGGGGATACCCTGCTCCGGTCAGTGATGGACGCTATGTGCAGGCAACCATGTACCAGACTTCCATCTTACACCAATAGGTCACAGACAGACAGAAACCAGAACAAGAAAAAGGAGACAGGAAATTTTTCATTTTCTGTGAATTCTATATATATTTGTGAAAAAGGAGTTTGTTGCTGCGAGTAGTTTTTTTTTTCCCGAAACCTTTATTTTGAATGTTGGTGTTGGTTCAACACAACCTGGTGCCGAGTTTTTGTTACTCTTAGAGCCTTAAATTAAAGGTTCATTCTCCTGATTTCTTTCTCACTATCTTGTGTTTCAGTGTATGTAAGGCCTGGATAAAATAATTAATCTAATGTACAAGAGAATAAGCACCGGGGAAAAATGAACAAAAGAGGGAAAGAGAAGAAAAGGAAAAAGAACTAAAGAGAAAGAAAGGAAAGAAGGAAGAAAGGGAAAACCAAAGGGAAGAAAAAAATGAAAGGAAGCTTTTTGCATCCACATCTCGCCCGAGCAGGAATTTAACTACACCTGAAAGAATACAACAAAAATTGTAAAAAGTAATGACAAATAATGTGAACATACTTTTTCGTCACGTCTTTGCGTTCGCCGTGTGTACGATCAGGCAACATGTGACGATGGCTGTGGCCGTTTTCTACAGTTCCTGCCCGTTGCCATGGAACTTAGTAGACAGAGTTGTAGTCGGCCATGTCTTTTGTTGTTCCACTAGGTACAGACGATATCGCTTACTGAAAACAAAAGTGAATAAGAGTTTCTGAATTGAAAACAAAAGTGAGTAAGCGTTTCTGAATTGAAAACGAAAGGGAGTAGATCTAAGAGTTTCTGAACTGATAGAACATAAATAATTAAATTCGGTTTCAGTTTCACAAATAGCGTCTCTGCATTCGGAATCAGTAAATTCCATATGCACTGATGTCACATATGCCATATGATGTAGAAGGTCCAAAATGATCATGGTACAAGCCATAATCCTGCATATAAGCCTTAAGTGCTGGTTAGGTCTTCAAAAACTGATAACGCTTAAAGTACTGCTTCTTGTAACTTTTGAAACTGAGTGGCTGTCGCTCATCTTCAGGTAGTAAGTTTAGAGATGGAGTTGTTTGTTTGCTGTTATTTCTGCTTTGTTTTGTTTCGTTTTAGTGTGTGTGTGGTATGGTGTGGTGTGGTGTGGTGTGGTGTGTGTAATAGGGATACTGTTTGTCTTCTGCAGTGGGGGGGGGGGGGGGGTTCGAGACGAGACAGACAGATAAACAGATATATAGGCAGGCAGATAGACAAACAGAGATCGAACTGAAACTCTGGAGATCTGAGGAAAATTACACAGCATGAAAACCCTCATTCTCTTCACACACACGTACAGCATGGCACATGCACACACATACGTACACACACGCGCGCACACACACATACACCCGCACGCATCTGTGCATACTTATGCACCTTTCTCTCTCTCTGCTGGCGAATCATTCCACAAAATGACGCACTACACCACACGTGCTTTCAAATGGCCAACCCGAACAGTCAGGGCAGCTGCTACACTGTAGCTCCCTCAGTCACTACAAGATTATGGAAATGTACCGTTCGTTGGAAATCTCCAGGGCCAATCTGGGTATAATATTACTGGGAATCTGCTCGTTGCCCATACAGTAGGCCTCCCCTGTCCGTGACACCTAGTGTCACCGAGGAAGAGGCTAAAGCCGATAGAGCTTACTGCCGGTGGAGGAAAAAAGAATAATTTGATTTTCTTTACTTTTCTTTGTTTGTTTTTGTTCGTGCTAGTAATGTTGTGATGGTGTGTAGTTTTTGTTTTTGTTTGTTTGTCTTTCATTCTTTGTCACATTGATTTGTGTGGTGTGTGTGTTGTGTGTGGGTGGGTGGGTGGGTGTGGGTGTGGGTGTGGATGTGCACGCGAAATATCGGCAGCTTTCCTGAAAGAAAGCACGCAAGCACAGAACAGAGCCACTTGGGTTTTGTGTTTGTGTGCTTTTTTTTTTTTTTTTTTTTTTTTGTCTTTTTGTACGCATGTATATTTGTCTACCCGTCGAGGTAGATGTTTTTACAGAAGTCTGCCAAGGACAGCTGTTTCGTTGCCATGGGATCTTTAACATAGGCTAAGTGCATGCTGCAAACAAGATAGGATGGTGCCACAAAACCGCGCATAAACCCTACACGCTGGCGCGGACCTGGCATATTGCCTCGCTAACTCTAAGCTATATAATAGTATGTCGGTCAAGATGGCGACGTCAGGAATTCCGGCTTTCAAGCCAAAGCATCCACTATAAAGATTGGAACAGGGAGGCTGGTAGGCATATATGCTTATCAACTCATGAAACAGCTCTCGATATATGGAAATGAAAGGACCAGACCCGTAAAGGCAACAACAGAAGCAGCTGAAAGAGTTCCAGCTGGTCGAGTCAGAACAAAAACGATCATCAGAAGGCTTAAAATTCCCATATATTCAGCAGCTGTCCGATATCTTAGTAGTTAAGACATTTGTCACAAGGGTGATTTGGCTTTGAGAACAGAAGGCAAGGATTCGAACCGAGATAAATAATAAAATATACAGGAGGACGACAGAAGATCACCTAAGAGGAGCACGTTCAAACCCAGGTAAAAAAATGGCGACTGCAAAAGTCATGACCTAGATGCGGCCCGGACACCTTAGTAAGGAGTTAAAAGCCGAAACAGTTGTTAGAGGAGGGGGGGAGGTTCTCCTCTGAGGAACTTCTGATGTCCAGCTCTCCTGGGTTTTTTTTTTTTTTTCTACAATAAAATGGTGAATGTCTTGATCTGTTTGTCAATGGAACCATCTACATATCTACATACACTTCCTATTAACTATCACAGCCATTGCAGTCTCGATGGTTCCATATGTAAGCAACCCTACGTTATCATAACCCCAAGAGAGGGAAAGTAGGATTGTTTTCTTGCAATGGTAAGCATAAACAGAAAGACAACAACAAACTATATTTTACTCGACAGAATTAACTATTTTGGAAAAAAAACAAAATGTAAACTTTGTGGAAGACAGCACAGTACTAAAAGAAATGTTGAGGGCTGGGGAGCAGCCTAGCTCTCCTCCTAGTGCGCTCTGTCAGTATTAAGTACTTTTTTCAAAGAACATGTTTTTATCGACCCAAAGCAGGTGACGATCGTTTCGTCCTGACTAGTGAACACGTCAGACCTGCTGCCTGGGATAGCAAGAGGAGAGGGGCCTCCACACGTATGCAGAGCATGTCACCTAAACTTTCGATGACCTAAATACTGACAGAGTGCTCTGGAAGGATCATTGCAACTGAATGACAAAAGGTCCTCAATTATTCCGTGGAATGATTCGCCAGCTGTCTTGTTATTTCAAACTCCAACAACATTTTTTAAAACGGCACTGTCTCTCTCAAAGGTTTCTGTTTCTTACTGTCTTTCAGACCATACACTTTAATCTGTCGAGAAAATGTGCATTTTGTTTGCCTGCTTGTTGTTTTTGTTTATGGTTTGTTTTGTTTTGTTTTTTTTGGGGGGGTAGTTTGTTTTTTGCGGGTTTTTTGTTTTGTTTTGTCTTTCTGTTCGTTCTTACCCTTGCCAAAAAATAAATAAATAAGCCTACTTTCCCTCTCTTGGGGCTGTGACAACGTACCTACATTTACTCTACTTGAAAAGGCCATCCCTGGCAGTCATTTTCATTTTTATAAATACTGACTCGTAACTGATTAACGAAGGGCCCTCAAACGCCAACACGATACGGGAAATCGTGTACAACATTGACAGAGGCTAGAACTCAACATTTGAGGTCTCTAGTTACATCAAAACCTGCAACATGAAAAGTGGCCTGTTAAGCTGCCTATCCTAATGTGTCCCTCATTGCAATGGTGTCAACTCAGTGGGCTATCTGTACAGATCTACAGAGAAATGTAGGTCTCTGGTGTTTCTTTTCTAGTGTCTTCTTTTACTTGTCGGCTTGCACATCATGATAGTCGCATGACAGTCAGCAGTAAGCTGGAAGACCTAAGACGAAAAGTGCCATGTGATATCAAGGTCTCCATTACACCGTTATCCAGATCTTCTTTGGTCTGCTTCAAACTTTCAATCCACATATCATTTTGTTATATGCTTGTTGATCCAGCTGGTAGGGTTGCATTCTCAGCAGATGACCCAAGTCACTTAATTCTCAAATGATGGATATGATGGTGGGCTGGCGTTGCTCCCACCATTTCTCTTATCTTAGTGTCTCTGATCATGTCACGCCTGGTCTTGTTGACAGCTCTTCTCAAACAAAACATTCACACGTGGTAATTTTGTGCTCGATGAGCTTGGTCAGGGTCCAGGTCTGACACTGGTATATCAGGGTGGGGATGAAAATGGATACGATGAGCATTGCTTTATTTCAATATGAATGTTGGGATGTTTCAGGAGTGGGGCAACTTGATAATAATACTGCTTGCTTTCTAGATTATGATCACACTTACATTAATGTGGTCTTTGTGTGAGCATAAAAAGTGTTGGTTCATTTCTTCCACCTGAAGACCTCCAGTACATTGCAAAATCTTGCAGTCTTTCAGACCATCTTTAGTACATTTCGGCTTTGTCCGAGCGCAATACACTGAAAACAAAAACATCTACTATGTTGTGTTTCTATAAGATTGATGCTACATATATTTTTTTAAATTTCAGACTGGTGTATAGTTATGCTCTCACGATAGATGGATATAGGAGTATAAGGATAAAAATTGTTTTGCTTCAAGTCTTTGTAGGCGTGATAGGCAGAACCCCAAAGGCAGTAAAATTTATAAGAAGGCATAATCCTGGATTTCCATAGCTTGGTGAAGATGACGTGCAATTGTAATGTGTGAGTAAGATTGCCGTGGAAGATTGTGGCTTCGTCCACGCACGATGGTACATTTACAAAATTCAAAACTAAAACCGATCTTTGTTTTAATATTTAAACGGAAAGTCAACAATCTGTATCGAACAGTTACTAATTTTGAACCGCTGACTGTTATGGACAGACGAAGTTCGCACAGGCAAGTACCGTACCCTGTTCCACCCCGAACAACTGATAGCGGGCAAGGAGGACGCGGCCAACAACTATGCTAGGGGTCACTACACCATCGGCAAGGAGATTGTGGACCTGGTGCTGGCCAGGATCAGGTGTGTGGGCGGACGGTGGTGGTGGTCAGTACAGTGGTGGTGATGGTGATGGTGGTTGTGGTGGTGTCTGGGTGGTGGTGCTGCTGGTGATGGTGTGTGTGTGTGTGTGTGTGTGTGTGTGTGTGTGTGTGTGTGTGTGTGTGTGTGTTATTGTGTGTGTGTGTGTTTATTGTGTGTTGTGTGTGTGTGTGTGTGTGTGTTTGTTTGTTTATTGTGTGTGTGTGTTTATTGTGTGTGTGTGTGTGTGTGTGTGTGTGTGTGTGTGTGTGTGTGTGTGTGTGTGTGTGTGTGTGTGTGTGTGTGACGAAGGAGGAGGAGGAAGAGGAGGAGGAGGAGAAGAAGAAAAAGAAGAAGAAGAAGAAGATTATAATAATAATATTGACGATGAAGGTGATGATGATATAACTGAACCGAGATTGCTCAGTTTCCTACGAGTTAATAAACAGGCTATTTTTTACAAACCGCCTATCATTGTCAGCACATTCGCCATCATCGTCATTATCAGTGGGAAAAGTAATAACAGTAATAGCAGAACCAACAATAGTGGTATCACGATTATCATCAACACGGTATCATCAGTTGAAAGAGGAGATCATCATCAATACTGTATCATCAGTTGAAATAGTAGATCATCATCAATACTGTATCGTCAGTTGAAACAGTATTAATAACATTCTTATCTATCAGAAAGTTGGCCGAGCAGTGTACGGGGCTGCAGGGTTTCTTGCTATTCCATTCCTTTGGGGGCGGAACGGGGTCTGGGTTCACTTCCCTTCTCATGGAACGCCTCTCTGTCGACTATGGCAAGAAGTCCAAGCTGGAGTTCTCCATCTATCCTGCTCCTCAGGTGGGATGATTCCCATTTTTACTCTCTATACAACAAAATGAACTTTAAAATTGCAATTTGTAATTGTAGACCTATCTCTAGGTTTTGTAATTGTCACAACTTCCTACTTGTGGAATTGCGTAATTTTAAGATGATAAGCAGAGCATAATGTTCCAGATGCATGCTCCAGATGCATTTTTTAACTATTCAGAGTCAATCGTGCTGTGAAAGTCTGATTGTTTGTCGTGTCTGTCAGTCAGTCTGTCTGTCTGTCTGTCAGACTGATGAGTACTAAAGTAGTGTCTGTCAATCTATCTGTGCATCGCTTTGTTCGTGTGTTTGTCTTTAGGTCTGTTGGTTCGAAAACAAAAACTTATCAGCAGTTTTTTTTTTTGTTTTTTTTTTTTTCTGACAAAGTAAAATCCTTCAAAAAATCATCATTCAAGAATTTCAGATGCAATGGACAAACAACTAGGGAAAAGAACAGGCAGTTTTCCGGAAAGGAATAGGATTTACTGACCCAAATATTGATCCTGCAAAATATCTCTGAACAATGCAAAATATCTCTGAACAATGCATAGAATGGCAGCGACAGCTCTACATCAACTTTGTGGGCTTTAGGGAGGCTCTTATCAGCACTCAAAGGGACAATCTGTGACGTATACACTCAGCATACGAGATCCCACAGTAGATCTTTCTCATCAAAAGTGTTCGCGCCAACTTCATTTGTAGAGTAAGAAACAGTGAACACAATTTCGAAGTAAACGTGAGAGAAAGACAAGGATGTGCAATGTCCATTAGGGCACTTTTTCTATTATGTTCTTCGGTAAGGGGATTTTGGAGATACATAGAAAGCACTGTTTTATCATTAGTCAAAAAGTGAGTAGCCGACATCTGTCTTCCACCGATTCCTGTTTGGCTATAATGAGCGAACATCTTCTTCACAAATTAACTTGTGGATCAACAAACTTCTTTTAGTTGAAAAAAATGTGCATCAGCAAAGTAAACAAAGCAGAACCTTTGTTTCAGTAAGAATTTGTTTTTTAGGAAAACGTGGAACTTCGAGGAATAGCCCTTCGCTGATAAGAAACATAAGAAAGTAACCGAAAGTCAATTGTGGCAGTCATGTTATACTGCAATTGCAGTTGTTTTATTCTTTCCAAATCAAACCGAAGCAACTGAATGGCAGTTTGTGCGAATAAGTTTTTAGTACAGCTACAAAGACATGCATGTTATAAAAGTAAGTCAACAAAAAATAAGACATATCAACACTACTAGAACTTTGAAATTGTTCATATAGCAGCGCACATACAGACAGTATGAAAAGTATGTAGTTTCAAAAATGTGATGGCTGGAAAAAGAAAGGCACAAAGGAAGAAAAAGTAGGAAATGATGGACGAAAAGAAGGAAAGAAAAAAGAAAAAAATGGCCTAGTGAAGAACGACACGTGCAGCACCAAAAAATGAGATAATAAGAAAAGTTAGAGAGAGGGGAAAATGCAAAAGGTGTTCCGTGTACTTGTATGCATCTAAGGTCCACTTGAAAATGAAATTAATGAATAAATAAATGAATAGATAAGTTGAGAAAATACAAATGAAAAAGTAATGTGTTATTGTCAGCACTGTTCTTCAATACTGCCAAAGACTGGGTGATGAGACGAACGAATAACGTCAACCAAGAGACAAACGGAATCTCTTTTCAACACTGGAAGATCTTGATATTGAAGACGTGACTCTGCACTGGACTCACACTTTCAGCAACACATACAGGACAAAACATCCTGTCTCAACATTTTCACACAATAAGTACGGTAGACCTAAACATCAGCCAGAAGAAAACAGAGGTGATGGAACTTAACATTCTTAACTTCTCACCAATCAAGCAGACATAACAGACCTACCCACAACTGAAGAGTTCATCTACCTAGATAGCATTACTACACACGACGAAGACGCAGGCAGTGGCATCTAGAACCGTCTTAGCAAAACCAGAAACGCCTTCAGAACGCTGAAAAACGTGCGGAGGCTCGCCCAGTATCAAGATGAGATTGTACCAAAGCTGTGACCTTTCTACCCTACTGAGCGGCTCATAATCATGGAGAATGACAGAAAATGGCTTCACCAAGCTACCAGCCTTCCACACAAAGAATCTTCGAAAAAATCATGCACACCATAAAGCCCATCATCGTGTCCAACCAACAACTATTTACTTGTTGCAGTCAAGATAGTACGGGCACCACCATCATGAGAAGACAACGGCGTTGATTTGGACACATCATCCGTAGAAAGCAGGGAAACATCATCCGGAATATCGTTCTCTGGACACCAGAGGAAGGGCAATGACAGAAGAAGAAGCCCGTATGGCTTGAAACACACTTGTGGTACTATACAGAGACTGGCCTTGAACAGACAGAATCCTTAATGCTGCCCTACATACCAGTGGCATACTGGGCATAACAAGCTTCTCCTGTCTCTTAGACAGTCACATACTCTGTCTTCCTTCAAGTTTAACTTAAAGACATATCTTTCTAACAGCGATTTCCTCTTCTACGCACCCACCCTTTCGTCCCACTCTGCTCTTGTCCTTCCCTTCCCAGTATGCACGTGCTTTGTACCCAGTTTTGTCGTCAGAGAGTGAATGTTTTACTGAACGATGAGTGCGCTTTGATTTGATTCATACATCAAGATTGAGTGCCTCATAAATACAATTACAATTATTATCATTAACTGAACAACAAACCAGAATGGCCTTTGTTCTTATCAAGGTCACCATCACTATCATGTAAAAAATATTTAAAGACGCCTCTTCTCTCTCATCTTCTCTGTCTCGCTCTCTCCTCCAGTTATGCTGGTATTATAAGATAGAATGCATTTGTACATAAGTCTATGTCAAAAACTCATTAAAACTCGACCTATGTTTCTCACCGTCCGTTCATCCCTCAAAACAAACCTAACCTCTATCGTTCCCTTTTCTTTTCTTCTTCTTGCTTTTTCTTTTCTTTTCTGTCTTTTCTATTTATTTCCTTTTGCAACTCCAAGGTATCTACAGCAGTGGTGGAGCCCTACAACTCCATCCTGACCACTCACACCACCCTGGAGCATTCGGACTGCGCCTTCATGGTGGACAACGAGGCCATCTATGACATCTGCCGCCGCAACCTGGACATTGACCGCCCAACCTACATCAACCTCAACCGTCTGATCGGCCAGATTGTCTCCTCCATCACCGCCTCTCTGCGCTTCGACGGTGCCCTGAATGTTGATCTGACGGAGTTCCAGACC
>CM060309.1:29266424-29276424 GCA_030674185.1 Monoplex corrugatus
ATGCCTGTTTGCCTAGATGTACCTTCTGAAATCCTGTGAACTTAACTTTTGTGATCTATATGCACTTAGAAAGATCATCTGAAAATAGTGGTGTTCCTCTCTCCCCACATATCACACAAAACTTTCAACTACTGAAATAAGTATACGCGTTCCTCTGGATGTACTGCCTTCTCACTATCGAAGTGTAGTAACTGGTTTGTAAAATAAATTCCTTCGAAACATTGACCATGTAAGTCAGTGACATATTGCGCTGCTTTTTTGGTCTTGTTGATGCTCTGATAGGTTTTTCAAACGTGTTTTGTAAAACTTTGTAGATACTTCCCCAAGTCCAGCCAACTGTAAATGGATGACTGACACTGTTTAGGATTGGGAAAGGGGAATGAGGGCACCAGACCACAGAAAGCTGACCTGAGAATGATGAATTACTCTGCTACTTCACTCTTGTTGAATTGCTCTGCCACTTCGCTCTCTAAGGATCATGTGGTTTTAGAATAACCTTACCGTTTACTTGTGTGCGTGTGTGTGCGTGCGTGCGTGCGTGCGTGTGTGTATGTGTGTGTGTGTGTGTGTGTGTTTGTGTGTCTGTCTGAGTGTTATTGGGAAATGGGGAGTCCTACACCAACCGAACCTTACATGACATGGAAATTATGCTCCAAACAGTATTGATATAGTGACACATAATGTAGGCCTATATGTTGGGAGGTGCAGATCATTGCGAGTGAGGGCACTGGACAGAGTGAGAAAATGCAAATCAAACAAGACTAAAACTGTGTATTGACATTTCCATACTGCTCGATGTTCTAATGTGTGTTGAATTTGCCCATTCTTTGAAAAAACGAGCAAATCAATCTCATTCTTTCTTGTATTTCACTTTTTAATGACCTTATGACTTTTTACCAGATGTAGTCTTTTTTACCTTTACTTATACATTTAGTTTATCAAGGTATCTACTTATTATTTTGATGGTTTGCTACAGTTCATTTCTATCATGTCAGGTTCTCTGTAAGTAGGCCTATATACTTGCATGATTGTTTTCACTACATGGGCAAGGGCTGGACATACAAAGGTATGTTAGGTAACTTGCCTATGCCACTACCCTCGAAGATTAAAGCATCTTCTTCTTCTGTCCGTTCAGTTCTGTCTGTCTGTCTGTCTGTCTGTCTACCTACCGACATACTTACCTTTCTATTTGTATTCATCTACGCAGATGGTGAAGTGTGACCCACGTAATGGCAAGTATATGGCATGTTGCCTGTTGTTCCGTGGTGATGTGGTGCCCAAGGATGTCAACGCTGCCATTGCCACCATCAAGACCAAGAGAACCATTCAGTTTGTGGATTGGTGCCCCACAGGTTTCAAGGTAAGAGATTCGGGATGGAAGGACAGGTTGTTCAGTTATGGTAGAAAGAAACTCTAGGGAGAGCTAGACAACAGAAGGTCTTCAGAGAAGTAAACCCCTTTAGACAAGTGTTTCGGCCCTGAACTCCTTACACTCTCGGGGGCCGGGCCACATCCAGGTCATGACTCCTGGATGCCCTTCTGCTGTTGTCTATATATTTTTTTCCCCACGCCGGGGAGCGAACCTGGGCGATTCTGCGCTTCAGAACTGCGGTACGCGGTTTTACCAATGTGCTAACGGGGCACACATCATCTGTAGGGAATTTAATCCTTATAAAGTTCACTTTTGGTTCCTCCTTGCCCAGATCCAGCTTGAGCTCCTTTCTGCTGCCTCTGCCATCGCTTTAAGGGCTCTAGTCCTCTTCTTCCCAGAAATGGCGAGTTGTTTCATGAGATCATAAGCGGAGGTGCCCACAAACCCTCTTGCCCCGACCTGTATGGCGAAG
The DNA here is from genome assembly GCA_030674185.1 of Monoplex corrugatus. NCBI lineage: Eukaryota > Metazoa > Mollusca > Gastropoda > Littorinimorpha > Ranellidae > Monoplex > Monoplex corrugatus. The sequence continues at coordinate 29,268,269 of CM060309.1, forward strand.
ATTTTGACCCGCAGCCCTGCTTTCTTCAGGGTGCTGGCAAGACCGGCGTATTTTTCGGTCTTGTAGATATGTGCTTCTTCCATTCTGCTTTCGTATGGCACAGTGAGTTCTATCAGAATCACTTGTTTCGAGGAGTCAGAGTGGAGAGCGATGTCTGGTCTCATGCCTGTCTTGCTGATGACATCTGGGTAATTTCTCCACTCTGGGAGGTCTGCTGTACACTCCCAGTCGACTGCTCCATCCAGAAGACCCTTTGGCAATGTGCTGGTTGTCATAGCAATTTCGGGCCAGACCTGTTTCCCTCCTGCTTTGTAGAACGTTGTCATAGCAATTGGTGCGTTTGGGGTCATGGTTTTTTCGCTAACCACGTCTGTGATCACTTTCAGAACTTGGTTGTGCCTCCATGTATACCTTCCTTGGGCTAGCGCTACTTTGCAAGAGCTTAGGACATGTTCCACTGTTTGTTTCTTCTGACAGAGCGGACATGCTGGGTCATCTGATTTCCCCCATTTTACTAAGTTTGCATTCGAGGGGAGCAGGTCATATACAGATCTGAGGAGGAAGCTTATCCTTAGAGGAGCCATGTGCCACATATCGTTCCAGCTGAGACTTCTTTGGAGTGCACTGTCCCATGTTGTCCATTGCCCCTGTTGACCTTGCTGGACTGCCTTCTGCACTCTTTTGACATCTTTTTCTTTCTTCAACTCCTGTATGATCATGTCTCTTTTTTCTTTCTTTTTGGCTTTGGACCACCACTGCATTTTTGTTGCTCCCAGTCCCTGTCTGTTGGTTTGCGTGTGTCCAATTATTTCTTTGATGCTGAGGTTTCTCTTGGCATTGTTTACAGCCTCTTGGACTTTGCATTTTTTGCCAGTTCTCAGCTTTGGCTGAACTGATCTCACGATATCGTCTTCCGATTCCTCCAGCATGCTCAACAGTCTTACTTTTCCAACTTTGTATTCCTCCACTATGGATTTGAGAGGTAGCTTCAGCATTGCTTGACGACAGTAGAATGCAACATCAGTGAGACCAGGTGGGACACCGAGCCATTTTCTTGTGTATTTGTTGATTTTGGCTTCCATTGCTTCCACTGTGCTGGTGCAAATGTCATAGATTAGCAGTGGCCACAGCAGCTTTGGTATCAGCATGAACTGTAGACACCAGACTTTGTATTTGCCTGGCAGTCCGCAGTTATCTATTTTCTTCAGGCCTTCTTCTGCTGTTTGCTTGGTTTCACATCCCCTTTGTGTGTCTTTCAGGGAGTCATCATACCATCTTCCGAGACTTTTTACTGGCTCTTCTGTGACAGTGGGGATGGCTTGGTTGGCTACCATGAATTTGACTGAATCTGCCACTTTTCCTTTTCGCAGTGAGAGACTTTGGGATTTCTTTGGTTTGAACCTCATTCTTGAAGAGGCCACCAGCTCATCCAGCTGCTTTATGATTTGGTGTGTCTCTTCCTCATCCGTGGACAAGACTGTTGTGTCATCCATGAAAGCTTTCAGAGGAGGCATCTGGTATCCATCTCCCAGATTCACTGGACCTGAACTCTTCATTGCAGCTTTCAAGATGACTTCCATTGCCAACACGAACAGTATGGGAGAGATTGCACAGCCCATTGCAATGCCCACCTCTAGGTCTATCCAGTCCGTGGTGTATTCTTTGGTAGAGAACCGCATTGAGAACCCTTGGAAATACTTCCTCAGCATTGTTCGGATGTTTTCTGGGATGTGATACATTTCAAGAGCCAGCTGGATCATATCGTGTGGAACTGATCCATATGCATTCGCCAGATCAAGCCAAACTACGTCAATGTCTCTCTTCTCTGTTCTTGCTTTTTGGATGGCATCCCAAATCAACGTGGCATGTTCCAAGCATCCAGGCATTCCTGGTATGCCTCCCTTTTGGACTGACATATCCAGATACTTGTTTTCAGTCAGGTATTTTGTCAATCTTGCTGCCATAACAGAGAAGAAGATTTTCCCCTCGACGTTCAGAAGTGATATTGGCCTGAACTGATTGATGCTGCTGGAGTTCTGCTCCTTCGGAATGTATACTCCTTCAGCTCTCATCCATTCGTCGCTGATCTTCTGGTTCCTCCATGCTGATCGAATCATCTTGTGGAGCCACTCGAGCACTTTTGGGCATTTCTTGTAGAGCAGGTATGGTATTCCGTTTGGTCCAGGTGCTGACTTGGCTCTGGCTTTCTTTACTACGTTCTTCACTTCATCCAGTGTTGGTGGTTTGTTATTGAATTTTCCTTCTGGCGCTGCAGGCCAAACCAGATTCTGGATTTCAAGTGGTGCCTCGCGCTGAGAATCGGAATATGTTTCCCTGAGATGCTGCTCTAGGGTTTCTTTGCCCACTGTGAGAGTCCCTGATTTGGGTTGTTCAAACAGCTTTCTTGCAAAGTCAAAGGGATCTTTGAAGAAACGATCTTGAGTCTTCTTCTTTTTGCTCTTTCTTCGCCTTGCTGATTCCACTTTGCTGAGAGCATTGTGTTTGGCTTTCAGATCTTTCCAGAGTTCCAGGAGCCCTTGCTTCTCGAATTCTGAGGCAGTTTTCATTCGCTTTTTAAGCTTCCTTTTCTCCCTCCGGATGCTCTCCATCTGTTGCTGTCTTCTGGATTTCTGGGGAGGCGTTTTTGTCTTTGGCTGCTTCACTCCATAAGTGTCCCTGCAGATAGAGTATATGATGTCTCCGTATGTGTCAAGTTTGTGTTCCAGCGTACTGTTCCCTATTAGCGCATTCAGCTTAAGGACAAGTTCCTCATCTAATTTCTCCCATTGTTCTTTGGCACCGGCAGGCGGCAAATTGAGTTTTTCACGTTTGGCGTTAAGAGCTTGTGCAAAATCCGCACCAGAACAATCAGCGTGGATGTCCTTGGCACTATGGTTTAAATCCTGGCCATGGTCATCCAACGTCTCACCTGCTATCGCAGTGCGCTGCTGCTGGTTCGTATGAGTCTTCAAACAGCCCATTTTTGTCCTGTGGACTTTAGGTGGGTGGCTGTTTGGTCGATTGATTTGGTCAAACCACCATCGCCACCATCACAACCAACTGTACTATTCAGTTTGTAGATAGGTGTCCACAGGATACAGTGTCTCAGATTTGTGGTTGGTAGGTATGTAAATAACGTGGTTGGTTTGATGACTGGTTGGTCAGTTGGTAGGTAGGTTGACTGGTTGTTTGGTTAGCTGATTGGTTGGTTGGCTAGTTGGCTGGCTGGTTGGGTGTTGGATTTTTTGGCCAGTCAGTAAAGTCCATTCAGTTCAGTTCAGCCACTTGCTTGCTTGACCATCAGTTTGGTCAACTGGTGCCCAGTTGGATGCAAGGTTTGAGCTTTGGACTGGTAGGTGGATGAGTGGATGAGTTGGTTGGTGAGGATACTGACTAGCCGATGGGCTGGTGAACTTGTGGATTTGTATGCTGGTTGGATGCTTGACTGGCTGGTTGTGTTGTTGGCTGGTCAGTAGGTTAGTTTGCTGATTAGTTGATTGCCAGTTGTCTGGTTTGTTGCCACAGATGGTTAGTAAGTTGATCAATCAATATTTTGCTCAATCAGATGGTTAATTGTTCGTTGACTGGTTGGTTGGTTAGATGGTTGGTTGATGGCTAGTTGCGTCACTCACGGTTGTTATTAACAGAAGTAGTGAAACGTGTAGTAGTTCCCTTCCCTCCTTCCCAGCAATGACAAAAACCAGCAAAAGCAATGTTGTCTCTTGAATTAATGTTGAAAATGTTTTTCCATAAATAAACAAAACTGCACATAAACGAAACACAGAATGCACTTTTCCTTGTGACATAAATCAGAATCTCACTTGGAACACATGGCAAGATGAATTAAAATACTGCCACTACCTCGACATCATCAGCAATATCGCTTCCACCACCACCATTACTGCAAGATCAGCCATTACTGATATGTATTAGTATTAGTATTAGTATTAGTATCAATGTTTAAAGCCCAGCCAACTGCACACAGCTATGTCAGAGCTATAACTTTCAAAAAAACACACACAACACCAGAAAAAAATTAAGTGCACATTTCAATTCATTTGCGCACATAATCCACGGATATGCCATTGACATTAATTATTCTTCCCTATTTATCAGTTAAGGGGTAAAAAAAAAACACATCTAAATACAAACATATACATAACTAAGTACACAAAAATACATATAAAATCGGCCAAAATTACCCCAAAGCTACTCCTGCATATCACATTTCCTTGAGCCAAAATACAGTTAATACATGTACCTACGTATCAATAGAAATAGAAAATATGTAAGGCTTTATAGAACACATACAGATGAATGGACCAGCACGGCAGAAAATGACAGGAAGGGATGGTAGGAAAACAAAGAAGCAAGGTAGAAACAAAGAGAGTGACAGGAAAGCGGACAGTTCTGGCACAGAATTTCCAGAAGATGGGGAGACTACTTATTCTGAAAGAGCCCCTGGTATCCCCCCACAGGAAAGGAGGGAAGGGAACTACCACACATTTCACTACTTCTGTTAGTTACAACTACTGCCACTTCTATTTTCCACTATTATCCTCCACCACCACCCCTTTCATTTTATTTACTTATGGATTTATTTGTTTGTTTGTTTGTTATTTTTATTTATTTATTCATTTATTTATTTATTCATTTGTTTGTGTATTTATTCATTTATCTATTTATCTTGTACTTGCCTTTTTTCTCTGACTCATTTTCTCACAAGTGCAATGGTCACAGAATGAGGGACAATTTTTGACAATGCTATAATGATGCATGGAGATGGAGAAGATAATCATGATGCTTATGAGTTCTATTCTGGATTGAGGCTGTGTGGACAGAGTTGTAGTCTACATTTCCTTTTATTTATAATACATCCTGTTATCAGCCACGCCTAAAAGATTCACACATCTGTGGTTTTGATAAGAAAATTTAATTAACATCCTCGATGACACATCCGTGAAAATACATGTATACTGTGTGTTCCCAGTCCTTGCAACAAACCCACAGCACACTCAACTCTGGATATGGGCCAGTTCAGAAAAAAGAAAAAAAAAAGAAATCCACAATGACTTTGTTATGACTGATAGGGTTTGGACTCAAACTGTCCATTAATTAGTCTATTGCGCTAACCAATGCACCATAGTGACTGGTGACCACTCTCATTACGGTTTCTATTTCTGCTGCTATTACTGCTGCTACAGTCACAACTACTACTACTTCTGCAATAACAACAGCTACTTCTGTAAAACGATTACTACTATTACTCTGCCACCACCCCCACCATCACCACATCATCAACAAACCAATAATACCATCCCTGTTACTACCATCACCATAACTGCTACTACTACTGTGTAACACCAATACCACCAGCACTATTACTATCATCACTACAACTGTTACTACCATCACCATAACTGCTACTACTACTGTGTAACACCAATACCACCAGCACTACATGTATTACTATCATCACTACAACTGTTATTACCATCATCACAACTGCTGCTACTACTATTGTGTAACACCAATACCACCAGCACTATTACTATCATCATCACAACTGTTACTACCAGCATCATAACTGCCACCATCACTACAACTGCTACTGCCACTGACACTGCCACCACCACCATTGCAGTCACTAAATCCACAGCTAATACACTTTTAACTCCACCCCACAGGTGGGCATCAACTACCAGCCACCTACAGTAGTACCTGGAGGTGACCTGGCCAAGGTGCAGCGTGCGGTCTGCATGCTCAGCAACACCACTGCTATTGCTGAGGCCTGGGCCCGTCTGGACCACAAGTTCGATCTGATGTATGCCAAGCGTGCTTTTGTGCACTGGTATGTGGGTGAGGGTATGGAAGAGGGCGAGTTCTCCGAGGCCCGTGAGGATCTGGCAGCCCTGGAGAAGGATTATGAGGAGGTTGGGGTCGATTCCATTGGGGAGATTGCAGGTGAAGAGGAGAAGGAAGAATACTGACTGATCGAGGCTGTTTGATTTGCTTCCAACTTCTTCGAACATTGTGGCAAATGTCTGCATATGTACGCAAGCACTAACTTACATACGCGTGTGTGCACACTCAACCACACATACATACACACTAAGACGGTCTGGCTGTCAGGAAAGTGAAAATTAATTCTACTGGAGACATTTTTGAAAGAGCAAATAACATCCAAAGGTCATTCATTGTCCACAGAACCAATGCTTCCTAACAATGCTTCCTACCTTCCTACCCTCCCCCCCCCCCCCTCCTTCACCGAATTCTTCTATCCCTTTCTCCTGATCTATCTTCTCTTCCCATAATCTTCTGCTTATCATTATCATTATTGATCTACTTGTATCTTCTCAGTATCACAGTCAAATATTACTGATTCTCAGTAGCAGCTTCGATAGCAAGTACAGAAGAAATGTTGTGTGATGTCATAGTCTCCTTTACACCATCAATCCAGGTTTCTCCTGGTCTGCTCTCGCTTCAGATCCATGTATCTTTATGTTGTATGCTTGCTGAGCCAGCTAGAGGGCTTGTGTTACAGTCTGATGACCAACCCCTTCTTAATTCTGTGCTCATGAGAGATATGAGGCTTCCAATGATAGCTTTCATAATGTTATTTTCAGTTTATATTTCCCATGATTTTAGCACTCACAGACAAAAACAAAACAAAAACATAACTGCCTCTGGTGACCCAACTGTTCAAAGTTTTTAGATTAATTTGGAGTAATCTTTTTTTGTGTGTTTTGTTTTGATAAATATATTAGAAAATGTTTACATGTAAAAAGGCACAAACTGTTGTCTCAGTCTGCTTACATGTATTAAACTCTCTCTCTTATGCTATTTACATAAGTATTATAGATGTGCGCACTTCCTTTTGTTTTTGAAGCAATTGTTATTAAAATGTTACTTCAGTTTGTGTTGGTTTCATAACTCTTTGGTCAAAAGAGAATGAATGCATGAATGAATGAATGAATGATTTGATTTTCCAACACTAGAAAAAAAGACAATATTATTTGTTCCATTTTCCAAGTATACTGTAGTTAAAATCTTCATAAAATCCCTGGCTCATATGAACTTCTTGGTTCTGGGACTTCATCTGAATAAATATGGCTTTGCTTGTGTATTGGGAAGCCAAAATGGGCAGATTAGGAGCAATGGCACTGCAACTGTGGTGGTGTGAAAGATAGGACAGCAAAGAAGAAATAGATAAACTAAAGAAAAAAAGGAAAAATATTTTAAGAAAAAATGGGGAAAAAATGAAAAAGGTACAGGAAGAAAGAAAAAAACGAAAAGAAAGAAAGATAAATAAAGAAAGAACAATAAGCTCGAGCCATTCTGACAATCTCCTTTATCTTTTGACATAAAAACAGACAACCCTCTTTTCCAGTTGCTTTTCTTGAAAGAGATAAAGTGTAAAAGGTGTGTGTGTGTGTGTGTGTGTGTGTGTGTGTGTGTGTGTGTGTGTGTGGTGTTGTGTGTGTGTGTGTGTGTGTGTGTGTGTGTGTGTGTGTGTGTGTGTGTGTGTGTGTGTGTGTGTGTGTGTGTGTGTGTGTGTGTGTGTGTGTGTGTGTGTGTGTGTGTGTGTGTGTGTGTGTGTGTGTGTTTGTGTTGTACGTGTGTGTGTGTTTGTGTATTTGTGTGTGTGTGTATGTGTTGTGTATTGTTTGTGTGTGTGTGTTGTGTGTGTGTGTGTGTGTGTGTGTGTGTGGTGTGTGTGTGTGTGTGTGTGTGTGTTGTGTGTGTTGTGTGATGTTGTGTTGTTTGTGTATTTGTGTGTGTGTGTGTTTGTGTGTATGTGTGTGTGTGCATGTGCCTCCACTGATGGGTCCTGTGACCAATGGGGGAGCTGGTATCCTCATCAACTTACCAGGGGCTCAAATCACAACTGCCATGTTCCTATAGGCAAACAATGCACCAACTACCAAGCAGAGAAAGAGGCAATAATGCAAGATGACACATGCTATCAAATGGCTTCCTCTCAGATGCCCTCTCTGTTCTCCAGGCCCTGGAGAATGACACGCTCCCCAACCTGATCAAGATCAGCAATTCAGAAGAACCAGAAAAGTCCTCCAAAGGATCCCTGCCTACTGTACAATATCAGAAAAGGGGATGGTAGATGAACTGGCAAAAAGAGGACCATGAAGACCAACCAA
>CM060309.1:29281424-29291424 GCA_030674185.1 Monoplex corrugatus
TATATATGCACACATACATTAAAACTTGATTTAAAATAAAAACAAGCTCTGGTTCAAGTGTCAAGTATGTCACTTGTCAGCTGAAGTCTGTTCACACACACAGTATACATTGATTACTTACAAAAACACACACTCACCTACACACATCAGAATGCATACTGATGATACTGCACGTTTACTTCTAAATGAAGACATGTACATCTACCAAAATTTACGGACACTATTCAACTACAACACACACACACACACACACACACATAGAAATATAATCCTACCCACCCCATCTTCACACACACACACACACACACACTACCACCACTATCACACAATAACGTCAGTCCCCAGGCAAGTCTGTAACTGTAAGCCTATTGTCACCCTCACCTGACACTCTCCTGTCACTGCCAGAGTCACACACAATATTTTGACGAATAAAATCTGAATGTTAAGTGTTCCAAGTCTATATAAAGTCCTAAACAATCTGTTCGACAATTGTCACAAAACTTGAAAATACTGGTACTATTATAATTATAATTATTAGTACTAGATCTAGTACTAGTAGTACTTATTAAAACTAAAATTAAGTATTAAAATCATTTTAAAAATTTAGCCTACAATTTCAATGTGCTCTGTTGTACGGCAAAGAAGAACTGATATCTTTATCATGGAGTTCATTTAACCCATCTCTCCCTATCATCGAGCGCTACACGCTTTCTGAACGCACGCACAATTCCAGAAAAAAAACCAACTCAAAACTTTACTTCTTCCAAGTAGCCTAGCTCTTCTTGCTCTGAAAACACTGTAGATGATACATTGATCACTTCCGCCGAAAACACTGCACACGTGCAAGAAAAGAATATGGCTTATTTATTGGCGTCAAATAATCTGAAATCTTCCATTACTTTCTTGTATTCAGCATGATTTTTAATTGTAGGCGAATATTTTGAATTGATGTAATCATTAAAAAAGAAAGACGTGTGTTCTTATTTATTGAGCTACAAAGTCCGAGGTTGTGAAAGTGAAACCAGGGAAAGCTTTGCTTTGACTGCAGAGCATGAGCATGGCATGTGTCACTCCAGCGCGTGTGTGTGTGCGTGGGTATTGTTCCACATTCCTAATCCTCTCTCTCTCTCTCTCTCTCTCTCTCTCTCTCTCTCTGCTCTTTCTTTTACATATTAATGGTCTTCATATACCTACAAATGCTCACTGTGATCTCTTTGTAGACTTTGCAGATGATACAACAATGCATATAAATCACCCTGATGTACTACAAGATTCGACATTATAACAAAACGGTATTAATGATGTGATTGAATGGACAATACTAACTATATCATATATGTCACTTCATCCACAGAAATCAAAATGCATATTTGTAACAAGGCAGAAAAGACAAAACTTATCTTTCACAGTACCACCAATGCATATACCAAAAACAAGTTGCTGAAGAAATTTTTCACAGAATCATAGACTTGACAATAGATTCTTTTTCCTAGTCTTATCATATGAGCAAGCTATGTAAAATTATTTCAGTAAAACTGTTTCAGTAATCTAAAATGAAAAGAATTCTTGAAGACTCAAGGAAACTATTCTTCCATGCACATGTTCCAGTCATTGATAAACTGTTTGTCTTATCTTTAGGGATTCAGCTGGCAGTTATGTTTTCAAACTTCTCATCAGTCTCCATAAATAAGCTTTGAAATTCATTCTTTTGAAAACAACTCATATAATAGACTCCAGCTATAAGGGATTAGGTACTTTACCATTAAAACTTAGACCTAAGATAACACAGGACTATTTATGCAAAAAATGATAAATGAACATGCTTCACTCACAATATTTAAAAACTACTATTTTACACAACTCCTGCATTAGTCAGATCTTCTCCTACCTAGCCATCAGATCAATCACTGACATTTTAAAATGCTCAGCTATTGATTAAAAAAACCTGAAAATCTCTTCTTTGACCAAATGTTTAATGGTTGCCTTGTTGAAATAGCTTATGTTGTCTGATGTATAATTTATGTCGTAGAAATGTAGACCCTCTTTGGATGAGAGCTGAATATGAAAAAGCATATATATATATATATTTCATACCCTCACAAAAAAAGACTGTTTTTATGTTCTCTCTTTTCTCTCTCTCTCTCTCTCTCTCTCTCTCTCTCTCTCTCTCTCTCTCTCTCTCTCTCTCTCTCTCTCTCTCTGTCTCTCTCTCTGTCTGTCTCTGTCTCTCTCTCTCTCTGTCTGTCTGTCTCTCTCTCTCTCTCTCTCTCTCTCTCTCTCTCTCTCTCCCTCCCTCACCCTGTTTTCCCTCCCCCTGCCCTATCTTTTTATTAAATCTGAACCTTCTCACACCCTTGCATTTTTTATAATGAAAACAGTTTCTTTCTTAATTCTTTTATTTTTTCTTTGTTACTTGTTTTCTTTTTCTCTCTTGATTTCTGTTTCCAATCTTTCCTTGCTTTGTTCTTTCTATTGCTTAATCATTGTTATATTTGCTGACAGACAGGGAGTGTCGCAATGAGCTGTTGCTCAGCCCTAAGCCACCAAGTGTACCAATGGCACGTCTAATGATGTCCAGGGATCAATGGTTTACTGTTGGTGGCCTGGGTTTCTATCCTGTATATAAGAAACATATTTACAAAGCAATATGTGATTGTGTGGAGCACTCTGAAATCAGAATGTGTATGTGAAAGAGAAAGAGAGAGAGAGTGTGTGTGTGTGTGTATGTGTGTGTGTGTGTGTGTGTGTGTGTGTGTGTGTGCGTGTGTGTGTGTGTGTGTGCGAGCGCTCACGTGCGTGTGTGTGTATGTGATTAGCTGTCTCTCCCCCCAACACACACACACACACGCACACAACTGTATTCATACCCTAAATAAATTGTGTTTGTGTCTGCGTACATGGTGTAGTGGGGTTTGTGATGGTAGGTTGTCCTCCACACAGGTACACTTGATCTCCGTGTGAGTGTTGTGTGTGTGTGTGTGTGTGTGTGTGTGTGGTGGTAGACTGTTGAACTCAATCCTTCTGATAGGAAGTCTGATGTCCTAAGCAACTTGGCAGTTGGTCAGGTTATCTGTTCTGCAGAAGTTATTGGAGTTATTTCAGGAGGGATTCACTGTCCTGGGACAGCACCATATGCGCTCCACCCAAATCCGCCATCAATTTATCTGACAGGTTTCTTGAACCTGCACAAAACCCTCTGCACTGGCAAGGTCTTGAATCGGGGAAAGGGGAGAAGGGACCTATCAGGCACTAAGCTAACACCACCATAATGATGGAAGCATTCAGAATGGCAGCGAACAGGCCAGTTTTAATGTTGCGAGCTGGGATCGAACTCAAGATATCAGAGTCCATGGCTCTAACAACTAGCCCGTGTTGTGTAGAAATAGACCTTAAATCTCTTATCACTGTATGTGTATGGCCAGCTTCTGATTTTACACTACGTAAGTGATCAGGTCTGCGATTACTGTTTCCTGACCTGCTTATCATTACTATCAGCTTTAACAATTAATTTGGAGCTGCCCTATCTACCTAGGCCAGCTGCGTCTGGATAAGTAGAAGTGTCTCTGCTTAAAATCAAATGTCATTCGTAGTTTTGCAAAGGACTGGTTCAAAATTCATTTTTCTTAGAGGTAATCAGTTTATTGCTGATGGTTTTTGTGTGTGTGTGTGTGTGTGTGTGTGTGTGTGTGTGTGTGTGTGTGTGTGTGTGTGTGTGTGTGTGTGTGTGTGTGTGTGTGTGTGTGTGTGTGTGTGTGTGTCTGTGTGTGTGCGTGTAAGCGTGTGTGTGTGTGTGCGTGTGTGTGTTTGTGTGTGTGTGTGTGTGCTCGTTCTTTTGTTATTTCTTTTGCCAGTTATTTTTGTATGTGCTTTTAGACAACGCGTGTGTGTGTGTGTGCGCGCGCGCGCGTGCATGCTCCGTGCATGTATGCAGGCGTGCGAGGGCGTGTATGTGTGAGTTTAACTGCACGTGCATATGTTCATGTGTGTATTCAAGGCAACATGAGAAGTGTACAAATGCGCAAGTGTCCAGACGTATCTGCGAGAAAGAAGCAGCAGATAACTTCGCACCTTGTTCTTTCATCATGTTTCTGTCCATTTTACACATAGCAAAACTGAGAGCAACAGAATCTTTTTATCAAGACATTATATACATTAATTGTTTTTAACTGCCTTCCTTAAGATGCTTGAAAGGCTGATTTGGTTGAGTATTTTGTGATTGCTTGATTAGATGGTTGGTTGGTGAGTTGGTTGCTTGGGTACATAGCTGGTTAGTCAGTTGGTTGGTCGGATTGTTGGCAGAGGCTTGATTGATTAGTAACTGCAGTGTTTGATTGTGGTTTGGCCCATACTTGAAATGTTGGTGTTTTTGTTGGTTAGTTGGCTGGTTGATTGGTTTGACACTATCTGACTGACGATGTAAAGCAAATATGTTTGTTGGCTGGTTGATTGGTTTGACACTAGCTGATTGACGATGTAAAGCAAATATGTTAGTTGGCTGGTTGATTGGTTTGACACTAGCTGATTGACGATGTAAAGCAAATATGTTAGTTGGCTGGTTGATTGGTTTGACACTAGCTGATTGACGATGTAAAGCAAATATGTTAGTTGGCTGGTTGATTGGTTTGACACTAGCTGATTGACGATGTAAAGCAAATATGTTAGTTGGCTGGTTGATTGGTTTGACACTAGCTGATTGACGATGTAAAGCAAATATGTTAGTTGGCTGGTTGATTGGTTTGACATTAGCTGATTGACGATGTAAAGCAAATATGTTAGTTGGCTGGTTGATTGGTTTGACATTAGCTGATTGACGATGTAAAGCAAATATGTTAGTTGGCTGGTTGATTGGTTTGACACTAGCTGATTGACGATGTAAAGCAAATATGTTAGTTGGCTGGTTGATTGGTTTGACATTAGCTGATTGATGATGTAAAGCAAATATGTTAGTTGGCTGGTTGATTGGTTTGACATTAGCTGATTGAAAGTTGTAAGCAAATATGCACGCAAACTGTGGAGTCATTAATTCTTGAAGTTGACATGAAATGTGCAGATTTTTTAAGAAAGACATACTTTGTAGAATCTGTGCGTTTCAGAATCTGACGAGTTTTTGTTTGCTTGTTTGTTTTGGGGGTTTGTTTGTTTGTTTGTTTGTTTGTTTGTTTGTTTGTTTGTTTTTTCAATTTTATTTTGTTGTATTACAACTTGTCAATTTTTTCCATCCATCAGTGGGATAATGAAGGATCTATTTTCGCAAACGTGTCTTAACTCCTGTGAATGAAAACGAAAACTAGAAAGATCAGATTCCATGATGAATATCATTCTATCCTTTTCGATGTTTTAAGAGACAATATGGGCCCGGTACCAGGAAGCACTATGCTACCGCTGCTGCTGGTGACGTCATTAATGGTACTGATGACCTACACGTCAGCAGGGTCCACCAAGAAGGGCGTGGCATTGTCCAACTATCAATACCACTGTGACGATATGAACGTCCTCTCCAACATTGTCTGGTGGTAGGTACTCTCAATAATGATAACAATAATAATAATAATAACAATAGTGCTGCTGCTGATGATAATGATAATTATAAATCATAACAATAATAATAATAATAGTGAAAACAGTAAGAACAATAAACAGTAATAATGATTAAAATAAGAAATAATAAACTGCTGCTTGTTAGGCAAATAACATCATCCCATTCATGTGTATATCAGATCAATATCAAATCAATAAATGGACAATACATGCTAAATCAGAAAAGAAAAGCCAGGCCTTTGAAACTATGCACTTGATAAAAATTCATTTGTATATCCTATCCCAAAGATAAGACAAATAAGTAGGCCTACGCTGGGAACAAACACGCCACTTTCAAAGGTGCACAGGAACCGCTTCTGGCAACTGAAACAACGTAATATTTCATGATCACGTCACTCCGCACGACACATTGTCCCTAACCTATCCTTTAGGGCACCTCTTTCAGTATAGATAGGATCCCCACCTTCAGGAAATTCTGTGCTAGACGTTTCCTCTTTTATGTTACTCTCTTTGTTTCTGCCTTGTTGTTTTGCTTTCTGTCCTTTCCTTCTGTCATTTTCTGCCTTGCTGGTCCATTCACCTGTATGTGTTCGATAAAGTCTTAAGTATTTTTTCTTAGGATTGATAATTCGGTACATGTATTAAGTGCATTTTTGGCTTTAGGGACGTGAGATATGCTGAAGCAATTTTAGGTAATTTATGCCCGTTTTTATATATGTTTTGGTGTCCTTAGGTATGCTTATATTTGTATTCAGGTGTATTATTTTAAATCCCCTATGCGATGAATTGGACGGAGTGGTCAAGGCCAGGGGCATATCCTTAGACTGTGTGCGCGAATGCATTGATATGTGTACTTCGTTTTCTTTTCTTTTCTGTTCTTTTTCCTGTTGAAGTTTTGTGTATGTTTTGAAGCGGTTTTAGCCCTGATATGGCTCTAAGTAGTCGGCTGGGCTTTGGACAACAATAACAATAATAACATTGGAAGGCCTGGGTGGTAAATATCAAAGATTAGACCTCCACGAGTATCCCCATTTTTGATCATCATAGCGTTGTGGAAAAAATTGTTCCAGACTCTGTGGCCCTTCAGGCTTTGCTTTCATGGTGACCTTAGATTTGGTGTGTTGGAACACCAAAATGAGCGGTGTTGAAGTAATAACGCAGGAGCACTGCAGAAAACAAGGGCAGCGAACGTTTTTATTTTTCACGGAAAAAACGTTGAACATCAGCACCCACTGGAACTGATAATATAACAGATGGTTCACAAGAGATGATCAGACGATAAACTGTTTCCAATGACCCACAGGTACGACTGGAAGCAAACACCCTACTACCACAGCAAAAGCAACTGCACCAACACGATGAACCAGCGACACCGGGTACCCATGGTGTGGGGGTGGAGGCACGGGGTGGATTACCCCATCTGGTTCCACAACGACACCTCACGCTACGTGCTAGGCTTCAATGAACCCAACCACCGGGGCCAGAGCAACCTCACACCTCAACAAGCAGCCGCTGCCTGGAGGGTGAGAGACTGATATAGTTTGGAAGAAGATTGAAGACACGGTGGTGGTTGTGGCGGTGGTGGTCTTGGTGATGGTGGTAGTGGTGTGTGTTTGTGTGTGAGTGTGTGTGTGTGTGTGTGTGTGTGGTGTGTGTGTGTGTGTGTGTGTGTGTTGGGTGTGTGTGTATGCATGTGTGTATGTGCGTGTGTGTGTGTGTGTGTGTGTGTGTGTGTGTGTGTGTGTGTGGTGTGTGTGTGTGTGTGTGTGTGTGTGGTGTGTGTTGGTGTGTGTGTATGCATGTGTGTATGTGCGTGTGTGTGTGTGTGTGTGTGTGTGTGTGTGTGTGTGTGTGTGTGTGGTGTGTGTGTTGATGAAGTGTGTGTGTGTGTGTTGTGTGTGTGTGTTGAACGAAGTGTCTGTGTGAGTGTGTATGTGTGTGTGTGTGTGTGTGTGCGTGTGTGTTGAACGAAGTGTGTGTGTGTGTGTGTGTGTGTGTGTGTGTGTGTGTGTGTGTGTGAGTGTGTGTGTGTGTATTGAACGAAGTGTGTGTATGTGTGTGTGTGTATGTGTGTGTGTGTGTGTGTGTGTGTTATTGTGGAATGAGTGTGTGTGTGTGTGTGTGTGTGTGTGTGTGTGTGTGTGTGTGTGTTGAACGAAGTGTTTGTGTGTGTGTGTGTGTGTGTGTGTGTGGTGTGTATGTGTGTGTGTGTGTATGTGTGTGTGTGTGTTGTATTGTGGAATGAGTGTGTGTGTGTATGTGTGTGTGTGTGTGTGTGTGTGTGTGTGTGTGTATGTGTGTGTGTGTGTGCATGTATGATATGTTCTGGTGTGAGGTTGTGTTGTATTGTGAAATGCGTGTGTATGTGTGTGTGTGTATATATATATATATATGTGTGTGAGTGTGTGTGTGTATGTGTATGTGTGTGTATGTGTGTGTGTGTGTGTATGTGTGCATGTCTGTGTGTGTATGTGTGTGTTTGTGTGTGTGTGTGTGTGAGAGAGAGAGAGAGAAACCTAGCCACCACGGTCAATGCTTCCTGACTTATAAACAAGCTACCTCTGAGTGGTGGAGATAGTAGGATAATTGTGTGCATGTGTGTGCACGCGTGCGCGCGCGTGTGTGTATATGTGTGTGTGCAGAGGTCAAGAGAGAAAGAATGAATGAAACAAACAAGAACAAAAGAAACAAAGAAAACTTTAAAGGAAAAGATTCACTGAAAACTTTATTGTTGTTATAATGTTACGAGAATGTTATTCAGTTGCTTTGTTTAGTTTTGTGTTGTTTCTTCCCGGGGCCAGCACCACGAGGACGGCGCCCATCCCCTCTCCCTCGCTTCAAATACATATTCATATTCTTTTTTTATTTTTAACCAAGACTTCAGAAAGGCAAGAAGGCTAATTGGTCTTCAGGGGGTAAGACCTGGGAAACAACATATCTCTCCAATGGTTTATACCAAGGTAGCCGGGCAATGCCCTGCTCTTCACGATTTCCAACTGCCGTAAGATCTTTTGCGTGGACAGCCAGACGGCACACAGGTCCGACTCATTTTTCGTCCATTTCCAAAGGACTAGGCGTTCAGTTCGATTTTCCGTTCAAATTGAGGAGAAAAGTCAAGGCCTCTACGGGGAGCGAACCCTGGAACCTCGAGTTTAGTTATTGGCAGGCGAACGTCTGAACCATTCTGCCACTCTTCTCCCTAGAAAGGGCCACAGATTCTGGGACATTTTTTGTACAATACTGTGAAGATGCATAAAAGCAGGGAGATGATAATCATGATACTATAGAGCTCCATTCCAACGGAGACTACGTGACAGGGCTCTCGATTCTGTTCGTTCTTTCATGATGTTGTATGTCCTGGCGTCAACCAGGTCCAAAAGCTACCTTACCACCTAGGTCGGGAAGTCTGAGCAACATCATCGACGACGCATCCTTATAATGGATGACACTTTATTGTGTTGTCTTAATCTTCCCTTAGAGCCCATAGCATTGTCAACGTGGGGCAGGAGCCTGTTGACACCGACAAAAGCCCACGATGTTTTGCACGATGGGAGTTTCAAACCTGTTATCAATCTGTTGCACTGATCACTTCGCCATGGTTATTGTTATTGTTATTGTTATTGTCATTGTTGTTTAAAGCCCAGCCGACTGCGTAGAGCCATATCAGGGCTATAACCGCTTTAAAACATACAAACCTTCAAAAGGAAAAACAAAAAGAAAAGAAAATTAAGTACACATATCAATGTATTCGCGCACACAATCCAAGGAATGCCCCTGGCGTTGACCACTCCGTCCAATTTATCTCGCAGGGTGACAGGCCTATTGAACAGCATCTAACATTAGGGAGATAAGCTGTTCTCACTTGATTTTGTTTGTGTGTGTGTGTATGGGTGTGTGTGTATGGGTGTGTGTGTATGGGTGTGTGTGTATGGGTGTGTGTGTATGGGTGGGTGGGTGGGGATGGCGTCTGTTGCGTACGGTTGACAAAGCCCAGTTACCAGAAAAAAACCCAAAAACAGAATCAGAACGCGTATTTAATACAAGACAAGACAGACGCAAATTTTCGGCCAACTGGCCTTTGTCAAGCGAAAGATCACAAACAAACAAACAACCAAATACAAAAATTAGGCGAAAAGACTAAAACTTCCCTGCTGCTCTGTCCAGTGTGGGGAAAGGAATAAACTGATTTTAAAAAAACCCACTTAGTCAAAAATTAGCGCTGCCTTGTTTTTTGGTTCTTATTTGAATAATACCTAGGTTAAACTAGAATATGTATTGTGTGTTGACCAGGAAATCCAAGCACGCGCAGATCGTCAGAATCAACTGTTGGTTAGTCCCTCCGCCATCAAGTGTTCCAGTGGCTCCTCCAAGTGCATGATGTCTGGGATCCAGTGGTTTACTGTAAGCGGTCTGGGTTTCTGTTCTGTTTGTGAGATACATAATTATGTCCGACAATTGGGAC
>CM060309.1:29293924-29318924 GCA_030674185.1 Monoplex corrugatus
TTAACCATATCATTTTATTTTGTTACACATTTGCAGGTATTCCTGGTATGCCTCGAGAGTACGTGGTGGTGGGGCAGCCACGCATGAGGACAGCCTGTTGCATACTAACTCTGCTACCTTCACCACGTTGGGCAACTATTACCACAACTTCATGTAGACTGATGTTCCCTGCACACTCGGTCTGAGTCCTGCTCGTTTGGTCTGGTCTTGCTGCACTGTTACGCGCTTCTCAAATACAAGTTTATAATAAACCAGTTACATACAGTATTATGGATTGTTCGGGGGCGTTTGATGAATTTTATGGGTGTTTTATGACACGTGTCTTGTCGATGGTGTTGTTCTGTGGTCTCTTCTCTAAACTGAATTTGGGTGTTTTTATGTGCTGCGCACGAACAGCACTACTTTAACCAGACTGGGTAGTTGCTACATGTACTTTTTAATGTAAATGCTATACATCATACTTTTTTGCTAGCCAACATTAGGATACCATTGTGCTTGCATACAACGAATGAATAATCAACTGGAAGCATCTTTTGTTAGCATACAGTTGTATTTTCGTTCAATGCATAAATTGTTATTGCTATTGTTATTGTTGTTTAAAGAACAGCCGACAACCGCTTCAAAACATACAAAACTTCAGCAGGAAAAAATGAAAATTAAGTACACATATCAATGCGTTCGCGCACATAATCTAAGGACATGCCCCCGGCGTTGACCACTCCGTCCAATTTATCGCACAGGGGATTTAAAAAACACACCTGGATACATATTTAAGCGTACCTAAGGACACCAAAACACATGTGAAAACGGGCATAGATTACCTAAAATTGCTTCCACATATCTCACCCCTCCCTAGAGCCAAAAATGCACTTAATATGTGTACCCAATAATCAATCCTAAAAACAAAGTAAGTAAAATTTATCGAACACATACAAGTGAATGGACCAGCAGGGCAGAAAATGATAGGAAGAAATGACAGGAAGCAAAGGAACAAGGCTGATACAAAGAGTGACAGAAAAGAGTAAATTTCTAGCATAGAATTTCCAGAATCGGGGATACTATTTATACTGAAAGAGCCCCCGGCATCCCCACGGGGGAGGAGGGGACAATGAATAGGTAACTGGAAGGACCTAGATAACTGGAAGGATCTTTTATTAGAATACAGTTATACTTTCAAACAATAAATGAATATTTAACTGGAAGCATCTTTAATTATGATACAGCTGTGTTTTCATACAATGAATGAATAATTGGATGCGTCTTTTACGTCTGTTCACATGAGTTTCATAATGAAAATAACATTAAACAGTTGTTTACAATCCAAACGCACTGTTACACATTCACCAACAACACTCAGATCCAGAATTGCTGCAGGATTTACTGAGTTTGGGATATGTTGTGATGATAGTCCTGCTAGTGTTGTCTTTTGAATACATCTGTCTGTTGCTCATGCACAGCGGTAATTTCATCACCTTGAGTAGTCTGTATCACAGCTATATGCTGCCTGATTTGTCTAAGTAAAATTACATCTCAAGCCGGTTTCTGCAATGAAGACTTTTGATATAAATGAGTTTTGCGATTTGAACGAATGCAAACTTGTTGAAAGATACTTACTTCGCTTTCAGAGTTGTGTATGGTGTGGAGGTCTTGATTGACTTGTGTAAGTTGTGATGATTAGCCCTTTATGTCTTGTTTGACATCTTTGAATAATTGTTTTTTCGTCAAAAACGTCACAGCCTCTATTGGTGACTATCTGTCTTCTTCACCTTTTGGATATCTGTACGTAGTGTGAATTGAGTGAGTGAGTGAGTGAGTGAGTGAAAGAGTGAATGAGAGTGAGTGAATGAATGAATAAGTGATTAATAGAATGAACTGAATGAATGCGGGCGTTTGTGTGTGTGTGTGTGTGTGTGTGTGTGTGTGTGTGTGTGTGTGTGTGTGTGTACGAACGTGTATCAGCGAGTATTGTACGTGTGTGTTATGTGTGTTCTCTATGTTTCTTCACGGTGTTGTATGTACAAAACAGGTAACAAACAGTAAACACAATCTGGTCAATTCCGCAAGTTTAATTTTGTAAGACAAAATCAGAAAGTCCCACCACATTAGCAGACAGAAATATGAATTCCAAAACATCAACATCATCATAAACAAGACTAACATTTACATCACTGTAATGAAAATGGATATAGGGTTTGAATTTGTGGTTTCTGTGTCTTCGTTGCCTTGATTACGGTATGCAACCTCGGTGAACTCTGCTTTAGTTTTTGTGTATTTACCAATTGCAGCTTTTTTTAAAACTCAGTCTTCCTCATCCTGGCAGGTTGCTGAGCCGAGAGATCAGGGAGCTTGTCTGTTAGGTGACTCAGGACAGCGATGGCGTCGAGGCAACTACTGAAGTGCTGCAAGGGCCCCAGGAGGAAGGAGAGGGGAACTAGTACTGTTGGGCTGGTTCAGGGGAAGGACCACGGCTGCAAGAGCAGCTGGTGCAAGGAGGGAATGGAACTGGAGCTGCAATGCTGGTGTAGAAGAAGGCTGGAGAGTGGTCAGAGACAGGTTATTCTTTATTAATGGTGGTGTGTGAGGTAAAGATCCCTACCAAAGAATCCTAGAGTCATTTACTGTTATTGTTGTTGCTGTTTTAAGTCCAGCCGACTGCGTAGAGCCATATCAGGGCTATAACCGCTTCAAAATATACAAAACTTCAACAGAGAAAAACAGGAAAGAAAATTAAGCACACACATCAATGCATATGCACACATAATCGAAGGACATGCCCCTAGCGTAGACCACTCCGTCCAATTTATCGCACAGAAGATTTAAAAAACACACCTGAATACAAATTCAAGCATACCTAAGGGCACCAAAACGTTTATAAAAACAGGCTTGAATTACCTAAAACTGCTTCCGTACATCTCAAACATATCGCCTCCCTAGAGCCAAAAATGCACTTAATACATGTAACCAATCATCAATCCTAAGAAAAAATACGTAAGACTATATCGAAAACATACAGGTGAATGGACCAGCAAGGCAGAAAATGATAGGAAGAAATGACAGAAAGCAAAGCAACAAGGCAAAAACAAAGAGAGTGACAGAAATGAGGAAACTTCTAGCACAGAATATCCAGAAGGTGGGGATACTATTTATACTGAAAGAGCCCCCGGCATCCCTATGGGCGGGGTGGGGGTGGGGTAGAGACATTTTTAAGTTAAGATCGTAACAAATAGTATGGCATGAACTCTTTGAACTCTTCGGGATGGTCTCCTCTCAAGGAAGTGAATCTTCAAGTCAAAAGACAGGCCGTGTGTGTTGGTATAAAATGAACAGCAGCTGTGCCTGTATGCCAACATGTGTAGCTCCCATACTGACACGCACGGTCTGTCTTCTAACTTACACATTCACTTCCATCGGAGGATACCACTCATAAGGATTCAAGCAGGTGACGGCAGTGAAATTTTTAAACTTGAATATTGTAACCGAAATGTTATCTTTTAGAAACAACATGTCAGTGTAAGAATAACACAAAAAAGTAAGTGAATATCGTTATCGGTTCTAAAGATATTCCATTTTAAAGATACGACCATGCGTACAAGCAATTAATACTTAATACTTTTAAGATTTCACAGACATACTGTAATGTCCATGAGGTAGCTGTAATGAAAATACTTGTACATTTTAAAACCATATGGTAGTGGTATACTGCACAATCAAACAAACACTTCAGCAGCAAAGACATGGGAGAACAGACCTGTCAAAGTAAGGGGGAAATGGTAAATTCGGACGTGTAAATCTGCACACAGAATAGCAACTTTGAAGGTCTAAAGCACTGTATATAATGGGCATTTGTGTTTCGTAATAAAATTGCTTGCAGGATATATCATAGAAAATAAAATGAATTTTTTTCAGCGTGATTAGTTCATTGAATTTCAAGTACAAGATGTTCATGCTGTGGAAAATCTTCAATATGACAAACAGAAAAAGCAGGTTTATTGGGCTTCAAGGACGAATAACACCGTGACTGTTACAGGTATGACCAAAATAATTTGGTCTGTGGATCAAGTGCTTTGTGAGCTCTTGAGATAAACAGAAATCAGCATTAAAACATTACTCAATAATTGTCAGAAATGGAATATTACCTGAATTTCTCATGGAAAAGGGCACACATCAAGAAGTAGACTACTTCAAGGTGGTTTTTTTAAGAATATATTAAAGATACTCACAAACTTTTACATACAGTTAAGGGTGAGCAGCCTCTGTGATGTTAAAGCAATTTCTTGAACAAATGCAGCTCGAAAGTATTCTACAGAGTGGGTAGGTTGACTGGGCACTTGACCACAAAAATTCTTTTCAGAGGAAGAGGGTGGAAGTATGATGTTGCAAGCAAAAACAACAGACACATCAGTATGGTATCTGTCAGCTCTTCCAGGCCATCTATGAACAACATTACCACCTAGTTTTGTTCTCTCAAGATAACTGACTTCTGCAGAGGTGGGGCAGTGCACACTGGTGATTTTGCCAGTGAAAAAAATTGTCTTCGTACTACACATCTACAAACTTTCCCTGATTTTCATATATGAAGTTGTAGGACAAGCTGTTGTAATAACTTCACTGCCTCACCTTCTGATGAAGAATCTGACAACGGTAACAGTACGTCTGGTTTGGCTTGTTTCAGGGGTGGAAGTAGTGGCAAAGTTGGCAGACCCAAGATCAGAGGCGGCTGACAAGGGTCAAAGAAGATCTGTAACCCTCAGCAGTGATGATTTTTTTTCTGCAGCAGTAGCTTGTGCCAAAGAAGTTCAGCTCTTAAGGCCTTCTTCAGGCTGGCATTTGTTCTATAATTGTTGATGAGTTTTATAACATCATCTTCTGTGACGAGACGCATAGCCCACTGCGTGCCTGAAATTGTCTGGTCACCTCCAGAATCTTCTGCAACCTCCCTTCTTCAGCTTCCTCCTGTCATTGTTGCTCCTCCATGATGATCTCCTGTCGTTTCTTCAAAGGCTGGTTCTCCATAAGGCCGATATTTAACACTTTTCCGCGCACTTCCGGTTTTACACCCAAGAAATATTTCGCTTAATACAGCATAAATAAAAATAAATAATACGAATATGAAATCACAGGTTGACTATTATATGTCGATTTTTATTCTGTATCAGTAGTTTTTGTGTATTATACGTAGAAAAAATAATAAACCGTGCTGTGATCGACACAACAACTGAACAAGCCATGATACAATGACATGCGCCGTACTAACCTCAAGTTGCTCGGTTACCGACATCGATTTGAAGCCTGATCCAAAATGTCTCGAGGCATCCTTACACAATAAAGTGAAACAGATATTCGACTTCAAAACTCATGTATAACTTTCCGATAAAATCTTCAATCCTCCGCAGAAACAATGCCACTTCCGTGGCTGCTGAATCGCCGTTTCGCCATCACCGAATCGCGTTAAACTAGGCTAGTGTAGGTCACAAAGGGGGTGTCCTGCTTTGATCGCATGCGCTTAACTCACGCGGATTGAAATGCTTAGTTTCGGATAGCATTCAATTAACCGAAAAATGAAGTTTTTAACACACAGAGTGATAGTTAGGGTTTATATCCATTTTTGAACTGCACGAGGCGTTGAAAATTAGCCTTCAGTTTCCCATAACTTTAAACTCGGATTTTCTTTGCTTCTCTTTATACAAATTAAATGGGAAAAATCCAAACTGTTTCTTGAACTCTGCCCTTTGACCTCGTCAAGTTTTGGAACAAAAACCAATGAAAGGAAAGCATCCGAGTGGAATTTTCTACTACTGAATCGAAGCAAACCACACAAACAGGTTTGGAAATGGCCGGCGGCCATTGAACGAAAGACGCAAGATCGCGTCACGGTAGGCTTCTTTTTCTTCCATCCTCGAACTCAGTCAAGCACTCTATAAAAGAAACGCAACAAGAAATGAAAGATGGTTAGTGAATATTTATTTTGTAGGTCACTACTTTACATAATGTCATTCACGATCACATGTCACTAAACACAGTGTTTATGGTGTTTCCCGCACCGATTGTAACAGGCTGTGCCACCTAGTTCAAGCCACACTATTTGCTACAACCTCACAGATTACTGCTGGGTTGTTTCTTGGTAGGGGGTCTTACACCACAATCAATAAAGAAAACCCTGACTTTGAGCGTACTTGACCCTTTTCTGTCACCAGCCGTGCAGCTCCAGTTCCGCTTCCCTTTGCTCCGGCTGCCCCGGTAGTTCTTGATCCTTATTGAGTTCTAGCTGTACAGTTCTAGTTCCACCTCTCCTTGCTCCTGCAGCTTCTGCAGCACTCCAGTTGTTGACTCGATTCTATCCTTATTCTGAAATACCTGACAGGTACTTACCTGTGTTCTCTGCTCAACAACCTGCTAGGCCAAGGAAGTGTTGCAGAGTGGAAAAAATAGCAACAGCGGGAAAAAAAGAAAACCGCTGACCCAAAGCTTAATTTTTCACTGTGAGAGCCATCCTCAGCTTGGCAGGTGTTGGGTGGAGAGCTCAGAGGACTGAATTGTCCAATGACCCGGGTCAGGAATGGAGTGGAGGCAGTGACTGCAGTGCTGCAAAAGATGCAGGCGGAAGGAGAGTCGGAAGCAGAACTGTACAGCTGGTGCAGGAAAAGGATCAGTGCCACCCGAGCAAGGGGAGCAGAACTGGAGCTGCATGGCTGGTGCGGGAGATGGGTCGAAAGTGATCAGAAACCTGGTTTTCTTTGATTATTGCAGTGTACAAGGTCAAGAGACCTCCCGAAAGAACTTCAGAATTTCAGAGTAATATGTTAACGTTGTGATAAAAGAGACTGGCTTGAGACTGGCTTAAATCTTTTTTTCTTCTCCCAGCGAATGCTCAAGTTAGAAGAGAGACTGTGTAAGTATAAGACAAACAGGAACTATGCTCGTGTGCCGGTAGCACCCGTTTGTCCTATCCTAACATTATGGTCTCTCTTCTAATGTGTGCATTTACTAGGTTGGCAGGTGACCATGTGAAATGTTCAAGCCTCTCTTTCTTTTGTTATAATTTCACAGATCACTCTAGGGTTCTCTGAGAAGGGTCTTGATCTCGCACCACAACAATCAGAGAAAAACTAGGTCTTTAACTGCTCTTAATCCATCTCCTGCACAAGCCATGACGCTCCAGTATCACTCCCTCCTGCTTGGGCAGTGCCGATCCTTTCCCTGCACCAGTTGTACAGTTGTAGTTCTGCCTCTCCTTGCTCCTACTGCTTTCGCAGCACTTCAGCCATTGCCTTGACTCCAATCCTGTCCTGAGTCACCGTACTGTTATTGTTATTGTCGTTTAAAACCCAGCCAAATGCGTAGAGCCATATCAGGGTACACATATCAATGCATCCACGCATATGATCTCAGGACATGCCCCTGGCATTGACCACTCCGTCCAGATTATCGCACAGGAAATTAAAAAAACACACCTGGATTGAAATATAAGCATGTCTGAAGACACTGAAACATACATAAAACAGGTCTGAATTACCTAAAATTGTTTCTGCAAATTCCACCTCCCTAGAGCCAAAAATGCACTTAATATATATACCCAATTGTCAATCCTAAGAAAAAGTACGCAAGACTATCGAACATATACAGGTGACTGGACCAGCAAGGCAGAAAGTGATAGGAAGAAATGACAGAAAGCAAAGAAACAAGGCAGAAACAAAGAGAGTGACAGAAAAAAAGGAAATTTCAAGCACAGAATTCCCAGAAGGTGGGGACATTATTTATCCGAAAGAGCCCCTGGCATCCCCACAAAGGGCCTGAGTCACCTGACGAGAAAGTTCCCAAAACAACCTGCCAGAGCAAGGGGTAGTCGCAGAGTGAAAAAAAAATTAGCTAGAAATAAGGAAACCGCTGAATCCAAGCGATTTTGGTCAGATAGTTTGTTAAGTGGAGAGCTCAGAGAACTTTATCTGTCAAACGACCCAAGACAGGGATGGACTGGAGGCAATAAAGGACGTACTGCAGAAGCCGCAGGAGCAAGGAGAGGCAGAACCAGAACTGTAGGAAGGATCACTGCAGGTGTTAAAAGGGGCAAGCGAATTGGAGCTACTCGGCTGGTGCCAGAGAAGGGTTCAGGGCAGTCAAAGACCCGGTTTTCTTTGATAATTGTTGTGAATGAGGTCAACAGCTCTCCCAAAGAACCCTAGAGTAAGGTTGTGATAACAGAGCGTGACTTAAACCCTTTACAGTGATCTCCTCCCAGAGCAGTGAACATGCAAGTTAGAAGAGGGACTGCGTGCGGGTATGAGACAAAATAGGAGCTGTATACACCTCTGTGTATGCTATTGTTTGCTTGACCTCTCCTTGCTCCTACAGCGCTTCAGTCGTTGTCTTGACTGCATCCCTGTTCTAGGTGATTCGGTTTCTTGAGCTCTCCGCTCTACAACCTGCGAAACCTTGGAAGACTGAGAGCAGGAAAAAGCTGCAGTTGGAAAAAAAAGAAAAAAATCCAATGAAATAGAGTTCACCAAGGTTGCACAAGGCTGCGACAATCAAGTCATAAAAGTCACTATTTCAAAATACCCTAAAACCATTTCATTACACTCATTAAAAACAACAACCCAAACAGGAAAACAAAAAATGTTTTTTACACAGAGTAAACAAGTAAAATTCTTCTAATTTCCAAACACACAAACAGAACATGTTCATAGATCATTTAGTCAAAGATATTGTACAACAACTGTCTTTGTGTCAATAACTTTAATAAAACTGGGAAAAAAACGGTGAAATGAGTTGGAAATGTTATGGGGCAAGAAAAAAATGTAATTAAAACCATGAATATTACGCTGTACTTTAGCCACAGCATCTGTCTGCTAATAAAAAAAAAAAGTCTGTTCAAGACTTTGCCAGTGCTCAGGGTTTTGCTCATGCTCAAGGAGTCTGCTGAATAACACTTGCACATTCAGATGGCGCGCATATGGAACTGTCCCAATTTGATGAATCCCTTCTGGACACACTCTGAACTAAAAAAAAAACCCACTTAAATTCAAGAAAAGTACTGTACGTCAGTGAATTCGTATGTGTATTGCACCACATTTTGTCATGTGATGGAGATGATAATAATAGTCCGTTGATACTAATGATGATGATGACGATGGTAACAAAGACGATGATGATGTTAGCAATAAAAATCATATCAGAAGCCATGAGCCTACGCACAAAGAGTAGGTTATAAGCTGTGCTCATTGTTGCTTATGTATTGCATGATACTAACGTGATTTTACACACGTTATTGCTAATGTATTGCATGCATGATACATATGTAGACATCTAATTTTATACAATGAATGAACAAATTGCAAAACTCAAACCAAATCCTATGTACACAGACCTGTCCAATGTAATGAATCTCTGTTGGAACAAGTTCTAACTCCAAATCAAGCAAAGTCTTCAAGCGGGGAAGAACGCCAAGTCTTTCACATCACTAAATTGACAGACTTGGGTAAAACGCACATGCAACTGTCAAACTATGACAACTACACATGTTTTAAAGAAAATTCCAACAACTTGATTTCTTTAGTAAAATCTGGAGAACCTTTCACCTTTATCCCTTCATCTTCTAGGTAAGATGTTGCTGTTGGTTTAAAATTAAACACAAAAAACAGAAAGGCTATCTCATAACCCTGAGGCCGGATGGGAGTCATCATCATCCGTAGGCGATCATGGCCCTCCACACGAATCTATGCCTTGTCGCTGCAAGTACACCTCCCAACCTCTCTGTCCTCAGCCACCCTGCAAGTCCGTCCAATATTTTCTCCCTGGGTCTACCTGGTGTTCGGATGGGAGTGAGGTAGTAGAAACCTCAGCTGTTCTCAGGGCCAGCATTATGAGGGCGGTGCCCATCTCTTCTCCATCCCTCCTTTACCTTCTCTTACCCTGTACAAGACCAGACATCTTTTCAAATCTGAGTATACTAGACCCCACTAGGGTCGAACACGTGTAATATGAAGACAGGAGCTCAACCTCTGCGCCATCCCGGCCTCATGTATGAAGGTATGTACTGTTAGATCTGCACTCAAGTGTACAGACAACAAACTAACAGAGAAAAAAACAAACAAACACGAAACCAAAAATGCCTATCAACTATCACCAACAATAGCCAGAGCTCAGCATTACATTTGCATCAAAACTGCTTTTTCAGTTTTTCCCCGTCTATTTATGATGTCTATCGGGCTCTACTAAGGAGCTGGGAGGGCGGGAGGTGTGTTTAGAAAGGTGCCTAACTACTTAATTTTTCAGCGTTCCGTTTATTTTCCCACACTATTCAGGTGGTAGGTTGCTGCAGAGCCTGCATATTCTGTGGTGGGCGAGCATGCCGAGTGTTATTTTTAATAATTAATGTGTTCATAGGCCACTGGGCACCGCCATGTCTTACAGAATCTCTACTGTGCTTGTTTGATACTCTGTGTGCGTGTACACTACAGGGGATTCAGGCACTTGCAAGTCTACTCACATGTTGACCTGGGAGATCAGATTTGATTTGGTTCAGTTTTTACATCGACACCCACCTCAGGTGATATGGTTGACGGGATTAACCATCCCAGGGAAGTGGGGGGAATGGGAGGACTTATCTAATCCTATACTGACACCACCAGAACAACAATGATGTTAAGATGGGACACTGAGAAGGCCAGTTTTAATGTAGCGCACCCCAGGATTCGAACCCACAACCATTGGCATGTGAATCCGACGCTCAGCCAACTGAGCTACAGGGGCCCGCTGGGAGATCAGAAAACTCTCCATCCTTTTTACTCACCAGGTGGGAGGAATCAAACAGGATCGAACCCAGACCTCCTGACTGGAACCTTGACTTTTACCCACTTGGCTATCACACCCGTCACTACTGATCTGAATATTTACAATAGAGACCATTTCATGCGTTACACTTTCTCAGCGATGGGCACGATAACCAAACTGGTTACAACGTCAAACTTATGATCAGGTCTTCTCATGATGGGCGCGATAACCAGGCTGGTTAGGACGTCAGACTTACGATCAGAAGGTCTGAGTTCGAATCTGTCTGGGTTGCGCCTAGTGGAAAAGGGTGGAGATTTCCTCGATCTCACAGGTCAATTTATATGCAGACTTGCTACTGTCAAAACCCCTTTCATGCGTATAAAAGCCATATCTGTAAAGATGGTTCATGGTAACACGAAAGTACCTAGCATGCACGCCCCCGAAAAAGGTGTATGACTGCCTGCATGGTGGGGTAACCCACCAGAGTAAGCAGTTTGTACAGCAACATAATACTAGTACAGTGTGGGGCAGAACTACCAGAACAACGTGTGTACACACATACATGAAAACGCTGCTCAGAACGAAAAAACAAAACAGAAGCGGCAGCGGGTGGTCAAGCACGTAACTGCTGCCCGGCCTATAGATGAATAAATCTGCAGAGCATACAAATGAATACATATTTGCAATTCTGTACAACAGACAAATGTAAGAACTCTAAAGAATGTACCTATACATGTATACATGCCTGTAAAATTGGTGTAGTTGGCCCAGAAATCATACAAAAACACGTAAAAAGTAAACAAACATGCTCCTCAACAAGAGATTATTGTTCGGTCAAATCGATCAGTTAAGCTGTCAATGTCAGAATCAGAGTAAACGAAATTCCATCACCAAAACCGAATTATTTACATACCACTCCTTTCTTCGCTGGTGTTGGTACATACTTTATATCAGCACCGAGATTGTTGACAAACAAAAACATGCAGAAAGTATGTGCACCACGTATTATCACCAGCTCTCAAATAGGTACAAAGCACTATTTTCAGGTACATTCATGAATCCGCCATTGACCCATCGAGAAGCAAAAAGATGCATAAAATGTCTCGTACATTACATGTTATAATACTCATAGTTTGACAAAGAGTTGACAGCATCAATCCCAATCACATTCATGAATCACGCTACTAGTAATGTTTATAAACTTATCACCAGCGTCACAAACATTACATTTCAGAAAACCAAGATGCTCATGACATGGTTAAGGTAACAAACTCTATAGATGAAAAAAATTCCCCTTTCTTCTATTAAGCAGTTCTTTCGAATCTGTTAGCAAATTGTATATGTTTACACCTCCCTCCCTATTTCCTTTCGCCTTTCTATCTTTACGTACCTCTCTCAAAATCTGCAGATGAGACAGCTGCATGTGTACACTGCCTGTTCAGACATGCCTTGCCTCCAAAGTTTTCTTCGCGATTACGTTGCAATAGATCTGATTTTTGGTTGCAATACTTGCTCAGTCAGTTATCGTATTAGAAAAAGTGCTTGATACATGGAGTTGGTCCACAGACAGACTAATGGACAGTGCCTCTTTAGTCGGGACTCAGCTGACGATATTGCTGCATAATACAAAAAATCTACAGTACCTCGTCAGTGATACACACCACCACTTGCTGCGAGCATAAGCCTAAACGTCAGTGTCAAAAGTAATCAGAAAATACCCACCGGGTCATGTCCATTGCCATCGTTTTACTCGGAAAGGAAGGTAGTTTCAGCAGCAGACAATTTTATTAACTCAGCACAGAAGACATGGATATCGAGTTCGACTGGCAGATAGTAGAAAGCTCGGCTGCATTCATTCATCCAATCAATATTTAGAAGAACAACAGTCGTCTTTTAGTACGAAGATGCCATTCTGTAACACTAATGCGTCCTCTGGCCTTCTATGTGGCGGTGAAACAAGGTAAAAAAAAAAAAAGCTCAAACCAGGACAAATTCGGCACATTTGGTCGCAGACACCTCCAAAAAAGATGATCTGGACTTTGTTGGCTTTGAGTCACCGAAAACACAAGCAAGTGTGAGCAAATATTTACAGAGGTGGAACATTTCATCACACGTAGTGATTCAAAAACACGACTTAACCAACACAAAATGTTCTCCATAATATGCAAAAACTCAGCTGGCTAGGTCATGTAGCAAGGCTCTTGCCGTCTAGAAGCCCAGATCATGGCCTTCAGTGGAATTTCCCAGGCCAGGGAGGGATAGGACATCTCAGTACAAACTGACTGCACGCGATCTACAGGGACCTCCGGGAGCGAAGCAGTTAAGGACAGTTGCCAACTTATTGTTATTGTTACTTTTGCTTAAAGCCCAGCCGACTGCATAGAGCCATATCAGGGCTATAACCGTCTAAAACCACACAATACTTCAACAGGAAAAAAATGAAAAGAAAATTAAGTACACATATCAATGCAAGTGCGCACATATTCTAAGGAGATGTCCCCGGCGTTGACCACTCCGTCCAATTTATCGCACAGAGAGTTTAAAAAAAGATACCTGATTACAGTTTTTAACATAACTAAGGACACCAATGCAAATACAAAAACGGGCCTAAATTACCTGAAATTGTTTCCGCTTATCTTATTTTCCTAGAGCCAAATATGCACTTAATGCATGTACGCAATTATCAATTCTAAGAGAAAGTACGTAAGAGTCTATCGAACACATACAGGCCAAAGGACCAGCAAGGCAGAAAACGATAGGAAGAAATGACAGAAAGCAAAGGAATAAGGGAAAAACAAAGAAAGTGACAGAAAAGAGCAAATTTCTAGCACAGAATTTGCAGGTGGGGATACTATTTATACTGAAAGAGCCCCCGGCATCCGCATAGGGGCAGTAGCCAACTGAACGCGCTTAAAACCTTTGTAATCCACTGGACCCCACAGAAAACTCACTGCCTCATAGGTTGCATTCGCTTGAAAGTCTAAAAGAAATAAGTGGATTACATTTTTGGTCACTATGCTCAATCTGACATTTCTGAATGAAAAACGGTTGATACACGATCGGTTAAGGTCTGTCTATGAGCAGTGAAGAAATCCTTGCTGACACATGCTGGTGTTTTCAGTGGGTCAGAACCACCAAAACGATCATGTACACTCACATTTGTTTCTGCACCTTCAAACAGGGCTGGACCTCTGATCTAAAATGTTAAAATCTATTCACATACAGGTAAAAATCTTCACTGACCTCTTTTCTTTATATGTACTTACAAATGCATTTCCAATATACACATACACACAATCACAATAATATGTGCCACATCTTTGTCTAAACAAAGTGGCAACAAAACACACTGCCCAAATATCTTTATAGATAAGAAACTTATACTTTAAACTATAAGTCAATAGGCGCTGTGAACACGTTGAACATGATGTGCGTATCATTTGTAAGCGATTCAAACTAGAGAGAAATGCGGAGTTTACAATCATGGGAAGTTTTTAACCTACTAAAAGATAAAATAGAAATTTTGGTTATTATTTTGCGAAAAGTACTGGTTAACAGTGAGTATAAAAAAACATCATCACGAGAAAAGTCTGACATTAACATTTTAAAGTCGCCTGACAAAAACGTCGTACCCATGCAAACATGTAAGGATTTCTAATCACACACTTATTGGACTGGATCAGTACTGGTCCATGCTGGGTAAGTAGGCGCCTATCCATTTTTAAACAGACAACACTTCTAAGGACATTTTTCTGCAGATATATCTGCGCTTAAAAATATGCCTATGCACCATACACAAGCGAACGTATGCACGTACGCACACACGCGCATGCACGCCCACATACACACAAACACAAGCACACACACACGTACACGCACGCACGAACGCACGCACACACGCACACTTTTTTTTTTCTAAATCTTGGAATCGTACTCAAACTGGGACGAGTACCCAGGTAGGATAAGAGCTAGACTGATGGAGGTGGTCAGAATGACGAAACATACCAGCAACATACGATCCAGAATCAAAGCCAGTTGCTGCCACTCCTGCCGGATGGTCTCTTTGCGATCCTGATCCGCCAGCCGCATCTCGTTCTTTTCGATCGTTTGGTACACCTTCTGCAGCACTTTCAGAAACTGCCGCTCCGTGCTGTCGCTACCTCCCCCTCCGCTGCTGGCTGAAGTGGGGCTCATGGGTGTGAACTTGCGCTGTGAGAAGCGTGGGGAGAGTCCTCCGTTCTCAGGTAGTTTGTCTGGAGTTTCATAACGCGCATAGTATTCGTTTTGTGGCACCGGCTGCTGCAAGGAGAAAAGTGTTCACACAATGGCCTTAGGCACTCGGTATTTCAAACAGCGAGCAGAAGAGTGAATTACCACTGATTTTGCCAAACCGCCAAACAAGCAAACACAACGTTATCTGTACAGTTTATCAAACATCTGAATCTAATACAATTTAGTAATAAATACATGAAGTGTATGGAAGTGAAGCGGCCATATTGGTTTTTGTTGACCGAAAAGATGAACACCTACAGAGTGACCGAAAAGATGAACACCTACTCACTCTGACATCACATTACGACAAAACTAAGCTTATTTGAGCAAAACTCCTTTAGGATATGATGCAGAAATGATTTCTCTCTGAAATGAACACAAAATGATAAGCTATTTCTGAAAAAAAGTTTTAGCACACGTTCAGCTAGGTCTGCCACCTTAACAGGAAAAAAAAAGAAATGAGCCATATCACGGTTCTAACCGTTTCCAAAACATACACAATACTTAAACAGGAAAAAAAAAGAAATGAGCCATATCACGGTTCTAACCGTTTCTAAAACATACACAATACTTAAACAGGAAAAAAAGATAAGAAAATTAAGTACACATGATAATGAATTCGCACACATAATCCAAGGAAATGCCCCTGGTACTGACCACTCCGTCCAACCTATCACACAGGGGATTTAAAAACATACCTGAATACACATTGAAACATAACCAAGGATACCAAAAATATAAAAACGAGCCTAAGTTACCTAAAATTGCTTCCGCATATCTCATGTCGCCAGAGCCAAAATGCACTTTATACATGCACCCAGTTGTCTATCCCAAGAGAAAGAATGTAAGACTTCATCGAACAGATATAGCTGAATGGACCAACAAGACAGAAAATGATAGGTAGAAATGACAGAAAGCAAAGGAACAAGGCGGAAACAGAGACAGTGACAGAAAAGAGGAAATGTTTAGCACAGAATTTCCAGAAGATGGTATTTAAAATAGTGAATAGAAGAGTAAACTCTCACTGGTTCAACTAAACCGCTAAACAAGCAATCGAACATAAACAATATATCTGTACAGCTTACCAAACATCTGTGTCTGGACTAATGATTGACTAACACAATTTACACTGACTTGACTGACCAACTAGGTAACTGAGCACTAACAAACCTGGCCACCTAACAAACTAACTGCGCATTAACCAACTGATCGATTAATTGGCCACCTCACTGACCAACTAGTTGACTGACTGACTAACTAACCGACCAACTAACTGACAAACCAAGTAGATAACAATGAAATTAACCAAGCAACTGGCAAGTAACTAAGCTAAATGACCCATTATGAACTAACCCAGTAACTGACTGACCGACCAATCAATACTTAACTGTGTAACTATCTATTTAACTAACTGACCTGACTGCCTAACAGACTGACTGACTGACGAATTTACTGAGAAACTGACTGCTTGTATGAATGATTAACTGACCAGCTAAATACTGCTTAATAACCAATCGACCGACAGACTGCCTGTCTGCCTGTCTGCCTGATTAACTATCAAACTAATCAACCAGCGACCGAACTATTAATATAAATACAACGAACGAACGAATTAGAGAGCAAACAAAATCAGTCAGTCGGTTCATCAATTTCTCAGTCAGAACTATTTGTAACTGACTGACTGATTGACTGACTAACTTTTTAAAAACGACTAAAGAAGATTACTGATGAGAATGGGTCCTTTTTAAGTCAAATGCTGAGTAAAAATGCCATACTGCAGTTAATTTTCTGGATTATGTAAGTTGCATACAATCCATCACATGTTACTTACGGAAAATAAGTATAAGATAAATAACATAGAATGTAATGAAAGAACTAGAGCTATATAAATTACATGTGTGAATACAATCGTCTTCGTATTCTAACTTAACGTGAAAAGTCACTGGGACGCTGCACTAAAGGACTAGTCACCAGATTCCTCCAGCTCTATCGGTTGTATGCCAAAGCCTGGGCCTCTGCAGGTGGTTTTTCTGTTCAGTCTGCAATATTGTGTGTCCATCGATTTTTTGTTACCAACTAACCAACCAACCAACTACCCAGTCCACCCAAGTCAAGTCAATCAGTCAGTCAGTAACCATCCAACCAATTCTTCAAGCTACTAACAGACAGCTCACCAGTCCTTTCCTGGAGGGAGCCACATCCTCCTCCACATCAAGGTGGATAAACAGCACCTTGGCAAAGAAGCCAAAGAAGACTTTCTTGACGAGGGGTGGGATCTCATGGCCCCGGCCCCCCTTGTGGTGAATGTTTAGTGTGAACACGGTCATGGCTGTAGCGAATGACACAATGGCTATGGTGATACCGTAGTAAAGACCTGCACACAGAAAAGTCAAGTAGCAGTTCGTTAACGCCTTAGCTGCTACTGAAAAAATGTCCTAAAGAACTGAACAGCTACAGCTACGATTTTTGTTTGCTCGAATCTCCAAAATGATAAATCATATATGAAATGGATCAGAAATAATCTAAGATTTTGCTTTGTCAAAATATCTTCCTGAAATGCCACGCTTAACCTAGTCACACATTTTGTCAGTCTCTTTCACACAAAAGCACATGTACATGGGCAGAATACAGAAAGAGAAAATTGGGCCCGAATGTGTCCCGCCTTTTTCATACATCCTTCCCCCCACCCTTCTCCACCAAACAACGCATACTATAAAACTCGAAAGAGCCTCACAGCATCTGGCAGAG
Source organism: Monoplex corrugatus (assembly GCA_030674185.1). NCBI lineage: Eukaryota > Metazoa > Mollusca > Gastropoda > Littorinimorpha > Ranellidae > Monoplex > Monoplex corrugatus. Next base: position 29,311,715 of record CM060309.1, read on the forward strand.
GCTGATAATCTTCCTCAGTATCATCGTTCACTCCAGAAATTCCACATCAAACTGTTGGTCTGCTGGCATCGACTTCACTAAATTCGACATTGCCACGACCAAATCGTCATCACTACTGTCGGCATCATGAAGAGCTTCCTCTCAATATTTCTTCAAGTGTAAACGGGGAATATCTACATATTCACTGTTCACTATTCTATGCCAAAGACAAGAATATGTACAACTGTAATCACTAAATCAGTGTACTAATGAGAGTTTGAAAATCTCCGATTCTGTTTCATAAACTATATCTACTCTACAATTTTGCTCTTCCCACATGCGTTACAGAAGAAAAATAAGCATAAACATGCAAAAACTTAGAATTATCACATATATATCAGGGTGAAGTATACTACCATCACTTTTGAAATCTCAGATTCTACGCTCAGCAAATTATATCTACTCTACAATTTTGTGGATTATACATGACTTACATAAGAAAAAGCAAGTATAAACGGGTGAACATGTAGAGTAGATATATGAATTGCAGGCCGAACTGAGGCATTCACTGATCTTCTTGATTAAGTGAGTCTTAACAGGGGTGCTTTAGGGGGGGGGGGGGCGATAATCCTCAACCGAGTCTTGGCAGAAAGGGGGCATATGTTGAAAAAGAAAAGAAAGAAAAACATGTTATAATTTCATCCCATGGACACAGTCTATCACGTGTACAGCATGGTAATAAACGTCCATCCCGTGTACAAAGAGGCACGTGGTTTACACTTCTTTTCTACGCTACTGTCTATGAATAGGGTTTGAGTGCGGACATACGTGTGCACGTTTGTGTGAGTGTGTGTGCATGCGTGTGCAGTAGGATGAAAGGACAATGACAAGAAGAAGACATCTGCAAAGAAGAAACTGGAAATGGCCAGAATATAAATAATCTGAAATGTGTGAACACACACACACACACACACACACACACACACACACACACACACACACACACACACACACACACACACACACACACACACAAATACAGGAACACCACGTACCTCCTAAGCATCCCCTCATCTCTTTGCCATCACTGGACTGCACATAACCCTTAATCCAAAACTGATCAAAAGGCAGATCATTCGAGATGGGAGAGATCTTGTCAGCAGTTTTGCTATCATCATAACAAAGACTACTGAGGATGCAAACACAAACCCATCTCGCCACATCTTACGCTCCATCCCTCAAAGCTCCTACACTTCACAATCCTCACCATCATCAGCAGTAGCAGCCTGATCAGCATCATCATTAACCTGCCCAGCATGTACAATTGGGGGTCATGAGCGACGCTAAATCTGCAAATGTTCTCAAACTGGACCTGTATTCTGTGTAGTTGTCGGCATATCTACAAGTAAGTTTGTTCCATAACCTAAAGATTGTACGGAAGTGAGGTGATACAGACCTCAAGATTACTTGAAACCAGAATTTCGAAAGCGGTATCCACCTCTCTCACTGGTGCTTTACCTTCCCAAACCTTGAAGATGGTCAACTGGGTGGACTGGACACTGCATGTTCAGAGGTTTTCTTGAGGCGGACTCAACCCATGCAGTGAGACTGGAAGGAAGCTGTTTTACTCTATACGAATTAGGCCTTTATATTGACAGAACCCCCAACTCACCTATCAGAGGCAGGTCATCCGAGGTGGGAGGCATCTTGTCTGCGACGATCATGAGAAAGACCGTCATGGACAGGAGGGTGGTGATGCCCATGGAGATCTTCTCTCCGGAGTCAGATGGCATGTAGAAGCCCAACAGGGCCACGAGGGTGATGAGGAGGCAGGGCACCACCATGTTGAACACGTAGAACAAGGGTCGACGCTGGATCAGGATATGGTTGTGAATGAAGATGTACGGCTCTGGGCAGCAGGAGAATACCACCTCCTGTACAGGACAAGTCACAGTTTGGGGTTAGTTTGCTCCAGAAGGAGTCATCACAAACGGACAGTTCCATATGTGCTCCGCCCAATCTGCCAGCAGCTATCTAGTAGACGCTTTAAGCCTGCGCAAAACCTTATGCTCTGGCAAGGTCTTGGAATGGGGAGGGGAACGGGACCTATTAAACACTGATACTAGAAGATTAACTGAAGGTTTAAGATGACAGTGAACATTCCACACATTATGTTATCAAGTGTGAATGAACTGGAGACATGAGATCTTGAGCCTGTGGCTCTGTGAACAGAGCAAGTAAGTCCGCGCAAGAATGATAGGTACCACCCAGTTAGAGGAACGTATGTTCTGTTAATATTGCTCGACATGTTTCATAGTTAAGTTCTTCATTACTTATGGTAAACGTGCGACTTTGGTTTGGGTACAATTCTTCATAAACAGCCGAAACTTTTCCTGCTCAAATATTTTTGGATTTGGATCATACCATTCTGCTATCAACAAGAATATATCTCACCCCTTAACTGCAGCATTCAACACTTACAACTGATTCAGAAATGTGGTCCAAGTTAATTTGATTAAGATTCACCTACTACCTATCTGAATATATTTGCTCACATACTCTATTTTCATACGCACATACCCGTACACACACACACACACACACACACACACACACACACACACACACACACACACACACACATACACACAACACACACACACACACATACACACACACACACACACACACACACACACACACACACACACACACACACACACGCATACGGACACTCATACGGACACATGTACACAAATAATACCCATGCACAAAAAGAACACACACACCAGAGTACTGACTCATGAAAATACAGACAGACAGAAAGAGAAACAACTTAACTACAGACACACAAACAACAGACAGAAGGGGAAGAAAAGCTTTCCTCTGATCGATACGTGTAGTGACTGGAGAGAATGAAAAACTAAACACAAAACAAGTAAAAAGTCCGCTGTACTGGCCTCTCTCTCCTGCAGGTATTCCAGCAGATGCCACTCGGTACTGTTCATGTAGTTGGTGGTGTCTCCTACCCGGTCCCCCTGTATCAGCAAGTTGAGGGCGTATGCATCGTAGGTCCAGGAGGAAAAGTCCAGGCTGCAATTCTGCGTGTCGAAGGGGAAATATTTGACGTCAATGGCGCACGACGACTTGAAGATAACCATGGATAACCACGTGACGTTGCCTTCTGATGACACGATGACGTTGGTGCTGACCGATTCTGACGTTATATGCGCGCTGGGACAAGTATTGACAGAATGAAGAGATGATGATGTTGACGTGACTGGTGGTTTGGTGCGATCTGCATGCGTGGATGTTTGGATGCTTGTTTCTGAGTGTGAGATAAAACAAGTGATTTAAAGTAATAAGAACAATTCAAACATCCTTCAGTCTCTTTTTGGTGGACAGTTAGTTTATTATGCGTCCTGTATATCATTCCAACTGTCCACCACACTTTCAGTTCCTCACGATTGCGTCTCCATACTTGGAACTTGACATCACAGATGCCAACTGGCAGATAAGATTCAAAATGATCACGACACAATGTTTAGGTCTGTGCATAAGCTGGCAAGGTCTTGATGTCTAATTTAGCGTATGGCTTCTATGCCTATCTTTGTATCAATCTGTTATTGAAACAACAACAACAAAGACAACAACAACAACAACAACAACACACACACACACACACACACACACACACACACACACACACACACATGTATATATATATATATATATATATATATATATATATATATATATATATATATATATGTATATATATGTTTATCGTTCTCATCACACCAATGCCCTCACCCCATTCTCCACCCTTGATCCACTAAAACAAAACACACGGACACACAATCTCTTTCTCTTGTTTGATACTCTGCCCACCGTATTCTTTCCCACTCTCCTCCCAAATGTCTTTTCACTTCTGTAAATTTCTTGATAATATAAAAAATGGGTATGTCATTCAAATACACAAGAATCGTAAGGACAGAAGAAGAAAACAGGCTGCTAGGAAGAAGGTTGTGGCTGCACACCGCCATTGATTAAGAGAAGAATGTAGACAGTTCGACCATGTTTCTCCAGTGATTGTTTAGTTTCACCCTAGTTCAACATGTACGTCACTGTAACTCCGTAACTTTGAACTTCTTCCACATCCAGCACAGACACCTCTGAGGTGTGCTCAGGCAGGTAATGCAGTTTCTGTTCTGAACTGGTCTGGTCTATTTCTTTGTCCACCACAACTCCCACCGTGCTCTGTTAACTGTGATACTTTTATGTATACATACAGAATGTCGTTCCGGTTGGAAAAGTGATTCTCGCTCGCTCTCTTTGTGTTCTTCTCGTTGGAATAAAGCTGAAAGTGTTTGTTTTATGTCATATGCAATGTACTGTTTCTGTTTGGAATGCCTTTCTTCTCGATCATCTCCACTACCAATCTAATCTCCACCAGTGTTTGTTCTCTTGGCTCAAAACACACATATTCAAGCCATCAGTTTCACTACAGTTCTCTCTCTCTCTCTCTTTCTCTCTCTCTAGTTGAAGAACAAGCTGGATTTAGAGCAAAATACAGTACAATTGATCATATTTTCACACTTTACTCCCTTGTGCAGAAGCATTTACTTTTAAATAAGAAACTTTATGTTGCATTTGTGGATTTTAGGAAGGCATTCGATTCTGTGAATCGTAATAATCTTTGGAATATATTACGTAAAAGAGGTGTGAATGGAAAATTATATATGGCCCTAAGAGGAGTTTATAACTCGGTGTTTGCATGCGTGCGTGAGAAGTGTGTATATTCAGATTATTTTGAATGCCCTAAAGGAGTGAAACAGGGGTGTCAATTGAGTCCTCAATTGTTTTCATTTTTCATTAATGAATTAGCAGTGGAACTGTCAAGAAAAGGCAGGCATGGCATTCAAATTATCCCTGGGGTTATTGAGATATTCCTATTGCTGTTTGCAGACGATGTTGTTCTTCTCTCTGGTACAGTCAAAGGCTTACAAAACCAGTTAAATGTCTTAAAGGAAGAATCGGATCGACTAGCTTTAACAGTTAACATGGATAAAACTAATATTATGATTTTCAGGAAGGGTGGACATTTATCAAAACACGAAAAATGGTTCTATGGAATTAACGAGGTTAAAGTTGTTAATTCTTATAAATACTTAGGAATAATATTTTCGACAAAATTAAGTTTAAATTATGCATGGGAAGAATCTTGTAATAAAGGGAAAAAAGGTGTTATTGAAATTCTAAAATCCTTACGGAAGCTCAATTCTATTGATTGTAATTTATATTGGAAAATGTTTGATACACAGATAGAACCTTTACTTACATATGCAGCTGAAGTATGGGGTCTTACTGTAAATCCACATATGGAAAAAGTGCATACATATGCTATAAAACGTTTTTTGGCTGTACCAATTCACTCTTCTAATACTGTTTTATATGGAGAAACTGGAAGATATCCTTTATACATTAGAACCTTTGTGAAGAGTATTAAATACTGGTTGAAATTGTTAAGGCTTCCACAATCTCGGTTATGTAAACAGGCATATGAAATGATGGTTACTCAAATGGAAATAGGAAAACAGAACTGGGCCTATCAGGTAAAAAAGGCTTTATCAGAACTTGGGTTTGGAATCGTGTGGTTGTCCCAGGGAGTAGGAAATGAGTGTCAGTTTATTAATGAATTTAAAGACAGGCTTATTTGTTCGTTTAAACAAAATTGGCACTCAGATATGGAAAATAAAGAAAAATATAGTTGGTTCTTCTCATTTAAAGATGTTTTTCAAACCGAAAAATATCTCAGTGTTGTTACGGATAAATGGCAAAGAACTAATTACGCAAGATTTAGATTAAGAACACTTGGTTTCAATGCAAATAAAAATTGGTTTCAACCTGGGACGTCCACAGTATATCCTTGCCCCTTATGTGGAAACAATGTCGATAATGAAAAACACTTTTTATTCCAATGCCAAATTTTTGACACAATACGTGGAAAATGCAAAGTTTTTGAATCCGACATGGCCAAAAGACAAGATGTTGTATCTATTTTGTCATCTGATGACGAAGTCATAATCAAATCAGTGGCACTATACATTGCGGAAGCACAAAAAATAAGACATAAACACTTACAAGCCCGACAATAGTGCTAGACAATATCATACTGGGATTAATTTAATCTCTTTTGACTGATGTGGGCTATATCACGTTAACTCCAAAAGAAGCCGCTTTATTATAGACTCTGTTTTGTAAAGAGCTGTTTTCATTTGCTTTATTTTGCTTTGTTTGCCGATAATTTAAGAGTAGTTAATAATATGAAAATAATGGTATATTTGTAGAATATGTTAGAAGTGGATATTGAAAGGGTATATAGACACTTAAGGGTCTACTATACATGTTAACAAAAACAAAAAAAACAAACAAACCAAAAAACAAATAAATAAAAGGCATAGTGATGTCCCTTGTTAACAGAGTATTTTGGGGCAGTTATGTGAAGATTATATTATTATCACTAAATGTAAGGTTTGGGTGGTCTAGCCCAGATGTTTCATCATATTACAGTTTTGATGTGTGTGTGTGTGTGCGCACGAGCGCGCGCCCGCGTGTGAGCGTATATGGATGCGTGTGAGTGGGTGTGGGTGTGTGAAAAAGAATTTGGTTTGTCTAAACCTAGACAAATTATTGGCCTGAATGTGGGAACACTGTTCTGATATTTTTTGTTGTTGTTTTCTTTGCATTATGTAGTAGTGGTAAAATGGATGATTGTTCATTATATATGATTTGAATATGTTCGACTGTTCAAGGAATGAATGTTCGATATTTTTTTTTGATTATGTGTGAAGAATTTGCGCACATACAAAGAGTGGATTATGTGTCGCACTACTGGAAAATTGTTATCCCCCTTGTCAAAAGACCTTTTCGGGTAATGACAATAAACAGTTTCAGTTTCAGTTTCAGTTTCTCTCTCTCTCTCTCTTCCCTTCCCCCTTGTGTGTGTGTGTGTGTGTGTGTGTGTGTGTGTGTGTGTGTGTGTGTGTGTGCGCGCGTGCATTGCGTGCGTGCGTGCGTGAGTGAGCGAGTATAATATTATGTGTGTGTGTGTGTGTGTGCACGCGCGCGTGTGTGAGTGAGTGTGCGTGAAAGAGAGAGAGTGTGTGTGTGTTTTGTGTGTGTGTGTGTGTGTGTGTTTGTGTGTTTGTGTGTGCGTGTGTGTCTGTGT
>CM060309.1:29323924-29351424 GCA_030674185.1 Monoplex corrugatus
TTTTTTTTGTTTTGTTTTGTTTTGTTTTATTTGTACACACCTGTTATCATCAACAACATTATCTTCAAGTCCTCTAAATCATCCACTACTCATCAGTATCATCATCTATCAGCCACTATCTGTTTTTAACACTACCATAGCCATTACCGCTACACCATCACTTCTACCATCATCATCATTGGTTGACAAGATGGTAAAAGTTTGTAGGTCATAACTGAGTTCAAAGTAGTACACTGACAAAGAAGAGATGGAGAGAAGACAAGTAAGTGTATTTATCTATGTCATAGTTCTGTGGTATGTGCGCTCATGTGTGTAAGAGTGCATCTGAAAAAACGTTTACATGCGTTTGTCAAAATATCTGCGAGTGCCGTGTTACACAATCTGTGATGTACACTTACGAGCAACGTGTGTGTGCAACGTGCACGCAAGCGTGCGTGTGTTTATACAAACAAGGAGGGAAGGAGTGCTGTGTTGACGTTGTGTATGTGCCAGGGAAAATGAGCTGATCAGATACAAACATCTCTCTTGCCCACGGCGCCAGTTTCTGGTACGGCAGACAATAATATACTGACATCTTGTCCACACAGCATACCCATTGATGTGTTTATTTCCTTCTCCTTAACTTTGTCACGTATAGAGCCAGTGGTACCGGAGCGTCCACTGATCTCTCTCTCTCTCTCTCTCTCTCTCTCTCTCTCTCTCTCTCTCTCTCTCTCTCTCTCCAGTGGTATCTGATCGTCCTCTGATTCTCTCTCTCTATATATATACATACATATATATATATATATGTATGTATGCATACATGCAAGTATGCGTGTACATGTGCGAGTGTGCGTGTGCTCGCTTTGTGTGGCGTGTACATCCGCACATACACTCTTCAAGCGCATATTCTTAACTTGCGCGCATGCGTGAGTATGTGTGTGTGTGCACGGGCGCGCGCGCGTATATTTTCATGCAAGCGTATGTAGATGGATGTGACGGAAACATAGGAAAAGAGAAGTAAAAGGGAAGCAGACATAAGACAAAACATACACACACACACACACACACACACACACACACACACACACAAACACACACACACACACACACACACAAACGTCCGTCTAATATCACTTATAGTGAAAAGACGTTAAATCAAAGAACGAACGAACGAACACACACAAACACACACACACACACGCACGCACGCACGCACACACACGCACGCACGCACGCACACACACACACACACACACACACACACACACACACACACACACACCGAGTTTGATCTTGATCAATCTGAAGCTCTCTGGGCACAGTGCCGGATTTAGTGCCAAACTGCCAAAGGCATGAAACATAAGGTTTTAGTTAAACATCTACTGGTATTTTTTTCTCACAATCCATACACTTGGATGTTCTATTCCAGCCAATCTGAACTGTACGTCTTAGTTTTGACTTCAAGGTAAATTTTGCTATAGACAATTGTACACAGTTTTTATTATTATTATTATTATTGTCATCATTAGTATTATCATCATTATCATTACAATAATAATAGTTGTCATCATCATCATTCTTCTTCGTCTTCTTATTATCGTTATTATTGTAGCTGCAGTTGTACTTATCTTTGTTATCATTATTATCTATTATCATTTTAAATCAATCTTGATCATTATTATTGAGGTTGCTGTTGTACATGTTATCTTTATTATTCATTATCTATCAATATTTTAAATCATACTTGTTATCTTTATTATTATCTACTAATACTTTAAATTGATCTTTTACACCGCATTTCCCATACGCATTTAGACTCAGTGAACATTACACGTGATCGGACCTTTTAGTGGCTGTTAAGCAAGTTGACCGCATTCCGCTATGTCGCTGCAGTCTGCATCTTCAGTGGGTGAAATGTTGATGTTTTCATGTTTCCATAAGCCAGCCACTGACATGACTTGCAGGATCTTTGACGTGTGTGTCTGATATTCTGCATGCATATACACACAAAGTTTATGGATATTCCATATGAGCTTACGCTGCACCGCAAAAACTCACCTCACCTCTTTTCCTCGCCAGGATCGGCGGTAGAAGCCACTCTCGACGTCACAAGTCTTCTCTAGGTCACACGATTGAGATATCTGTGGTCAACCTCCTTGATCCCCAGACTACAGACTTCAACGATGTTGTTGAAATAGGAGGTGTGGGATCGTTCCTTTCTTCTATTCGCCTCAACTTTCCCCTGCAGGACCGTTGATATCAAATCTGTTTTGGTGTTTCTGATCTCATGGCCTACATACATGTATTTCAGCTTTCGTTTCGTTGATTTCTGTCAGCCGTTGGCGCTTGACATCCAGTTCCTTTAACACGCAATCTTTTGTTCTTCTGCCTGTTCATATGACTCTGAGAAGTCGTCTATAGAGCCATATTTCTGCTGCAAAAACTGTGGGATGGAAAACTCCAAAAACAAACAGGCTAAAATATACCACAGGTCTGTATGTAAATCCCACGTGCTGCCGAGATTTTTAAGATCAGTGTCAGATAACTCGGAAAGAGAGAACCTTACCATGGCTTGCATGCCTTTTCTAACAACAATAATTAGCAAGCCTAGAAAGAAATTCGTTTCGATTAAATTTAATCAAATAATAAAGTTCAAGTACCTGTGTCTTTGGATTTCGTCATTCTGTTGTTAGTTATCATTAGTCGGATTGAAGGAGATTGACTTTCGATTAAGTGAAATAATAACGACTGTTTGTTCACAGAAAATTCACTCAGATATCTTAAAGTTAAAAAGAGCTTTTTTGTTGTTTCATTGCCTTCCACGACCTTTTCATTTCTTTTATTTTTTCCTTAGTTTGTTTATCTGCTTCTGTAGACTTGAGAAGAAACGATGAACGTGTAATTTTTACGATTGCACTGCAGCAACAACATCCAAAGCAGTAACAACAACAATAATAATAATTATTATTATTATTATTTTGGCATTGATTTGATGATGACAATAATGATGATGATGATGCCAATGATAATAATAACAATAATAATGGTAATGATGATGCAACGTCCACTGTGCGCACAGCTCTGATAAATCCAAATCTCAGTACGCTTTACAAATTAAACTGATGAAAGTACACAACACACACACACACACACACACACACACACACACACACACACACACACACACACACACACACACACACACACGCACGCACGCACACACACACACACACACACACACACACACACACACACACACACACACACAACACACACACACACTGTTCAATGTTTAATAGTTACTCATAAGTTTGTACTGCCGTCGATGCTGATGATTAAAAATGGTACAAAATGTGAATCATTAACTGTTAAAATTATGCACCGCTGTATCAACTCATTAATACAGCGGAGTGCCACGAATACTTCTCTAACAAACTTCAATGAAAGCATCATTACGACTGAAGCTAATGTGTGTGTGTGTGTGTGTGTGTGCGTGCGTGCGTGCGTGCGTGCGTGCGTGCGTGCGTGCGTGTGTGTGTGTGTGTGTGTGTGTGTGTGTGTGTGTGTGTGTGTGTGTGTGTGTGTGTTATTTTTTATTAACATTACTAACGTGGATCACATCATGAGATCCCTGTCTAATTATCAGGATTATTTGCATCAACTTTTTGTTTGAAAAAAAAAATCAGAAAATACACATTTATCAAAAAGTGTATTAAAAATTGTATTATGTCCATCACTCGATCCACAGTATGTTTTAACATTTCGTAAACAATGCTATCTGGTCTCACAGCATTTTTTTTTAACTTTCTTAACGGTGACAAGACTTCTTTCTAAATATTACACTGTTTAAAGATCTTATATTGTCATATTACTATCATTATCATTAACGGTACCGGCTACAGCACAATCCTGATCAAATTTTGAGAGAGAGAGAGAGGACACACACACGCATATCTCGCTCTCTCTCTCCCTCCCCCCTCTCTCTCTCCCTTCTATCCTCTCTCTCCGCCCTACACCCGAGAAAGGGGCAATGATACGCAACAGAAAACCTGTAATCTTTACACTGCAAAAAAGATAAAGTCAACCAAACATATTATCTCATGTTTGTTCGTCTACATGTATGTTTTCGAGTTTGTCTGCCCAGGGACCAAAAAGTCGTAAGACGATGCATATTCTTTGTTTTGACTTTTTTGGGGGGTAGGTGGGAAGGTTGTTTTGTTTCATCATAATAAACTTGGTGGGTACAACGGCGGGTGTTTTTTCTCCCGTTTTTAAAGTCATTTATCAACTTTGGCACCGTTTTAGTGGCGCTGATCTCTCACACCACTCATTCCAGCTCCTCAACACACCACCAAGCCCAAGTTTTTTCAATTGAAGCCCCAGTGACAGGAAGCTCATATCAAGCCGCCATGCAGTCAGCCACCAGAAAAGACCTGCACTGCTGCTTGGTCGTCATCATCATCATCATCATCATCATCATCATCATCATCATCATCATGTGCCCTGCCACATGACGTTGGCGATCGTGGTCCTCCATATGAATCTATCCCTTGTTGCCGCAAGCACGTCTTCCACCCTCTCTATCCATCCAATATTTTTTCCCTGGGTCTACCTGGTGTTCTCTTTCCCTCCAGCTTTCCCATTGTGACCAGGTGCTCTAATTCCCCTTTCCTCATAAAATGGCCTATAAATGTTGCTTGTCTTTTCCTAATCTTCTTTATCAATGATCTTGTGTCTGCCTCCATTAAGACTGTCTCGTTTGTTTTGTTTGCTGTCCATGGAATTCTCAACATTCTTCTTAGAAATCACATTTCGGATGGCTCAATCTGCCGTCTGCCGTCGGCTGCCGTCCATGCCTCACAACCGTAAAACAGTACCGGTAGTATATAACATTCAAGGACTCTCTTCCTGATGTTAAGTTATGGGCATTTGTTGGTAAAAACGCTGCTGGTCACGTCAGTAGAATTCAACAATGCCTATCCTGCTTACTAGTGACACTACCTACGCAGTCACCTCCTAACAACAGCAATCGCTTAGTTGAGGGGCCAGGTTAACTCTTTGACTCCGGCACCTTGTCTATCAGCATTCTGCATTCTCAACCATGCGGGAGTCAAAGGGTTAAGCGACAGTCCTCCCATAAGGAGACGACTGACACACACAACCCTTCAGCAGTGGGCACATTTACCCGTTTTTGTACCAACTTACCAAGACAATGAAGAACACAGCTACATATGACGATGACCAGTGCCCGTGGTTCTAGCATGGTGAGGTTGTCTGCCGAGGTGCTGACCACGCTTTGTTACTTTCCCAACAAAATCAGTCCACAGTCTGAAACACACACACACACACACACACACACACACACACATACACACACGCACACGCACACGCACACACACACACACACGCACGCACGCACGCACGCACGCACGCACACACGCAGATATGCACAAAATACGTAAGCATATGCCCGCTTGTACGTACGTGCACACACACAATCACGCACGCACTCGTATGCACATACATGTACACAAAGAGCACGCGCGCACACACACACACACACACACACGCGCACGCACACACACGCAGTCATACACATGTGTATATACACATATACACACGCACCATGCATACATGTAAACATGCACATGTACGCGCACACTAAACAAAATTTGTAATGTTGTACTGAGCGCATCTTTATGAAAACAATATAATCATGTCCACAAGAAACATCAGTACATAAAGTTTCTACTGATACATACAGTTTGGATTATGAATATCATATTCAAAATACATGATTTCCTAATATCTGCTTGTATCAATCAAATGAACAGTACTATCCATCACCATTACCAGCATTGCTACTGTTAACGTTAATTCATGTATTTCCTAATCAAAATTGTTGTTGGCGGTAGTGATATCATCATTATTAAAGTTAACGTAGTCATCACTATCAACGTCATATTGTCCTCATTTTCGTCATTAAATTACGCGCGCGCACACACACACACACACACACATACACACACACACACACACACACACACAATCACACGCACCACACACGCACGCACGCACACACACACACAAACACACACACGCACGCACAAACACCATTCATCTTTTAGAAATGTATTTTACAGAAAAAAAAAGTTTATAGAAATCGAAATGATTAAAGACACAAAACATCGACTTCACATAAATGCATTTTTATCGGAATAAATAGTAGCATAATGTCACTGAACTTAAGACATTCCAAGTCCGAATAAAAATTTTAGCCGAATTCTTCCACGCAGCAGATCTCCCCTATTTATTTTTACCTGCAATTTCAACCACGAAGTTATCAGCTCCGCTTGAATTTGGTTAATGGTAACACAAAAACAAACGGTAAATATGTGCTATATCATTCTTGTCCAATTCTTTCAAGTTTCGATATAATCAGCAATTTTTCCAAGCCGTCATCCGTTAATACTCGCGAACCGCTTAAAACGAATATTTTCACAAATCATTAAAACAAAAACAACAGAAAATTTACACACTTCTATTCTGCCACCAGAATTTGCATATTTTTAAAAATAGCACAAGCATACAAGCACACCTAATTAAACTCGAGCACGGGGACGGGAACGGGATGGGAGAGAGAGGGAGATAAAGACAGAAAGATGGAGAGAGCGAGCGAGAAAGAGAATGAGACAGACAGAGAGACAGACAGAAGACAGAGAGAGAGATAGACATAGACGACCCACATGAAACTACATTCGCAAAATGTCTGTATTAATATAATGAACATTAATGTTGGGTTGCAAGGACTATTTCATATCCTAAAGTAACATCTTCTAAGACAGAGTTAAACCCATCTATTCCACAGTCTATTATAGTAGCGTATTTCCCAACAGAAGACCATTAACTAATGAAAAGATAAGCAATCTCCGTGGTCAATAACCCTATTTTCATTAACTGTAAATCCTTATTGCAACCATCATCACCAGAGGAAATGGACTCCCTGGCCAGTTGAGTAAATGAAGGCAATGCGGGATGGTGTTTATTGGAGGCCCAAGCTAAGACTTCATCTCCTGGACGGGCAGGTCTCGAAGGGAAGTTGGACAAATTAAGGTGGCAACGCAAGCCCCCTTGCCCTCTAATGCTTTCCCAAACAGTTTCCGCTCCACAGAGCTTGGAGAGCTCTCCTCCTCTTTCGCCCTCTTTTTCTCTTTCTGTCTCTTTGTTTCTGTGTTTCTGTCTACTTCTGAGCTGCTCTCTCTCTCTCTCTCTCTCTCTCTCTCTCTCTCTCTCTCTCACACACACACACACACACACACACACACACACACACACACACACACACACACACACACACGTCCGCGAGTGCGCACACCCTCTATGTTTCTGTGCTTCTAATTCTGTGCCCTCCCTCCACCCACCCTCTCTCTCTCTTTCAAAACTTGTTCCTCATGTTCTAGTAACTGCGCTTATTGCTGGTTTCAACAACTGATTTGTTTGGTTTAATTTCAGTAAACAATTTCAAGGCTTTGCACATAGATCTCTCATTTAAACATGACTGTTTTCATTTTTATTCAACCGTAAACGAAACAGCATTCTCTCTTCTCTCTCTCTCTCTCTCTCCTCTCTCTCTCTCTCTCTCTCTCTCTCTCTCTCTCTCTCTCTCTCTCTCTCTCTCTTCTTTCTCTCTCTCTTCTCTCTCTCTCTCTCTCTCTCTGAACATTGTCCAAATCACAAATCAACTTTATCATCATACTTGTTGCTGCAAATCAAATCAATTTTTTGTTCTTGTTTGTGTTGTTGTTGTTAGTGAACAGTTTAATAGCGTTGTATGTAGACTTCCTTCAAAATAGTCAAGACTACTTATATATTGTTGCTACTACCAGTATTATGGATCTTCACTATTATTACTTCTTGCTGTTTCCTATCCAAAATTCTAAATCCTTCTGCGCACGCACACACACACACACACACACACACACACACACACACACACACACACACACACACACACACACACACACACACACACACAACGCACGCATGTATACATGCATACAAACACTAACAATTTCTCAACATAGCGTCTCCGAGCTTGGAATAAATTTCATACGCACTAAGCCACCGATGCCTTGAGGTGGGGAAGGCCGAAAAAGATCATGCACAAGCGATAAGTATGTACAAAAGCTCTAAGCGTTGACAAGGTCCTGAGGTCTTACTTAGGTGTGGGTTTTACGTCTGTATCTGTATCAGTCTCTCAGTGGAACGACCGAGGCGATATTGTAGTAAAACATGTAAGTCTCCACGCGCCCGGTTCTCCAAGAGTTTTCTGCTACTGCTTAAAAGTATTTATTGCATTGGCATATTTCTGCTTCATCCAAACACGACATGCCCTTCTGACGCAATATCTCATCACAAAAGTATGAATGATACACAAATGACAGTATATCTGCCGACGTTTATAAAAATGTGTCTGTAGGTTCAAAGCTTAAGCGGTGACTTCTTAATATACTTTGTCGATCGGAAGATGCAGTGTGCCGTGTAGACTGCCCAACTCTGTAAGCGATATTCATCTCCCCCTACCTCCCCCCCCTCCCCACAAAACTCCTTGCTAGACCCTGACTGATGTTATGGGTGATAGTCTTTCTGATGAAACTATAAACCGAGACTCCGTGTGTAGAATGCACTTCTCACGTTAAAGAACCCACGGCATCGAAGGAGTTGTCTTCGACAAAAATTCTATAGAGAAATCCTTTCTTATAGGTAAACAAAAGCAATTGCAGTCATGGAAAGATAAAATAATGGGTGGCCCTGCACTGTGTCGACGTGTTTTCCTCGTTTAGAGCAAGCAACATTTCACACAGTTAAGTCCGGTGTGTGTGTGTGCGTGTGTGTGTGTGTGTGTGTGTGTGTGTGTGTGTGTGTGTGTGTGTGTGTGTGTGTGTGTGTGTGAGAGAGAGAGAGAGAGAGAGAGAGACAGAACAGACAGAACAGACAGACAGACATAACACAAAGAGAGAGACAGACAGAACAGACAGACAAACAGACAGAGAGACAGACAGACAGACGGACAGAGAGAGAGAGAAAAAAAAGAGAGAGAGAGAGAGAGAGCAAAAAAATCAAATTATACTTCCAAACACAGGCTCTTCGTATACACCTTTCATTTACTTTCAGATTGATGATACTAACAAACAGTTCATTCCCAATCATATGTCAGACATCTTTTTCACATCAAATAAGCTAATATCACTTTGTGGGTAATCACATCAACACCAACCTACTTCCAACTATACTGGCAAACAATATTTGTACACCAAATGGTCACTTTCAGATAAATCCCATGGGCATCATGGGCAAATAATTCATGCCCGGCCACGGTAACAAACACCTTAACCTACTACACTCCCAGAGAAACCTTTTTTCATCTGTCACTGATACTACAGATCCCCAAACAGTACAAATACTTAATCCCACGCATCAATCCAGAATCTTTCCTACAACCGCTTTTGCATGCAGGACCCTAATCTGAGCCAATATTGACCAACTCTAGAATCTCCAACACACGGTCCAGGGACCGAACCACTGATCCAGAGCACAAAGACCACTATGCTGCACAGTCCTGACTGAAGGCAAGCTTCCAGACGGTACTAAAGTCTGTGCGTGACTGTGCCATTGTCTAATGGCAGACCTGTGCAGCTCTAGACAGCGTGGTTTGTATGGGGAAGACCGGCAGGATTGTTAAGGAAACAAGGTTGTTCGTTTGAAAGCTGATTGCTTGCTCTCTGTTCGTTCTCTGTTAGTCTGAATGTCTGTTTCCGTCTGTACTGAAACAAGTCTGTTAATCTGAACGATAACCCATATCTATCAAAACAAGTCTATTGATCTACACGTTGGTTTCTATACAAGGAAATGATTTCCCAAGTTTGTTGGTTTAAAATCGAGTCTTCAGTATGAACACATGTCTGTAGGTTGAAAACTTTGTAACTCTGTTTCGTATAATTAGCTCATCTCTCTGTATCACTCAAGTGGCTCGAAAGCTAATGTGTCTTAATAAACCAATATTTTTTTTTAAAAAGGCGAGCTTTACGCACCAAAAGTATTGGTTTGAAATGAGATTTCTCACAGCAGTCTGTTTGAAAACGCTTTTTTAACTTTACTGAAATTAATTTGTTGATTTCAAAACTAGTTTCCTTCTGTACTGATTTTATCACTGAAAAGATGGTCTCCTGTACCAAAACAAGTCTTTTCGATTGAACACGGGTCCTTTTGGAGTCAAGAAAGTACGTCAATTTGAAAGCTGGTTCCTCTGTGCTTAAAAGCAATCATTTGAAATTTAAACCTTGTTAGATTTTTCTCTATCAATGCACGAGTCAAAAACACCTGCTTAGTGAAAATTTATTTTTAACGGGAAAAAATCGTGTCCAAAAACAAAACAAAAAGCTGATTTGAAAGAAGTCTCAATTTGAAAGCTGCTATCTGTGTATGATGCACTTGGTTTGAAAGTTGTTTGCTCTATAACACTGCAACAAATACGTGAATTTAGAAGCCGGTATACATGTGAATGTAGCCTGGCTGGCGTAGTGGTAGACCTCCCGCTTTCCAATCTGCCTGGAAATGTTTGCACAGGTGCAAATCACGCTGGAGGAATTTTACATGTGCCAATGGCCTGCAGTCTACCCATCTGTGAATGGGTACCTGATCCACCTCGGTTAGCGAGGGAAAAGCATTCAGGAACATGGATGGGACAGGCCCTCAAAAAGCTGATCCGAGAGTAGTGGAGTCCCTACCACTTCACTCCCCCTACAACCGGGGTTAGGATTATCAGGCTGATTTTATACCTGTATGGTTAGTCACTTTGAAATGTAGTTGGGTTTTTTTTTTCATAAGGTGTAACGTGGTTACGTAGAGAGTTGGTTTGTATGTACTTTTCATGTAGGCCTCTACGAACGGGAACAAAGCGTGTCATGCCGAAAGGTGTCGTCTCTACGCCATGTTTTTATCGCTGGATAAGGTTTAAGCATCGGTCACCCCTTCCCTCTCCCCCCCCCTCGTGTCTTCGTTTCTTCACCCCCCCGACCCCCCCCCCCCCCCCCCCTGTGCAGCGTGTGCGTGTGCGTGACCCACACTTCCTGTCGTTTGATTAAAACTCGGGGTGATGCGGTACACAACTTCACTGAAAGAGGAAACTGTTCGATAACTTTACACATAAAAACAAAAGTAATTTCTTGATCGAAACAGGAAACCCTACAAGAACAAGAATGAGGAGGAGGAAAAAGTAGAAGAAAAAGAAAATGATGATAATGATCATCATGACGACGATGACGGTGGTGATGATGATATTATTTTAAAAAAATAGTAATAACAGAAAAGAAAAAGTAAAAAGAAAAAGGAAGGGAGGACAGACGAAAAGAATGACAGAATGAAAGAATCTGCGATAACCCAACAGAGTAAAAGTTAAACCATCAGAACAAAACAGAAGAATGCTTACAAGAAAAAAACAACAGAGAATGTCAACGCAAGAAGCAAAAGTAGTTTTTTCAGGAGAAACTAAATGTGGCAAAATCACTTTCATTTTCATCATTAGAAAATATCTCTGATTTTGAAATTACTAGGTTTCCGAATTGCACAAGAGTAATGTCCTGCACAGGATTCCATACGATATATCCTAATCACATAATTAAAATGCCATGCGAAGGAAATAGAAGTAACGCTGTCAAACCGTGCGGAAAATCTCCCATTCAACTGTGGAAAAGTGCACTTAATTTTTCTGCACACCTGTCCTGTAGGTATCTCGGGGAACAAAACTGGGTGTATGTCGCCCGATAGGAAGCCTGACGCAGTCATTTTGTGGAGTGTACCTGTTATTCCATCCATCCATCGCTGACGTGATTTTCCTCTGGCTCTGAAGCCCGAGCATCAGACAACATAGAAGAGAAGGGGTGGCTGGCTGACTGACGTCCTGGTTAGGGGGCAAACCACTTGATCAGCTGTTGTGTGATGTGAAGGATTGACAAATGTTGTTTCAACCATCTCTCTCGTTTCTAATTCTCTCTCTCTCTCTCTCTCTCTCTCTCTCTCTCTCTCTCTCTCTCTCTCTCTCTCTCTCTCTCTCTCTCTCTCTCTTTTGGTCTTACCTGCTGCTCGTCTGTGACATCTCAACTTGTAGGTTGTGATCTTTCTCTCAAGAGTTTATAGTCCATGTCCGGTACTGGTAAATCAATGTGAGAAAAAAAATTATACTAATACGCCTGTTTTTTGTTTCAAAATAAAAAACGCTTGAGTGTTTCAGAGGGAAAGTTGGCAGTCCACAGCATTTACCTTTGAACTCGGGCCTCAATTTCTCTGTCCTTTTCTGTATCTGCAGTAAATAAGCCGCCCAAGTACCTAACTCCTGAAGCTTGAACAAGTTGCCGTCCTTTGATTCTGATGTCCAGTTTGCCAGGTGTTCGTCCTACTGATACAACCTCTGTCTTGCTGGTGCTCATTTTCGTGCGGTAGTTTTCACAGCTGCTATTTAACTATAGAAAACGTATTACATGCAGGAAGGAAGAAGGAAATGTTTATCGCTGTATGGCAGCGACGTGTTCTCTCCAAGAAAGGTACAGCGAATTGAAGACGGTAAATCCGTTGCGGCAAAACAAAGAAAAACCAAACAAAAGGAAACAAACAAAATAAACAAATCATCGCACACAGATAAAATACAAATACAAATAATTTATTAAGTGTATAGTTTTTGAAGACACTGAGATGTTTTCAAGGTCTTTACTACATAAACTTTCTATGACTACAACATAACGAACTGTCAGTTTTAGCTGTTTAGTAAGAAAACTAGTTTTCCAAGTGTATGCTTGTTGTCTTTTGTATTCGACGCATGTACATGACAAGACTATGCAGCACTGAATAATATCGACCAAATTTTGAAGCCACATTCATTCAACACAGAAGGAAAGGCAAAAGACGTAAATTTTCATGGCAGTGGATACAGATGTTTTTGACAGAAATTTGCTCTTAATCAAACCTGTTCTCTTAATCAAACCTGTTAATTTCAATCTGAAAAATGGAAGATTCCTGTGTAAGCGTCTATTTATCTCTTCATGTTTGTGTTTTTGTTGTTAAATATGCTTATATGCATCTCCTCTCAATAGAAACACCTAAATATTTCTTTTACAGATATGTGAAGTTGTCTCTTACGTTTTCATTACAGCTTCGTTTCGTTGTTATTGTTTTTGTGTTTGTATTTGTATTTGATCGCTGTCACAAATACCTTAAAACAAAATTTGGAAAAAATCGTTAATATGATTTGTACATTTATTCTCCCTTTTAATTTCCTTTTCTAAGAGAAAGGAGACGTCATATCGACCGGATAAAGGAATGATTGAGTGAGTGTGAGTGTGAATATGTGTTTTTTTGTGTTTGGTGTGGTTTGGTGTGGTGTGGTGTGGTGTGGTGTGGTGTGGTGTGGTGTGGTGTGGTGTTGTGTTGTGTTGTGTTGTGTTGTGTTGTGTTGTGTTGTGTTGTGTTGTGTTGTGTTGTGTTGTGTTGTGTTGTGTATCAAAAGTATATGGACACACGAATTTCTCAGTTCTTTACGGATGAATCTTTATGAAACGTAGGTCAAAGATGTGGCTGTTGGTGAGTATCGAATGAATAAGTTTGAAAGGTAAGGCACCAAAGTCAGGATCATACCAACATAAACAGTGCCCAGTTTTGCAATTATTGCAGTCTATCATTACCGTCAATGCACTTCAAGTCTGACTTCATACAAAGCTTCTCAAGGTCACAATGACTGATAGTGTAGACCATCTATATCTTCATGATAACACTGTCTGAAACAAAATCTGTCAAAAATTCAAGGAATCTACTTTGTATAATCTTACGAATAAAACCTGTTTTCTATAACTGTATCTACGTTTCCTCCTTCTATTGTCTACTGATGTGCAACGGTTCGGCCTCAGCGGCGAAAAGAATATCATCACAGAACAATTAAACTGCGTTTAATCGTCTTCCGCTTTCGATATAGGCTGAATTTTATGAAACTGGTAAGTACATACTTAGGGGAAAGCTAGGTATTACGGTCCCAAATAGTTTTTGTTCTTATGTATATATGTAAAAGCGATTCCTAAAATTTGTAATGAACTTATTCCATGCTTATGAAAAAGATTTCATTTTCATCACTCTCCATTTCGATTCCTGAAAACAGAATCCAGCTATACGTGATATGAAGACTGATTATTACGTGCTTAAAAGCATGGCGGTTGTCTAGTGTCTTTATTTCGAAGCATGAAGACGAATCACAAAACTATGTTTTAAGGATCCACTGCGACGTTTGAAGTAGTGTAATCTCAAACTTCTTGTGTAAAGTTTACATTTAAGCAACACTACCTTTTGTTCCCCACATGAAATGGAAGATGATCTCACTTCGGCAAACTGAGTGTGTTCGATTTTGTCTTCCAACAAACAGATCCACGTATATTTCTTAAGTGTATGTAACAGTAGATTTAATTCTAATTACCTTTTGACTTTGTTAAGATTTGACTGAAATTTTGTTACGACTAGCAGGGTATTTACATACACATACGCGTTTTCAAAGTTTTATTTTGTACCTTTCGTAAAATACAACCACAAACAATGAAATCATGCAGTTCTAGATCTGTTTCATGTTCTCACATGCACTGTTTCTTTCTTTCATTTTACATTTTCGTATACAAAGGAAGATTAACAAATACTTGACCTTCTTTTTCCCTTACTTGTTCGTTTTCTTTCTTCTTTTCATTCATTCTTTGTTCTTTTTATTCATTCTTTTTTAATCATTTTTTTAAATCTTTCTTTTATTTCTTGTTTCCTCTAGGCAGGCCGCAGTTTTTGTGGACTCAAGATCTCGCGTCTCGACTTAAATTCCATCCTGCAACCTGGAAGTTGGCAACTCCATCGCCCATCTTAATGCTCCAATCATTCTGGTAGGGTCAGTGTTTCACAGGTCCCACTCCCTCCCCTTCCCCGTTTCAAGACTCTGCCAGAGCATAGGGTTTTGTGCAGGTTCAATGAATCTGCCAGATAATTGCTGGCAAATTTAGGTGGGCCCACACGGAACTGTCCGAATCTGTGAATCCCTTTTGAACAATTTACGAATTTCTTCCTTTTTCTCTGTCTTTTCTGATTTTCGCGGTTATAACACAGCATTCTTCAAAGAAATCTGCCAGGAAAATTTTGGTAGTAAGGTACGACTCGGGGGACATTTTCATGGGAACGTAATTATCAATCCTGAAAAATGTATGAACGCCACACTAGCAATCTCCTTTTTCTTACATCAGATACGGATGTACAATCAAAACAGCGAAACAGAGAAACGTAGACCAACATTTTTCGAATTTTAAAAACGACTAAGTTACGGGAAGCGTTTGCAAAAATTATAGTCAAATGGCATACATCATGGACTAATATAAAAAGCTGCTAAATACTTCCGACACTTTTTGTGTTTCCAATGGCTGCAACATTCTGTTTGTAGTGTGAGCAAACAGAATTACATTGACAGTGTTGATGAAAATGAAGATGAATCTTCGAATTTGTTGTTAAGAATTAGGGTGAGAACAAGATCTCATTTCAGACTCAGAAACTCTTAACGAGATGAAGCAGACGATCAAAGCCTCGCATATGAAGAAGGTTGACACGAGGAATACGCAACCAATCTGAACAAACACGGGAAGAAACACAAAATTCAAATCAGCATCAACAAAACCGAGACATTAAAGTTCAGCAGGACATCAGGCAACCTTAACATCAACGTTACTAACTCAAACAAGTGAATGAATCGAAACAATAGGCAACATTTTCACAGAAGACGTAAGATTTCACCATACAGCTCAAACCAGAATCCAGAAAGCCAGCAAGTTAACAACTTGCCCAGTTCCTAAAACACATCAACACTCCTGCTAACACTAACGTCAGTCTCGTCAGTTCCATTCCCATCCCCAACCTGACATGCCAATACCAGGCCTTGGCGCTCACCAAATCCCTGGACACAAATTAACACCTCTGAGATGCATTCAAAACGGATGTCAACAAGACCAGATATGACATGATCCGTAACACCACGCTTAGATAAATGGAGGGTGCAACATCAGTCCATCATCATATTCATCAACAGAGAATTAAGTGGCCCGGTCATTTGACCAGAATGCAATCCATCGAAAGGACTCAACAGGCATACGACAAAAAATATATTTGGATTTAAAACGAGAGGATCAACGGTAGTTCCCTTCTTCAGACTTTCCAGCTTGCTACTGACCGTCAGTTTTTCTCTTCCCTCAACATGCAAAAAAGTACAAGCGGTTTGAGAAAAGGAGATAATGAAGAAAGAGATGGGGGTTAGGGGCAAAGAGAGAGAGGGAGAGAGAGAGAGAGAGAGAGAGAGAGAGAGAGAGAGAGAGAGAGAGAGAGAGAGAAAGAGAGAGAGAGAACGAGTAAGGGACAGCAAAGCTGGGGGAGAAAAAGAAAGAGATATGTAACAGACAGACAAAAACATAGCCTGAGTCAGCATGACGGGTACGCAGGTGACTAACAGCAAGATGCTTTTAGGCCAGCCTGATAGGACGACCTTAGGGGGATAAACTCCATTGTTGTACACACCGCAACGAGTAGCTTCACCGCTGAAACACACACACGCGCGCGCGCGCGCGCGAACAAGCACAAGAGATTTAGTGACGACGAAAATCAATAGTTAACATTGAAGCATACTTCATTCAAAAGATTTTGAGTTTGAAAATACCACACAGAGGAAAATGCAAAAACTGGCGTGGAACTTAACAATTTCTAAAATGAAATGATTGCCGTATTAAGCAATGGTTACAACTGAAACTTCAAAACATTTCCTATTGAAAATACAAGCATTATCAATGTACACAAGAATGACAACGTCTGAGTCCCGTTTATTTACTTTTTCGTGCTTTGTAGCTGTTAACTAGCAGAAAGCAGAAACAAAAGGCTGGAGCTAAATAGAATGAAGACTGAAGTCATGGTAATCAGTAAAATAAAAATGAAAATAAAAAAGAAATCCCCTTATGCAAAATAACAGTAAAATGGGACAACACGTTCACACGTTCACAAGTTAAGTTTAAATATTTGGGAAAAGTCATCTCACCGGACGGCAGAAGCATATTAGAAATAGCCAGTAGAATCGGCCAAGCTAATACAGCATTAAAGAAAATGAAAAGCGTTTCTACCAACAAGTGCCTATCAATTAACATCAGCGATATTGTTGTACGGACGTGAAGCGTGGACAGTCAACACGCAAAGTCAGAACAAACTTGAGGCAGCTGAAATGTGGTTTCTAAGAAGAATGTTAAGAGTTCCATGGACAGCAAAGAAAACAAACGAGACAGTCTTGAAAGAGGCAAACACAAAAAGAACATGAATGAAGAAGATTAGGAAAGACAAGCAACATTTATAAGACATTTTATGAGGCAAGAGAAATTAGAGCACCTAGTCACAACAGGAAAGTTAGACGGAAAAAGAGTATCATGTAGATCCAGGGAGAAGACATTGGACAGACTTGCGGAGTGGATGAAGACAGAGAATGTGGGAGATTACTTGCAGCGACAATAGACAGATTCGTACGAAGGTCCATGATCGCCAACGCCAAGCGGCAGGGCACATCATGATGATGATGATGATGATGATGATGATGATGATGATGATGATGATGATGATCTCTTCATTATCCTTTATGCAAAGTGTGTTAAGTCCTGTTACAAATGATTTTTTCAGGTATGCGAAATTTCAAGTTTTACGTCGTAATTGCAGCTGCACCTTGTTATTGTTGTCATATATTTGTGTGTGTTCTTGTATTTACACTTTGTCAACAATGCATCAAAAAGAAGTTTGAAAGAAAAAAATGACGTGTAAGAATACAGAATGGGTTGCTTTGAAATACATCTAAATGTTTGGTTGTTGTCGTCATGTGCGCGCGTGCGCATGAAGACGGGGGAGACAGAATGAGAGAGAGGGGGGGGGGAGGAGGGAGAGAAAGAGAATGTATAAACGAGCTGGGTCTCAGTCTTTCAAAGAGATCTTAAAATAAAGAGTTTGAGTCATTTCCGAAAACAAACAGATTTGAAAAAAGAAAATAATCAAACCCAAAAGCAACTGAAAATGAAAATCAATCAATTTTATCATACGCACAAAGGATAAAATCCATATCGGCAAATCACCAACAACATAACACTTTAAAATAAAATCCCCAAGCCTTACAGCCGAGCGTGACCAACTTCATCACCAGACTAATTAAAAAGCAGCTACAAATGAGAATAAAGTGTGAGCACTCAAGGACGGTGAGCCTGAGTGCCTCTAAGACCACTACAGCTATGTGGGCAGTTGCTTCGGCTAATGGTTGGGCCATCCAGGTTGGACAGATCGAAGGGTAGAGGCCTGATAAAGCGAAGCCCGATGGTCCTCCAGGTTCAAGGTTGGGCACAGGGCTAACAGCAAGGTTGGAAACAGCAACAGAAGAAACAAGACCCAGAACTAGCAGCCAGAATGTTCCAGCCACTCTTTACAACTATATGGGAGAAAAGGAAAATAACAAACGACTCGACGAAAGAAACTCGTGAAGATTCCGAAGAAAGGTGCCCCGAGTGGCTGCAATAACTAGAGCTCTATTACCCTGTTGTCAATTCCAAGAAAACAAATCTTCCACAATCATTCAAAGAACTTTCGGTGCAACCGGCAAACAACTAAAGAACGAACGGGAAGGTCTCTAGAAAGGAAGCAGATGTACTGATCAATTATTCACCCTGCAAAATATCGCTGAACAACGCACAGAATGGCACTGACAGCTCTACATCAAGTCTGTGGATGTCGAGAAGGCCTTTGACAGCATACACAGGAACAACCTATGGCGTTGAACAATCTATAGCGTATACTCCGAGCATACGGGATGCCCCAACAAATCGTCCTCATCAAAAGCTTTCACGTAAACTGCACTTGCAGACAGGAAATCAGTGACACAATTTCGGGGGGAAAATGGAGTAACACAAGGATGTGTAATGTTGACACTGCTCTTCACCATTGCCATAGACTGGGTGACGAGACAAACGACTGAGGACTAGCCAAGAGGCATCAGATAAACTCTTTTCAACACTGGAAGATCTTGACTTTGAAGACGACCTGATACTGGTCTTCCACACTCACCAACACACATTACATTCCATCTTTGCACAGCAAGTAGGCCAAAGAAAACAAGGTGAAGACAATGGACATCCCGATCCCCCTCACCAATTCAAGTAGACGAAACAAACGTACCCACAACTGAAGAATGCACTACCTAAGCAGCACTCTCAGACACGACGGAGGAGCAGGCAGTGACACCAAGAGCCATCTCAGCAACGTTGAAACACCTTAGAATGCTGAACAACATGAGGAGGTCAACACACACACCTACCCCTGTACAACATTAACACCAAGCTGAGACTGTGCCAGTTTTGCGTCCTTTCAACCATACTTTATGGTTTAAAATGCTGAAAGATGACAGAAAGCGACCTTGCTAAACTATCAACCTTTCCCACAAAGAATCTCCAAAGAAATCATATGAATCTTTTAGCCCAGCACCATCTCCAGGCAACAACCACTTGCCCAATACAAGCAAAAGAATAACGGTACTATCATCGTGAAAAAAGATGCAGATGGACTGGACACATCATCCAAAGAGATCATGATAAACTGCCCTTCACTGAACACCAGATTTTAACGACAAATTGAAAACGTGAATGATTTAATAGGAATGAAAATGATAATACGTACCACAGATGTTGTACGTGGTTTAAGCTCAGCGTCATATTACAACGATCAGGTGGGAACAAGGTCCAGTCCAGCAACTAACTGTCGTCCCTGCACGGACATCCAGTAAAAAGACAGGTGAGAGGTGTACAGATGTTTATCAAAGCATCAGCGTCAATGAAGGCACTGCATCGCTCCTATTTCATCTGGCCACGCTGCCAGTCTGGCACTGCCACAGGCAGGTCGCCATCTGTTGGTTCTTTTCTTTCAAAAAACGAACAAATAGATGGGAAGTGTGTCGGATGTCAGTAGTGTGTGTGTGTATGTGTGTGTGTGTGTGTGTGTGTGTGTGTGTGTGTGTGTGTGTGTGTGTGTGTGTGTGTGTGTGTGTGTGTGTGTGTGTGTGTGTGTGTGTGGTGTACGCAAATTCACGTACGTATGCGAATGTCAGTGTATGTGCATATGGTGGTGTGGTTGTGATGGTAGTGTCTCTTCATACAAGTGATTCCCCGTCACATCCACCCCCCCCCAAAAAAAAAACAAAAAAAAACAAAAAAAAAACGCGTGCACGTATTTGTGTGTTGTGTGAGTATGTGGAATGTGTGTGTGTGCGTGCGTGTGTGCGCGCGCGCGCGCGCGTGTGTGTGTGTGTGTGTATGTGTGTATGTGTGTGTGTGTGTGTGTGTGTGTGTGTGTGTGTGTGTGTGTGTGTGTGTGTGTGTGTGTGCCCGCGCACGCCCCCCCCCCCACCCTGTGCTTGTACTAGAATTGGCTAGGAGGCTGAGGATAAAAATGTTGTCTCAGCTGTCATTTTCCTTGGCATACCGGTAGTGGTTCACACTAGATGCCTCCATTACAGTCCCAGCCTGCTACGTAAGCACTGGCCTATTTAATTACAGCTGACTTTGATATTGAGCTAATTACTTTGGCGGCGTAAGTCTAGTGTTTCATACAAAAGCACCATTTCTCGGCGCACGTTAAGATCTTACGGCAAGAAAACCGTTGTCCCTGGCAAAATTCTGAAGCAAAATCATCCATTTTCATTGTTAAACGGAAATATACGCATACAGAAAATTGGGTGGTCCTACACTGTGAGGGGAGAGCAGCCAAAATTTCACACGATAAATCCACTGTGAAAAATAAGTGGGAAAAAAAACAACGAGCAATGTATATGTTTCATCCCTTTGCTATCTCAAGAACTCCCCAGGTTCATGAAGTTTACTATATATTTAGGTGGAGAGTACATGGAATTGCTAGAGGGCTTGAATACAAACATCAAGTAGTTTACAGCATTAAAATGATGACCGAAAAGTTGCCTGATTCAAAACCTTACTGGTACAAAAGCATCATTATGGAATGTGTTTGTTTGGCTCTGACTACTCCCTATCTAAAACTGAGTGTTGTGAGCTCAAACGAAAAGACAGACTACACAGTTGAATACCTCCACTTCACTAAAGTGGTAATGAGAATGTTGCTCAGGTTTCATGTCCATTACAAACGTACACACAAGCAGCACACACACACACACACATACACACACACACACACACACACACACACACACACACACACACACACACACACACACACACACACACACACACACACACACACACACACACACACACACACTAACAACAACAAAAAGAAATACAAATTATTAATGAATAATTTAAATGTTCATGCATATATGCAGCTCTGTGTGTGCGTGCGTGTTGTGTGAGAGACAGAGAGAGATACAGAGACAGACAGACAGACTGACAGACAGACAGACTGACAGAGAGACAGAGAGACAGACAGACAGACAGACAGACAGACAGAGAGAATTGATGGCGAATGTGAAGGACTGGTCCTGAATGAGAGAAATCATTTATAAGTTGCAAAGAGCAATTACTTCTTTACGATTCACTCTCATCGCCTTCTCATGGAATCTTCTATTCGCTATTGACGTGGACGTTAAATCTTCAAAGACTACTTCACTCCCTTTTTATGTTCTCCACCTTGTTTATGATGTGAATATGAGCGCAATTAGTCTCTGAAAACAGTTTCTATGCCTCAAATCTAGATAGCGAATGGTCTGCACAACGATTTTTGATCACTCCAGCTCAAATGTACGTAGCACTTCTCAGACACATAAGACTACTCTCTCTCTCTCTCTCTCTCCTCTCTCTCTCTCTCTCTCTCTCTCCTCTCTCTCTCTCTCTCTCTCTCTCCTCTCTTCTCTCTCTCTCTCTCTCACACACACACAGTGACACACACACACAGTGACACACACACACACACACACACACACACACACACACACACACACACACACACACACACACACACACACACACACACAGATCAGCTGGTATCAGCGTGGGATTAACATGCCATGGGTTATAAGCTCGACTTTAGGGTGTACAACATTTAATTGGCCCTGTTACGTCTTGAGTCTTACGAAACCGTTTAATGTAATGTCTTGCTGGTAGTGTCACCGTAGAATTAAATACCATCTCCCCCAAACATCCCTGACATGGTTATCCTGCCTGGCTGTAATATCTGAGATGGGTGCTTACGTGAAAACTGAACCAATCATCCAATCACACACACAGACACACACAGACATACACATACACACACACTCACTCACACACACACACACACACACACACACACACACACACACACACACACACAGACTCTCTCTCTCTCTCTCTTCCTCCTCTGTGTGTGTGTGTGTGTGTGTGTGTGTGTGTGTGTGTGTGTGTGTGTGTGTGGTATGTGTGTGTGTGTGTGTGTGTGCGTGTGTGTGCGTGCGTGCGTGCGTGCACACGCACTCGCGCGTTATCTATACATAAATAAGTGAACTGAGTGCACCAAAAACCGCAGCTATCTATACATGAATATCAGATTCAAACAGCTGAACCACACTCTCTCAGTTCACACACAACCATCAAAAGGCAATTGTAAAGAACTAGACATAAAGCAAGAAACGTGAAAGCCTGCTTCTATCTTCGTCGGCCCACTTTACCTCGATCAAGCGAGCTGAACAACAGATTTTGGCTAGGCGGACTGTGGACACCTCTTCACCCCATATTCAATGAAACACATGTGCCCTGATGAACTGAGACGAGGGGAGAGTATTGATGGACCATCAGGGGAGAGAACTGATGATGACCGTGATAGATTTGTTTTACTGAGATTGATCGTTTTCAAGCTGAAAAACATGACTACTTCCCTTCTGTACATCCAACCATCCCAACCTTAATCGTCTGTTTATGTTATTCATCTTGTATTTCAGCCTTTTCTTTCTGAGATGTTAACTGAGCCTTGCTGTGATAGAATGGCAACTATTCTGCCTTTACATTACTAAAAAATGGTGTAAACAACAGAATATGACTAATCAAGCGAGATAGTTGAAGCCAGCTTTATCTTTTATGTGCCAGGCTGATCTTTACTGTTAAGAAGAACTCATCTACAGATAAACATTTTTTTTTGTTGCCAAACGATTCCATTAACTGATGCATTTTTTCATTTCAATCTGACTGAAACTTGTGCATTCACAACCAGAACGAATCTCTTTTTTTGTTCCGTCTGTAAGTAAACTTTTAGTACAGCACTACAGGTAGATTGATGTGTAAACTTTTCTAGATTGCTTCTGAAAACTGGACAAAGTCTGATACTGACTGCTTCTGAAAACTGATACTGACCAGAGCTATGTGTTTTGCGTATTATTTATTTGGACTCAACAGTCTCACACCATCAAGAATCTGACATATATTGC
The DNA here is from genome assembly GCA_030674185.1 of Monoplex corrugatus. Taxonomy (NCBI): domain Eukaryota; kingdom Metazoa; phylum Mollusca; class Gastropoda; order Littorinimorpha; family Ranellidae; genus Monoplex; species Monoplex corrugatus. The sequence goes on from CM060309.1 coordinate 29,347,446, forward strand.
TTTCAACTTTTGACGGCAATCTGTCACCTTCAAGCAAGCAACATGAAGTGTAAAGAAGTGATACATTTTCTGGATTCAACAACAAACATGCCGAAAAAGAATGAAAGAAAAAAATAGAATAGACATTAAAAAAGAAAAGGAGAGAGAAGGAAAAAAAACAAGTAAACAAAGAAAAAACAAAACAAAGAGGAGACCAACATCCACATGACGATATGTGACCCCACGCTGCCCCCCCCCCCCCACCTCCGGGAAAAAAGTCAAGATGATACAAGCCTGTGGGCGAAAAGGTAAAGATAAACTTGACATAAACTCATCAATGTTATCATTTTCATTACTATTATCATCATTATATTCATTAATGTTTTTATATTTCATTAATGTTATTACTGTTGTTATTATGTTTGTCATTATTATCATACAAACATGTTCTTGTTTCTCTCTCTCTCTCTCTCCTCTCTCTCTCTCTCTCTCTCTCTCTCTCTCTCTCTCTCTCCCTGTGTGTGTGTGTGTGTGTGTGTGTGTGTGTGTGTGTGTGTGTGTGTGTGTGTGTGTGTGTGTGTGTGTGTGTGTGTGTGTGTGTGTCTGTCTGTCCATATGACGTATCCATACACCTGTAAAATGTGGGTGACTGTGTTGATTCACGGCACTTACCTACTAAGTTGACGTGGAATATCAACAAAATTGTTAGCCAGAAAGAAGAACGCACTGTGTGGTCTAACAGTTTGTCAACAGCGCATCAACATGAACTGTAAACAGAAGAGTATAAGCATTGTATAATTGAGATCAATATGTGAATATTGATAAATCATTTCTTCTTCGAAAGGTTTAAGCAGTGCAAGTGTGTGCATCATTAAAGCAGTGGGGAATGAATCAGCAATGTAAATACTTTTGTTGCCCACCAGTTTCCACATGAAGAACCTATTACTGTTATTTATGTTTAAAAGCCCAGCTGACTGCGTACAGCCCTATCAGGGCCAACTCGTTTCAAACCATACTACTTCAACGAGGGAAAAAAAAAAAAGAAAAGAAAAGTAAGTACACGTATCAATGCATTCGTGCATATTGAAGACTAATTTGAAATGTTTGTTATAAACGATAACTCGTTACTGATATAAAATCATATCGGCAAAAGCGCTGCACTATTTCATATTTCAACGGATTTAAGTTTTTACAAATATCAAGAACATATTTCTTGTCGTTGCCTGTGGGTGGTGTGTGTGTGTGTGGGGGGGGGGGGGGTATGTGTGTGTGGGTATGTTCATTCATGGGTGGTACACGCGTGCACGACTTCTTCAATATCTGAGGTTAAATGACATATTTGATTAGATGCATTAGAAGAGAACGGGTTTGATCTGTTAAATACACAGCATGTTTACTGTTTGATGTTATGGTGTGAATAATCACGTCGTGTTAACTGAACTTTGTCATTTTCAATGTTATTTTTGTTTATTTTGAAATCATAGCCAAGTTTTGTTCGGGCGGAATGCTTTAAAAGACATTAAATTACTAAATTCTCTCTCTCTCTCTCTCTCTCTCTCTCTCTCTCTCTCTCTCTCTCTCTCTCTCTCTCTCTCTCTCTCTCTCTCTCTGACGGTCACTTCATCATCAATTACTTCCTTACCCCATTCTCTTTGTGGTTCACTGTTGTTGTTTATATTTTTCCTTATTCTCCTTTGCATTTTTAAAAACTTTTAAATATTGTTTTATTTTTCTAGTTCTAATTGAATCAGAGCATCAGAGCATTTCGTTTTTCAGTTAGCTGGGTAGCTGCGCGCGCGGGTGTGTGTGTGTGTGTGTGTGTGTGTGTGTGTGTGTGTGTGTGTGTGTGTGTGTGTGTGTGTGTGTGTGTGTGTGTGTGTGTGTGTGTGTGTGTTTGTGTGTGTGTGTGTGTCTGTCTGTCTGTCTGTGTCTATGTGTGTCTGTGTCTGTGTGTCTGTGTGTGTGCACCGGGGACAAAGAAAAGGCCGACAATCAACAGGGAACAGCTACAGCAAATACAAACCTCTACACGTGAAGATTTCAAGTGGAGGGAAATGCAAACAGGTTCCCTTTCCAGTTTTGTCCCCTGATCCCTACGCAATTACATTTGTAGAAGTGAAACTCTGTCAACTTGACCAAGGTAAACATATTGCGGCTTCTGAAATCTGAGTTTCGTTTTACGGCCATGTGCACACACGTGAATGTAGATAGGCTGGCCTGTGTGCTCATTCGATATGAAATCACGACTTATTGATCCTCCATTCCCCACATGTATGGGCAACATCCATACTATCAAGAATCCGACACTTAGGGTGGCTAAGGGGAGAGAGAGGGGTCAAATGGGAAGGAGGGAGCGAAATGGAGGAAAAGATGCATGTACTGAAAAACAGTCATTGGAGAGAGAGCGAGAGCGAGAGCGAGCAAGCGAGAGAGAGAGAGAGCGAGAGAGAGCGAGAGCTTGGGAATACTGAGTGTCTGTGTATGCATTCTCTCTTTTTCAGTTTTTTTCGTTTTGATTTGATTTGGATTGTTTTCGGACTTTCACTATTTCTCTCTGTCTCCGCCTATGATATCTGCTGCCTGTCTGTTTCTTTCTCTGTCCGTCTGTTCCCCCTATCTCCCTCCCTACCTCTCTTCTCCTTGCTCCGTCAAAGCGTCTGACCAGTGATAGTACTGATACTGCACATACACACGCACAGTCAGTAACCAAGCCAGATTTCATACGAATGCACCGCAAATATGTCTACGTTCACGATCACGTGTGCACGTGGCTGTAAAACAAAATTAAAGATTCAGAAGCCAGAGTCCGTTTACCTTGATCGAGCAGCAGTGTTAACTTCTCCAAATGAAACTGCATAGGGATTAAGGAACAATACCGGGGCAGGAATCCATTTACATTGCCTTCTACTTGAAATCTTCACGTGTAGTGAGTTTTAATTGTACTAGCTGTGGGCTCTTCTCTCCCTCTTTATCGTTACCCTTGTCTTTGTCCTGGTTCCCGAGAGAGATTCATCTAAAATAAAATACTATGTGTTAGTAATTTCAAACACTCCACATATACGTTTGAACTGTCAAACGTTAAGATGATCACAGGAGTGTGTGTGTGTGTGTGTGTGTGTGTGTGTGTGTGTGTGTGTGTGTGTGTGTGTGTGTGTGTGTGTGTGTGTGTGTGTGTGTGTGGTGTGTGTGTGTGTGTGGCGCGCGCGCGCGTGTGTGTGTGTGTGTGAGTGCGTACATGCGTGCGCACGTGTGTGCGTGTTTGGGTATGTATATGTGCGCCTGAGTGCGTGTATATTGTGTGTGTGACCGATGTTAATTTGTTGTTGTTTCCTCAGTAAGCCTGCAATGTTACAGCATTTTTTTAAAGAGCAATAACATGTAAGTTTGCTTCATTGTACTTTTTTCTCATTGATTCGGTTTTTTTTTTCTTTGTTTTTCAGTCTCGTTCTATATGCTTTTCTGGCATGCTTGCTGTTTGGATGCTTTCGCTTTCACAGACATCCAGACAGAACTGCCCTGTCCAAGTTCTCAGCTATATATTACTTTCCAAAAGGCGGTAGGTTCTGTCAAAAGCTGAAAGCTATAATAAATCACTCAGATTCACTGGTAACGTGGCAGGTGCAGTGGTCAGATGGGTAAGACGTCAGACTTCCAGTCAAATTTGGGATTCTGTTTGGGTATAGACTTCCAGTCAAATTTGGGATTCTGTTTGGGTATAGACTTCCAGTCAAATTTGGGGTTCTGTTTGGGTATAGACTTCCAGTCAAATTTGGGATTCTGTTTAGGTATAGACTTCCAGTCAAATTTGGGGTTCTGTTTGGGTATAGACTTCCAGTCAAATTTGGGATTCTATTTGGGTACTACCGCCTGGTAGCAAAGGGATGAGATTTTTCCTGTCTCCGTTATCAGCATGTGTGTAGATCTGTTAATGCCTAAACACTCTTCAGTGTGTACATGGACACGTATGCAAGTGTATGAACACCTTTCCTGTGTATTCGCA
>CM060309.1:29361424-29403924 GCA_030674185.1 Monoplex corrugatus
TCACGAACTTTCGTACCTCTTAGCCGTCCTGTTTCTACAGGTTTACTTTGTTTTCTTTTGTATTGTTTTGTTTTGTTTTATGAAAGCATTAGGAAGTGTTCTGATTTGGCCGTTAAAGTATGGTGTTGTCTGAAAAAGAATGATATTAACTATTTTCCTATTTTCCATCTGGTCTCATGTCCGTTCTTCCATCGTACTAGTAGTTCTATCTTCTCCACTGAGACCATTGACCTTATAAATGTTAGTTCTAACTATGCACATAACGTTAAATCAAATGGATCTCTCCACTTTCCCCTTTCCCGATCCCCTACCCAGACTAAGCTCCTCCCATTGGCAAACCTTATAAGCTCCCTTTGAAAAAAAAAAGGGGGCAACACTGACTGGAGAGAGGGTTGTGTGAGTGAGTGAGAGAGAGACACACAGACACACAGACAGACACACAGACAGATTTTTTCAACTGTTTCAGAATGAATCTTTACTGAATTTGGGTCAAAAGTGCAGACCGTGTTGGAAATCATGGTGGTCTAGGTCAAGGTCACACGAACCAAAATTTGCCTGAAATCAGCACTTTTTTTTAGAAAGATGTGTGAACAGAATTGTCTCAAGAACTTCTGGCAATATTCAAATCCTGTTTAATGATTGTGACAGTCTACCATTGTCCTGGTTTCTTATCAAGTTTGGTTTCAGCTTATGCTTCACCAAGGTCACGGTGACCTTGAGAAATACAAATTCGGGAATTTCTGTGATGATATTTGTATAAAAAGAGAGAATTTTAGAAAGGCTCAGTCATTGTGTTTTAAAATTAAATTTGTCAGACTACTGCCAGACTTCCATTGACGTAGCTAGGCGCGAAACTTGTATAATTACGTCTTTTATATACAACGATTAGCTGATTGTGGTGGACTGGTCTATTCGATGGACGATATTACTCCCCCTTATTTGCCACAGAGCATGCCACTTGGAAAGAATGAGTACGGGTGAGCGGCAGTTAGTCGTTCTGGTGATTGTTGTTCCAATCTTTTATGAAGACAATGATGAGCGTTCATTACGGCCAACAAATAGTTCGCACATTTCTGACTCGAAGAGCAGGTACTTGACGACCAAGACATTTATGATAACAACCCGCTTATCTATGTCCATGGACGGTTCTATAGGGCTCCCATGCATAGTGGCTGGATTGGAACCTGATGTTTTCATATTGTGGGTATTTTGAGACATGCGTCATGGCTGTTATCAATGCTAGTGACTCTAACAACCTTCATCAAGCGTGTGTGGTAAGGATGGTATAATTATTGAGTTTACTCAAGAGAGATGCATCGCACTCGGACAAATCTACAACAACTGTGCATGAGATGGATATCATCTTGCACTATGTCTAGTTGGTATTAAGTCAAGGGTAGCTGTATTGTATCGGTGGGAGAGGATGGTAGATTTGGTGTTACATTATGTCTCATTTGCTCTTCGTAATACAATTAAAGAAACTTGAATGATGGAATGGTCCTTGGATTTTCGGAAAAGATATGGTGAACCTGTTCCCGCATATTTTCACCAGTACAACAGTTACCTGGAGTGGGGAAAAGATGTGGCGGAGGTTATCTCAGTGATTGGGAGGGGGGGGGGGGTTGCAACGGATGGAAACAACTGCTGGGGAGATATATTTCTAGTCTCAGATAAATATGTGAAACATACTTTTTATATATCATACTTTACAGGACGCTTAAGTCAGCTAAGACAAGTTGAGACTTCATCAATGCGTAAGGTCTTCGGTATTCACCGTGACTACTTTGTATCATCTTCTTACGTTCACATTCTACATGTTCAAGCCACATCTGTCGATGAATGTGGCCAGTTCCTGTCGGTTGCCACGGAATTTGGTGGTCAGAGGAGGTGTAGTTGGCCACGTCTCCTGTTGCTGCACTTGACAGAGGCGATATTGCTGCAATATGTGTTCAGCCATTTGGTCCTCTTGACCACAGGGTCAGGTTGGTTAAGATGTCACTTTGAACTTGCCGTTCTATGGATGTTGAGCTGGTGCAACTAGTGTGCAGCCTCATCAGGACCACTTCCTAGTCTCTGGACAGACGGTGGAAGTCGTCCTTTTCTATCCATAACTTGAGAAGTGATCTGACGATGCTCCTTTTTTCGTTTTAGCTGATGCTGTCGTCTGGTCCGTCTTCCTGGGCTTCTCTTCTTGCCAGCTCATTTGCCGTCTCATTTCTTGATATTCCACTGTGAGCGGGGATCCACTGGAAACTACTCTTCTTGTTCTTCTGGCTTACTGGAAGGCATTGGCCAGGTGGGTGAGCTTGTCATTAGGTGAGCTTGTCATTCTCCAGGGCGCGGAGAACAAAGAGGGCATCTGAAAGGAATATCATTCGACAGTATATATAGTCTGTTGTCTGAATCATGGAGATCGCCCTACTAGCACGCTGGAGGCAGGTTTTTCCAGTGGATCTCTTCTTCATCTTACCATAAGTAATGTAGAGCATATTGAATTGTCTCGAGTCATTGCCAAATTGCAACCGAAAACTCCCTTCACACTTCACTGAATTCTGTCCTGTATGGTACGCTGGGTTCAAATCGAGTTTTAGTTTACAAAATACGTCGAAACAAACTGATCTTAGATTCTGCCCCTGTTTACATCTGTCGTCCACACGTTCGCGCACGATATCAGCAAAACCTCTGCCTCAAATGGAACCGCTTTATTGTGTTCTCCAGCTAGTGACATAAAACATGAAGCGCAGACAGAGACAGAGAGACATAGAGAGAGGCAGAGAGACAGAGAGAGAGACAGAGAGAGAGACAGAGAGGGGGGTCCTAACATGTTATAAGACTGATGTTTTATAACATTATGAATAATAAAGCCTGCAGGATACACAAAGTTCCAATACTCTACACGAAGAGTGCATTATGTAAATGCTTCATCATCATCATCATCATCTTATCATTATTATTATTATTATTGTTATTATCGTCCTTGTTATTATTATCAGGCTTTTTTGTCTGAAATGATTGCGATACTTAAGAACGATAACGAAATGATACGAACATGAATCTTCTGGATGAAGTTCTGATCATTTCAAAACAAAAAACAAAAAGCCCAGACAAAAAAAGGGAAGTGGAAAAGAGTGGGAGGAACTGTGCAAATGGGAAAGAATAAGGTGTGCCAGAATGGGGGTTACTCGACCCAGTTCACTCAAGAACAGTTTTTATGCCGTTATGCCTGTCCTCGTCTTTCGCTTTGAAAAGAACATGACAGTTAAAATGTCCCATGTTTTCGATAACAGAGGACGATAAATTTCGTGCTATTTCATCCTTTTGCTACTTCTTTGCTTTCTTTCTTATTTCTTATTTCTTTTTGTCTTTTCCCCTCCCATAAATGCTTGCTTAATTTTTCCTTTTAACGGCATCTTTAGCCAATTTTTCATGATACTGAAAAAGCGCTTAGACATCTGTAAACTATTTATTAATTCAAGCGAATCAGCACACCGCTTACAAGACCATGAAAGTTTAAATGGACAAAATCGTCTTGTTCAAAGAAGAATCAACTATTCACACAATCTGTAACTGCCCAAGCTGATGAGGAAAAAAGGGAGTGCCAGGATTCTTTTTCTGTCTCAATTTCTACATGGCCTCAGTGGCGTTATTCCAACGCCGTTCATCCCGGTTCCTAAACACATCAACAATCCTAATTTTATTCAGTCGAAGTCTCAGTGCACGGAAGCTGAAGTGAGTCCAAAATGTCAAACCGCAACTGGGCCACCCACCACAGGAGACTCTGTACCTCTACTGTATCACCTTGGTGGAGTTTGACAGTCTGTTCTGATCCAAGTCACCAAGTCACTAAGCCGATTACAAACGACAGTTATCTCTCAGTCGCAAAGCCAGGCCGTGTGAGAGACCCCCTGTAAGGTGAACACCATTTCGGCCCTCCAATGACAGTCCCCATAAACCGCCGACACTTCAGAGCCCAACGTGCATTTAAATCCGGCACGGAAGCGATGGTGTAAACCGATACTGAAGGGACTACTAGACCAGGGCATGAATGGACATTGAATCTGGTGTAATTTTCACGATGCTATGATGACTGATTATTTCATAATAATAGGGATGATGATGATCATGAAGCTATGGAATTTCATCTAGGACTGAAGCTGTGTCAATCAAGACCGAGAGACCAAGACACCTGCAGTGCTTGAAGTTTGAGCAACCCTCTCAACAGTGCACCAGTAAAGTGGATGAGACTCGACTCTCTGGTTCCAGTTTTCCCAATGTGCCCAAAGCTCGTTCAACACTTGTCGGGGCTACAAAAAAAAATAAAGAAAATAAAGAAAACTTCAGTGTTTCTGCACTGATGGCGAATTGTATGTGTATGCGTGCGTGTGCGTGTGCGTGTGTGTGTGTGTGTATGTGTGTCGAAGTGTATGTGTATGTATCTGTATATAAAAGATTTTATACTACAAAATGATTCTAATTCTATACAGTTTTCTTCCTCATATACTCTTTGTACTACTAGTCTACGGTTATGCTGCACTGCTGTATGCATCTAATAACTCCCCCTCCCCTTTATAATTACAATATTAATAATAATTACAATATTTATATAGCGCAAAATCTTGATAAAATCAAATCTAAGCGCTGAAGCAGACACACACGCAGGCACGCACGCCCGCACACACACGCACGCACACACACAGACACACACACACACACACACACACACACACACACACACACACACACACACACACACACACACGCATGGCTATTAATGGGGAGAAAGAATAAAAGCAATAAAAGCAAGAATAAAAGCAATGGAAAATTATAGAGAGCATAGCATACAATTATATATTATAACCATGTGATTCCCTCCGAGCGGAGACAGGCTGCAGAGGGGAGGGTTGAGTGAGGTTAGGATTTTATGCAGGAGAGAAAAGGTGAGTTTTGAGAGCGGACTTGAAGGAGACAAAAGTAGGTTGCTGACGGACTGAGAGAGGAAGTTTGTTCCAGGAGAGTGGACCAGAAACAGAGAAGGCTCGTGGACCATAGGTATTGAGCTTAGTGCGTGGAAAGCGAAGAGTCAGAGGATCAGAGGCAGAGCGGAGGGTACGTGAGGGAACATAGATCTCAAGTAGGCTTGACAGGTAATCGGGGGCTGCGTTATTGAGGCTTTTGTAGCACATGGTGTCTAGTTTGTACTGTATGCGCTTTGATACAGGGAGCCAGTGAAGTTGTGCCAGGAGAGGAGATATGTGGTCAGCTTTTTTCTTTTTGAGTACAAGGCGTGCAGCATTGTTTTGAATGCGCTGTAGGATGTGAATGGTGGAGGCAGGAAGACCAGACAGGAGTGAATTGCAATAGTCAATGCGAGACATTATGAAGGAGAGAACGAGTTTTGCAGTTGTTTCCACAGAGAGATACTTCCTGATCAGCTTTATACGATGGAGATGATAGTAGCAGGATCTGGCAGTTTGAGAAACAAAGTTGTTCATGGAGAGGGTAGAGTCAATGCAGACACCAAGGTTTTTAGCTGAATCAGAAAATGGGACTGATGTGTTACATAATGGGAGAGAAAGAGGAGGCAGCTGAGAAAGTTTCTGACGGGTGCCAATGAGGATAGCTTCTGTTTTGTCGTCATTAAGCTGAAGTCTATTGTGTGTCATCCAGTTCTTAATGTCCGAGTAACACTCAGTGGTGCGAGTCAACAGGCGCTGTATATTATCAGGTGAGTCACTGTCTTGAAGTTGGGTGTCATCAGCATAGAAGTGGTGTTTTAGTGTAGATTAGTGTGGACCTTCTAAGGAAATGATAGTACAGTGCAGACCCTCTAAGGGTGAGGGCTAGATGTAAAAAACATTTTTCTGTTTATGCCATTACCATCGAAAAACTGTTCTTGTTAAAAATGTTCGTGTTCTTGTGTTCAACTAGCGACGTGCGCATATTACAAGAATGCCATCTTTTTCTTTTCAAATAAACAAGCCAGGATGGAACTACAATATAACAAGAACTGACCCTGTTGTTCGCTTCTAATCTTATGTTTTTTCGTTGCCTTGGAAAATCCTATCTCCCTACAAAGAATATTTGAGATATTTTGTCGAAACGTATAAATGATTGATCCAACTTACCATCTAGACTTCAGACTAGAAGATAATATCAGATTTCATCGACCAGTGCGTAGAAATCAGCATGTTAACGCTGAAAGCGGTCGACACAAAGGACTGTTATCCTCTGGGAAATCAAGTACTACAGGTTGTCCCTGAGAATGGGCACCACCACAGCATGAGGCGTGGAAGAAAGTGAATAGAAACACAATACAGAGAACTTTGCAGATATGATGGGCTTTAGGATGTAATGAAACTCATTACCTCTTGCTTTACAAATGGTGTACTATTTGTCATTTTTTTCTGACACTGAAAAATGATATCAACCAGGCCAATGTTGTTTTTTTCTCCTTCCTCTCCTATGCCACCGCCATCTGAATTTGATTTCTTGCTAATTTTTAAATGGTAAAACCGTTACAATTCTGCATTTCCCATTTTTAAATTAAGTGTGTGGAAAAGACAGGACTGTACGACCAGTAAAATGGATGACGACCATCCAAACATACATACTCGTTAATGATATTGTTGGAGAAAAGCCATGAATGTGAACATGGAGGAGATCCACATATACAAACAAATCTCCATCTTGATCTTAACATCATAAACGCGGGTTCTGGTGTGACAAATAATGTACTGATGTAGTGGGAAATAAGAATGCTGATATTAGTCTTGTTATACTGATTTCGCTTCTCCAAAATGCTGCTTGCCGCATTATGTCCTGCCTCATTTCTAATTTCTTAACAAATCCAGATAAAATAATAAGTCCAAAGAAAACAAGAACAAAAGACCATTGCATTTCTATGGTCTTACATGTAGTACCTATTCAGTACTCACACTGACTCGTCACAGAAACATTTGGTCTTGTGTAAAGAGATAAGCTGACGCGAGATATTTCTGTTTTTCTATCTGCCTGCAGACTGGCCATCAACTGTTCAAGAGGACGTCAGGAAAAATGGCTCTCTCCAGGTCAAGCCCAATAAGATTCTGCTACATAGTGTTATAAACTTGACATGAGTCTGTTGGCAGTGCACAGAAAAGGAATGGAAGGAGCGTGGACCTTTGGACAGTGAAATTATTCATGTTCTCGGCAAATCCGGAGAGGACTTTTATCTGTCTGAGTTCCATTCACCAGTACAGTATTGAAGGGTTAGGATCCTTATGCCTTTCTTACCATATTTTTTTTTTACTTACTTCTAAAAACTCAGTGAGATATAAGAAAACGTAAAGATTTTCAAATCAATACTGCATACTGAGTACAGGAACACAATTCCATTCCTTTTGACTTAATTCTATTAAATTCCTATCTACTTCATAAGGATACAAACAGGCTATTGCATATCAACAGCCATATATCGAGAGTTGGAATAGTGTATTTGCCTTCTTTATTCATTTTGTGATACATTATTCCGGAAGGTAAGCCTCGATTACCATATTTTTGTCTTTTCTGGAAGAACATCCGACTTCCAGACTTTGTTGACTCCATGTCAGTATATGTCTGATGATCAGAATTCGCACTGTTTGGCCAATCCATTGACAGACGACGACTTTATTCTTTCTGCTTATTAAAAATATAGATACATAGTAAATTTGTGCTATGTCTTGACTCGACTTAATTAACTCTTTAAGTCTAAAACTCAGATATTCATTTTTTTTTTAACAATTCTATGAGAGATAACGAATTTACTTCACATGTTGAATCATGAATTCAGGCAGTGAAAACCAAAGCATGGTTGTGAAAGACTTGAAGGGAGCAAATTCAAATAACCTAGGTTAGTAAAAAATACTAGAAAATGAAGAATAAATTATAATCGAAGCAACAATATCCCACTTTAATTTTTATGTATCACTTTTTATTTGTTCACTGTATGATATTTGAATAGATGTCAACATTATCTCTATCATTAACATTTTAGACTAATGTCAACATGTCATGTGTAGATTAATGTCAACGTGTCATTTGTGTATTTTAAATGCATGTCAATATCTTATCTACTTCTGATTTCTGGATCTATGTCAATTGTCCAGTCATCAATGATATCTAGATCTATGTGAATAGCTCATCTACCTATGACGATCTGGAATCAGAGATCATGGCTGATGCCATCTGAGGTGGGGACAAAAAGTTCATTGAAACAGTAAAATATAATGCTTCAGGTCAAACTATGATTTAAGATCCCACGCAACTTTATTTGCTTCATTTTAAGTTCAACAATCATCTTTTTAAACGTGACATCTTGCAGCATCCAGAACTGGAATCGCAGTTTGAAAGTTGAATATGAATTCACTGCAATTAAAGATACTTCATATAATACGCATGATCTACTGCAATCTGTCGGTGATTATCTGGAAGACATTATGAGGATATACAAAACTCTATGTGCGGCACGATACTTAGAAGAAGAATGCAACGCCGGTTGTATGTAATCTGGCATTATCCAGTGACATTGTAGAATGATGAATCATGGTAAATACTTAAACAGATCATATATGCTAAGTAAACAGTAACGATTATTTGAGGAAACGGTATATTTCCGAAGCCTAGACTGTGCTAGTCATTCCTAAACCCCAGGTCAGACTTGTATCAGCAAAGACCATCATTGTACAGACGGTTTGATATTCTCAAGCACTTTGTTGTTACCTCTGGTCAGGTGAATCCATATGAGAGAGAGGGGGAAGGGGGACAGACAGACAGACAGACAGAAAGACAGAAAGACAGAGACAGACAGAGAAAGAGAGGTCGAGAGTATGAAAATCACACTTATGCAACTCATTCATATATCTATCCTTTCCGATGGATGTTATCGGCATTACTGTTGACGCCTGCATCGAAATGCCAAATTTATTTTGACCTCATGCATTGCATTACTAATATATGCTTAAGGGAATAACTCTGATTCCACTTAGTTAATCACAGGACCATTAACGTCAACAGTATCTCAAGTCCAGTGAACGATCGTCAAGGTCTACTCTGATTATTGGCTGATATCATGAACAATGTCGTAACAGCAACGAAGTGTGTGCTGGCAGCAATACCATCCACCCAAACACTCCCCTAACAAACACATTCAAGAGAAACCTTCAGCTTGGCTTATGGGGGGAAAATTCGATAGGTCATTATTTTCCTTGCTTTGGGTGGGGAAAAAAACGAATGAAAGCGATCTAAACTGTATGATGGGAGCTGATATTGCTGCCATATCCAGAGAATGAGCAGGGGTGGGAATGGTTTATGGAGGAGAATAGAGTTGGAAGATCTGACGGTAGAATTCAAGTGGGAAACGTAGATAAGAGAAGAAGTCAGAGATAGCAAAAGGGGACTTTAAAGTAACTACAGACATGTGCCTTGCCATTGATTGCAGCTTAGCAAATACATTTACTTCTTGTCATGGACCGTATCATTGAACCATCAACTTTTTCCAAGACAGCCAAAATCACATGAATAAAAGAAAGAAAGAAAGAGAGGGGTGGAGACAGACAGACAGACAGAGAGACAGAGGGGGACAGACAGAGACAGACAGGGAGGGAGGGGTGTTTGTGGGGGAAATGTTTATCCAATGAACCAAGATCAAATATCAAATAATGTAAGCATCGAAGCAAACAGTAACTGAGTCTGTGGAGACGGTAACGGTTTCGCAACATCTGTCCTTTAAATTCACTGGCAGTCATTTTTTCTGGCCTGTTGAATGTCTTCGTTAGTTCTGTTTAGTAATAAAAAATAAATAAGGGAAAATCATTAAATGCTAGCTTTTCTCTGAAACTTGAGCAGACATTCGCGTGAGATTTCAGCAAAAGCACTGTTCCCAAATGAACAATTTCATTGCACTCACCAGCAGGCGACATTATGCACAATACATAAAGACACAGACAGAGAGAGGAGATGGGGGGGGGGGGGGGGGGGGAGAGAGAGAAAGAGAGAAATGGTGTGTTTTTTGTAACGGGAAACCCTAATGTCTTCAGGTTTTTGGATTTTTTCTTTCATCTCATCTGGAAATCACTGCGATTCTCGAGAATAATGAGGAATGGACATGGCCACATCAATCTTGGGAAGGACGCAAGAATCTGGGATAGGAAGGTGGAAATTGAGATTTCTGAGGGCCGTTAAGTAATTTGGGGGACCGTACCTACGTCATACAAGAAGCAGTTTTTATTCCATTATTTTTGTCCTCGTGTTCTGTTTAAAAGAAAAAAGAGTATGGTAATCAATGTAAACAAATTTCCCATGGTTTTAAGAACAAAAAAGACCATAATGCTGGAGTCATTTCCTCCTCTCGCTACTTCTTTGCGCTTTTTTCCACTTTCCTTTTGTAATATGGAAATTTTCATATAACATGGAAAAAGAATAACGACACTAGCAAACTATTCATAAATTTACTTTAATCTGCCTATTTATTTGGCACAAGGCCACAAAGATGAAAGTGTATATAGACAAAACGTCAAGGGCAAATCAAGCGGTTAAGTAATACGTGGTTTCTCAAACTGATGGGGGGGGGGGGGGGGAGAGAGTTAGCTCTCGATATACAAGAGGTTTATTTTATTAGCCAGCCGTTTATTTCTGACCCAACTGATATGTTTCGTTTTCTTTCTTGTGCCATTCACTCCCTCACCCTCTGAGCGTCTGTTCTTTGCTAGCTTTCAACGATAAAACCCATTAAATTTCTGCTTATTGCGTTTTCAGTGCTTTTACTATTACAGCTTTGTCATATTTTTGTTTCTGTCTGTCTGTCTGTCTGTCCGTCCGTCTGTCTGTGTTTGTCTTTGTCTGTTCTAAATTGTGCAAGTTTGAATATTTTTCGTCGATTTCCTCTTCAATTGACAAATCTAGAGAACTACAGTATATGTCACTGACATGTCACAGAAATCATAGGTGACTGTCAAAAGACTAGCTGACTTGGGAAGTTAAATGGGACATTAAATCTCCAAGAACTAAGCTATTTCTCTGCCCGCCTACAGACAGCCCATCATCTGTGTTTAGAAAGTCGTTACAAAGAAAGCTGTTTCCAGACCAAACCCATTGCTAGCTTGCTACTTCTTTCCTTGTGAAACTGCTTCACTGTTGACAGTGCACAGAAGAAAGGCGAGAGTGGGGGACATATGAACAGTGACAGCTATTCTGAGTAAGATTCAGAAGTCACTGGCAATGTCATTCTCGATAAAAAAAAATAGTGTGGTGATAAAAGTTAGTTAATATGAATAAAACGCAAAGTTTCAAATCAAACTCTCCCATAGAAAATGTGTGTAACACTGAAGAAGTAATATGTGTAACACTGAAGAAGTAGAGTCTATGACTGACTCTTTCTAGAGGACAATTATCTCCAAGCCATTCATCAACAGACACCTTTCTTAATCTGGTGTCATTTGTCGGTCAAAACTCAAATTGCAATTTCTCAATTTGTTCAACAGGCACTTGGTGTAATGATACAGTATTACGCACATCTCTAATCCACGAAAACATGACAGCTCTGATCTTAAGGACACCTCTAGCCCACGCAAAATCTTACGCGCAAGTGAGGTTTTGAGATGAAAATGAACGTAAGATAGACAATAATTAACAAGTGACATTCTGGACTGATACATTATGACATACTAAAGCCTACAATTAAATAATGTAAGCTAAACTGAACATCAGTGATAAATTTAAAGAGATCATAGATTTTAGCTGCTAGGTCGTTTTGCCTAGGGTCTATTTGGCCGGGTTGGATCAAGTATTAACTGAGACTATGTACATTTGGCTTGGTATTCCTGGCTGCCTGTTGACACTTCTAGTCTGGCACTCCAAAAGAGATGTGAGGAAGGAAAGACACAGAAGAAGAGAAGAGATTAATCAATAATTTGAAGATCAGGTTCATGTAACTCATTCACGCAACGTTCCCATTCCTAGTAATGTCATCAACATGGCTAACGATGCATGCATTCAGTGCAGCAGTTGTCTTGATCCAGTTCATCAGATTGGTGAGGACGCTGCAGGTGACCAGCGTGATTCCAGTTAGTTAGTCAATCATTGGAATTCTATCATTGCTAATGCCTCACGTTTATTGCATAATTTCTCAGATGAAGTCCAATTCCACGAAAATCAGTTTAAATCATGAACCTTGGCATAATACCGATACTTTCTGTGCCCGTAGCTATAGTTCCAACCACATAAACAATCTCCTTAAATGTGCACTAAAAAGAAAATTTAGGCACAACTTGAACATTCGATTTATCGCGATTTTTGCTTGCCTCAGATGTAAAAAGGATGAAAGTGAGCTGGGCTGGTGAGAGCAACCTGGAGTGATGGAGACTGCGTTACAGCCATGTCCAGGGATAGAGACGGGATAGAATTAGAAAAGAAGAGGTAAATTGAGATTGCAGGAGAGTTCAAGCGGACTGATGGGGGAGGGAGGGGAGAGAGAAAAGTTAGATACAGGAAAAGGGGACTAAAGTAACTGTAGACTTGTGTTCCAACACTGAGTATTACAAGGCAAATACATTTACTTCCTGTCATGTGGGCAAGAACCGTATCATTGAACTATCAACTCTTCAAAGACAACCACAGCCACAGCAGAGAAAGAGCAAGACACAAACAGATGATGGGAGAGAGGAATGGCGAGAGAAAGCTGTCGAGAGAGGGGAAAGAGGGAGGCAGGGGAGAGGGGGAGAGAGAAGGGGGGAGAGAGAGGTCAGCCACAGTGAACAAGGATCAAATATGTTACAGCAAGCGTCAAAGCAAACGGTGATTGTGTCTGTGTAGACTTTAAAGGGTTATGCAACAAATGCCTTTTTTCAGTTACGTTCACTTTCAGTCACTGACCTTCTTGTTATGTCCATCAGGTTTGTTCAGGAATGTAAAAATGGAGGGGGGGGGGGGAATAAAACATACATGCACACACCAACTCACACAAATTTGAGCATAAACATACATGAATGCGTGCGCACGCACGCACGCACGCACGCACGCACACACACACACACACACACACACACACACAGAAACACACACACACACAAACACTCTTTTTGTGTTCATATTTGTATCGACTTTGAACGTACGAATCAATACCACCTACTCTCACTACCCCCATCCATAGTACCATATTTTCACTAGATATATCACAAAATCAGTAATGAATTGTCAAGAAATTCCTTAAAGGTCCATCAGTCTTCTGTGGTTGTGAATCAAATCAGACTTACTCAATGAGTTAAATTTTTTGTCAATTTCTATTTAATGTGGGAATACTTACAGTCAGTAAATGAAAACATCACGTTTTGTTTGTTTTTTGTTTGTTTTTGTTTGTTTTTTTACTGACCATACTTACATACAGCACTAACTGTCTACTGGGTTCAGACTCAGTTTTAATTGATCATCATCATAAACCAGTTAATGTCAGGCTAACACAAATATTGGACTAGCATATCAAAAATATGCATAACTCGACATAGAAATAGTTTAAACATACACACTATGAATGACACTCGAGAAACATGGTTAAAATTTATGAAAATGCATATGAACGAATGAATGAGAAATTGCGAAATTACCTAAAGTCTGAACAATACCTGTAATCTCAACCTTGAGCTGAAACTTCACACACACACACACACACACACACACACACACACACACACACACACACACACACACACACACACACACACAGAGAGAGATATATATATATATCTGTATATATGTGTTATATATATGTATATATATGTATATATATATATATATATCTGTGTGTGTGTGTGTGTGTGTGTGTGTGTGTGTGTGTGTGTGTGTGTGTGTGTGTGTGTGTGTGTGTGTGTGTGTGTGTGTGTGTGAAGTTTCAGCTCAAGGTTGAGATTACAGGTATTGTTCAGACTTTAGGTAATTTCGCAATTTCTCATTCATTCGATCATATGCATATATATATATATACACACACAGGCACACACGCGTACGCACAGATACTGATTAAAAAATCCCACAGGAAACCCGAAATTATAAGGAGAGTAATATATATGAAAATGACGGGGGAAAACAACAAACATACACGATACGAAAATTATATTAGCCTGCAATACTCCAGAATCTATACATACTTTCATATAGGCGTGGCATGATTGCAGTCAACAAAGATGATACAGACAGACAGAGAGAGAGAGAGAGAGGACAGTGTGTGTCTATATAGTACATACCAGAAACTTTAAGATATACAAGTGAATAAAATAATAACGAATATATTACATAATAAGAGAGTTTAGTTCATATGAACCTGGGAACACAGTTATTACATAACAAACAGCAAATACAGACACACTTTAACGCTCTCTCTTTCTCTCTTACATACACACACACACGCACGCACGCACGCACGCACGCGCGCGCACACACACACACACACACACACACCAGTTCAAAAAGAAATATACGACATACTACATGTTAACAGTCGGACAGCTTTTGTTCTCAGGAAGGCGACAGCTCTTTCCTTCGCAGTCTTGCCCTTCGTGTAAATTCAAAACAAAGCGTAGCGTTGTAATCATTATAATTATAGTAACAATAATGATGATAGATAAGATGATAATAGACACAGAACTCAGAAATTACGCAAACGGTTACACAAAATACAGAATTTGCTTTATAACCTTACAAACGCTTGTATTACTGAGCAGATTAATTTTACAAACAGGAAAAACTCCCAATACAGTATTTCTCAATCAGTATGACTACAAACACAACCACGTTCCATCCATTATGCTTACTTTAAATGAAAACACTAGGAAGTAAGAGCGACAGTTTTCAAATAACAGTTCTTCATAAAGCATCTGAAAATGGATATGAATAATAATGCAGTCAAATGGAAGTGCTGAACATCAAGGAACTTACATCTTTAGAAATCTAGACGTCAGCGTCACATGGAAGATATCCAGATGAAAAAAAGGAACCTCAAGAAACAAACGAAGGAGGCCTCGGAATTTAGGAAGCAAGGATTAGAGAAACAATCGAAAGACTAAAGAGTGGAACAAAGTGCCATCAGTAAATACAATGCCCTCAGTATAAGTGCAATCAGCAAGGACGAGAAGGATTGAAGAAACCCCTTCCAGTTCGCCACGAAACTATTCAAAAAGCCCAAATCCGGCCCTCTTACAGTGGACAAAGCAGCTCTGAAGCAGCACCTCAGGACAACATATTCCGACCATCTGGGTAAAGCATCAGTTGAAATCCAGGGTCTGGTGCGGCCTTCAACGCAAGCAAAAATGTTTAAAAAAAAAAAAGATTTCACCAACACTGGATGAAGTAAAGAAAGTGGTTACGAAAGCCAGACCAAATCATCATTTGGGCTTAACCTTATGTCACTGAGTGGCTCCACAGACTGATCAGATCAGCATGGAGAAATCTGAAGATTTGCCATCGAAGGATAATAGCTGATGGAATTACATTCCAAAAGAACAGCATTACAGTAATTTTAACCAGTTCAGACCACTATCACTTCTGAACGTTAAAGTGAGAATCATCTTCTCTATCATGGCAGCAAGGATGATTAAGCACCTAACAGAAAATTTATACCTGTCTTGAGAGGATTCAGGAGTGTTTCATTCGATCATATGCATATATATATATTATACACACACAGGCACACACGCGTACGCACTTTAACGCACGTTAAAGTGGGTCATCATTTGGGCTTAACCTTATGTGTTTGGCTGCGTACAAAGCATGCCATTCAGTTCAGTTCAGTTCAGTTCATATTGCTTATAAGCCAGCCGACTACTACAGCTATTATCAGGGCTAACACCACATCAAAAAACAACCCGATAAGATAAAACACAACAGTTAAAAACCATGCCCACCGTTAACTTTGCAAATCTAAAATGCAATTAAAGACAAACAGACGTAAAATCAGATGCCAAGATTAAGAAAGCCATCCAAATATTAAAGCAGACAAGAGGGATCTCGATGCGGTGCGACTCGATCAAATCTGTATGGATCAGTCCTGCACAAGATGATTCAACTGGATCTCGAAAGGCACCATGTCCGAAAGAACATCCCATAAATACTGAGGAAGTACTTTTTATGGTCTCTCAATGCGGTTCTCCACAAAGGAATACACGACAGACTGGGTCCATTTGGTCTGTGCAACGTCCCTAATACTGTTCCAGTTGGCAACAGAAATCACCTTGAAAGCAGCAGTGAGCAATTCAGGTCCAGTTGACTTCGGAAAAGAATACCAAATGTCCCATTTAAAAGCCTTTATGGGTGACACAACACTGCTTTCCACAAAAGAGGACGAAAAACATCAAAATTCTGAAGAAGAAAGACGGGTGAGTCATCCAGGATGGGTTTCAGACCAAAGACAAAGAAATCTCGGAGCCGAAGAGGTATAGTAGCCTAAACAATAATGTATAATGTAGCTAACCAGGCCATTCCAACACTACAGAAGAACCAGTCAAGAGCTTTGAAAAGTGGTACGATGACTCCCTGAAAGATAAAAAGGAAAAAGAAAAAGAACACAATTTTCAGAAGAGAGCCTGCAAGAATTAGACCAGTGTGGCCTCCTTGGTAAATGCAAAGTTTGGTACCTGCACCTTCGTGGCGATTCCCAAACTCTCTTGGCCTCTACTGATACATACCAGTACTATACTAGCGTTCTGGAATCGATGGAGACCAACATCAACAAATACACAAGGAAATGGCTTGGTGTCCCATCTGGTCTCCTTGACGTAGTGATCTATTATCGCCAAGCACAGCTAAAGCTATCCCTAAAATTCGTCGTCGAGGAGTATAAGGCTGGAAAGGTCAGGCTTCTAAGCATGCTTGAGGAATCAGCAGATAAGACTGTGAGATCAATTGGACCCAAGCTGAAGATTGGCAGAAAATGAAAAGCACGGGAGGCAGAGGATACAGCGAAGGAAAGCCTCGTGGTCAGAGAAATAATACGACACACACAAATCAATAGGCAGGGGCCGAGATCAAAAATGGAATGGTGGTCAAAGGCCAAGAGAAGAGAAAAAACAAACAAAAAGACATGATAATACAAGAGATTAAGAATGAAGAGGATGCCAAAAGAATACAGAAAACAGTCCAGTAAAGCCAACAGGGGAAATAGACAACGTGGGAAAATGCGCTCCAAAGAAGTCTCAGTTGGAATGACAAGTGGCATATGGCCCCCCTCAAGATCAATCTCATCTTCATATCTGAATGCGACACCCTGCCCTCGAATGCAAATCTGCTGGAATGTGGTTAATCAAATGACCCTGCGTGCTCGCTCTGCCAGGACAAACAGTGGGATATGTCCTGAACTCATACAAAGTAGCGCTAACCTAAGGAAGACATACATGGAGGCAAAAACCAAGTGTTTAAAGAAACTGCACAAGTGATCAGCGCTGCCAGAGGAAAAACCATACTATCAGAAGCTCCGGCAATATTTTGTATGATAGCAGGCAGCAAGTTGTGACCAGAAAAAGCTGTTACGTCTGGAGTATGGAAGCGGAATCTGTTGGATGGAGCGGGCAATTGGGAGAACACAGCATATCTTCCAGAATGGAAAGAAACACACAAAAATCACAGGTAAGAGTGGCATGAGACAGAATGTAGTTCTCGACTCACATTCATCAAAATAAATGATTTTGACTGAGCTCACTGTGCCGTACGAATGTAAAATGGAGGAAGCCCACATCTACAAGACTGAAAAGTATGCCAGTCTAGCCAGCAACTAGGAAGAAATCCGGATTTCAAGCCAATATCCTCGCCAAAGAAATTGGAGAAGGGGGATTCGGAGGCACATTTGCCTATGACCTCTTGAATAAACTCTCAATTTCTGGGAAGAAGAGGACTAAAGCCCTAAAGGCAATGGCAGAAGCAGTTAAGAAGAGTTCTAGCTGGATCTGGTCTAGCAGGAATAAAAGTAAACTTCACAAGGCTTAAATGCCCCAGTATGCTGCACGTGTCCAACAGCTAAGTGGTTAAGACAACTGCCATAAGGAGTGATTTGGCTCTGAGACGCCAGCGGTTCGTATCTAGGTTGAAAACTAAAAAGAGGGGCGACAGCAAAGACATCCTATTATGTATGAGGTGCAGGTTTGAAGCTATGGGGGAAAATGGCGACAGCACAATGGCATCCAGCAATAATGATCTGGATGAGGCCCATCCTCCTTAGACTGTGAAGAGTTTGGAATCGAAACACTTGCCGGAAGGGAGCCTCTCCTCTCAGGACTTTCTGCTGTCCAGCTCTCTCCCATTTTACAGTCACTAAATACTAAGTGAGGGAGGGGGGATCCTCTCAAACTGACTGTGCATATGGATGCCTAAGATACCAGTGAAGGCACAGTTCCCAAGTGAATCACATCATTGTACTAACAGCATACAATATCCAACACTAATCAGTGACATGACAGAAAGACGGTGTATATTTTGCATTGGGAAACCCTGATGTTTTTTCATGCTTTTTATCTCATCTTGAATGCATTGCCATTCTTTAGAACGATGAGAAAAAGACACGAACAGGAGCCTTCTGAATGAGGTCCTGGTCATTTCCAGAGAGAGGGAGAAAAATGAGAAGGGGTGGGGAGGGGAGTATTTGGGGAGAGGGCGTGCCATAACTTTGAGAGCCCAGCCCAGTTTACGTGAGAAGAAATTTTAAGCCTTTGTGCTCGTGTGACTTTTTCGAAATAGAAAACTATAAAATGTAAGCTGAAATGGACAAAACGTCTTGTTCAAGGGTACATTTAGTAGTCAAGCAATGATCCCTCCAGAACGACAGGCCAAAAACTGAGAACCAAAAGACTTTACAAAAAAAAGCAGAGAAAGACAAAGCAACTCTAAGTTGCATCGTGACCGACATGTAATGGAAATACATTACAAAAAAATAATAGAAAAAAAAGAAAAAGGCACCAGAGATTACTTTTAACAGGCTGTCGTTTTCAATAAATCTTTTGACTGCATTTGAATTTTGGAATTTTTCAGAACATTATTTTAACTTTTTTAACAATATCTTCTCTCTCTCTCTCTCTCTCTCTCTCTCTCTCTCTCTCTCTCTCTCTCTCTCTCTCTCTCTCTCTCTCTGTGTGCTTGCGTATATGTGCGTGTGTACAAGTTGCAAGAATCGTAATGGCTCAAAGTCACAAACCAAAACAATATACCAAGATTCTGAAAGGACTTAATGGCTTGCCATAGTTTATTTTTCTATTCACTATCTTTGGAAAGTGTATCTCCCTACAGAAAATTTTTGGGATAATTTGTCCAATGAATAATTCGTCCAATTGGTTCATCCAGACTCGTGAGTAGAGGTAAACACCACATTTGACTGACCAATTAAAGTCAACATGTAAGCACCAAAAACGACTGGCACTATCCACACAAAGGATTGTATCCCTTTGGGAAATCAAGGACTCCAGTATCAATGTGGGAATGGTCACTGTAAACAGTACGAGATGTGGAATGAAAACACAATATGGAGTACTTTACAGTTAATGGACACGAGTCTGGAATGTAAAGAAACTTGATTTGTCAGTCAGCCATTATTTTTCTATCAAGCAAAATATGATCAATCCGTCTGGTATTATATGCTTTCTGTTCTTCCTCTTCTACTCTCCAACTTATCTGAGCTTGGCTTCTCTGTTATTCCATGATGAAAAAAATCACATAAAGAATTCATGAAATTCACAAAAAGTACGCAATCTAAACTGTCATTGATTTTAATTATGTGGAACTGGCCTGGTTTTGTGACCAGAAAAATGGAAGGCATCTATAAAACATATACATTCATGAATTGTCGTACGGCCGGAATAAATCTTAAGTGTCCCATTACAGATCAATTTCTTGATATGTTTCATTGTATAACTGGTGTTAATTTGACAAACAACACGTACATTCGATATGAAAACGAGAGCCTTGGTGCAATATTCCTATACTCATTTCGATTTTCATAAATTCTGCGAGCTGATTTGTATTCTGCCTTATCTCTGATTCAATTAACAAATCCCAAGAATTTAAGAACGTTTCCAAGTAAAACCTGGGAAGAGACTTCAGTTCTTCTTTGGATCTTATGTGCATCAGGCACGCATACTTACTTCAGTAATCTTAGGCGATTTAACATTACATTTTACGAACTAACTTCTAGCTCAGTCTGCTTATTGAGAGGCGGTTATCTGTATTTGAGAGACAGAAGACTATCTCTAGGTAGTGTGAAAAATCGACCAGATCGCTTTTCGGCATCATTTTGGGGTTTTGGGCGACGTTCTAGCTATGTTCATCGCAGAATAATTCAACGAAACTGATTTCTCCATAAATTTACTGTAAATTGCGATAAGTTTGGCTTAAATGAAGTAAGCATCAATCAGAAATCCTCAAAATGACCCTCATTATACATGCATAAACTTCAAATCGCCGTTTCTCAGCTTGTATTTATCGCACAGCAATGAATAAAGTACCAAAACATTCGTCAAAACGTGCCCCAACCGATTTTTTGTACTGGCCAAACTTCGGTAACAATAATTTTCATGAGAGCTTTCATAACCTCATTTGGCAGAGGTGCCCTAAGTCTACATTTGTGGGACGGAAGTGGCTGTGTCTTGCTTTTGCAGATGCAACCATAGTGTATAATGATGGTGAGTGTGGAAGGCTAGACATATTTCCTCTTCTTGGAATGGATGCTGGAAGATGGATATGGCTGTGTTTCACTGAAATGGATTCAAAGACAGTGCAGTCAGGACAGATTCAAGCAGGAGATGCGATAATGTATGTACATGTACGTCAGCTGCGTGCACTCAAAGCTGCTGAGCTAAATGCAGACAAGGAAAGTTTTTACCTATCTGGGGTAAAAATGAGCTTGGTAAGTAAGAAAAAATTGTAGAAACATGTTTGCATATGTTCATATCTGCTTTTAAAAAGTCAATTTTAAAAGCAAGTGCCAAAAAATATATAAGAAAAAACTGCAAATATAATAGGAAAACTTTAACGGACGTTTTTAGCCATTTGCAATCACCGTTTCCCAAATATCTCATAAACTATTCAACAGATTTGCACAAAATTTTCAGGATTGTTTTAAAACATTTATAGCTACAATCTGACATAGGATTTTGTTAATTCATCAATTAGATTTTTTCCCAAAAATTGCATAATTATGGATATTTCAAATTTTTGTCAAATCCTTGATTTTCAAATTTGACTTTTTCCCTATGACAAATTGCTGTATATAAAATTGACTACATCTGTGTCAAATTTTAGACCAATACCTCTATCCTGTGAAGCACAGTCAAGGAAATGCCTCATGACCCATTTTGGGCATGCAAAAATTTCTTCTATGTTTAAATATCAATTTAGCCATCAAAACAAAATTTTGGTAAATAAATTTATACAATATGCAATCTGGGATGTTTTTTTAACATAATCATACCAAAAACACAACATTTGCCCAGAAAATATAGTTAAAACCAATGAATGATTTGAAGCGATTTTGGTCAATTTTTTTTACCTAGAACATAGCCTTAACGTTAAGCCTGCTTGTTTTGTCATTTTTGTTTAAAGCCCAGCTGACTGCGCACAGCCATATCAGGACTATAATCATTTCAAAACATACACAATGCCTCACTGGGGGGAATGGAAAAGAAAATTAAATGTGTCAATACAATTGCGCATATAATCAAGTCGTTGACCACTCCGTCCAAGTTATCACTAGGGAGTCAAAAGAAAAGAAACGTGAATACAAATTTAAACATAACTTAAACATACAAAGAAACGGGCCTAAATTACCTAAAAAATTTTCTGCGGATCACATTTCCGTAGAACCGAAAATGCAGTTAAGACACGTACCCGATTACCAATCCTACGAGAAAGTATTCAAGGCTTTATAAAACACATGACCAGCAGTGCATCACTTGAAGCTGAGGTAGCGCTGTAGATCTCCAACTCCAAGGCTAGTTCTGCTTTTGGAAGGTTGACGAGGAGATCGTAGTAAGACCACTCAGGCAATCAGGCTCTCAACAAGAGTCTTGTGAACAGAGCAGTAATTTTAAGCGACTTGTTGTACTGATGTGAGACTTGGGACTACTCACCAACAGCATGTTCAACAACTGAAACAGGTCTAGCTAAGACGTCTGCGCCAGATTTGCAACACCAGGTGACAAGATCAAGTGTCCAATCTTCAAGTTCTGAGGAAATTTGACTTGTTAAGTATAAAGTTTTCCACTCATCAAATGTCAGCTTTGTTGAACAGGACACGCTGTCAGTAGGAAATTCTTCTTCTTCTTCTTATTGTTATTATTATTATTATTATTATTATTATCATTATTATTATTATTGTTGTTGTTGCTGTTGTTGTTGTTGTTGTTGTTGTTATACATGTATAGTGCTTGAAGAACAGCTGCCTGTTAAGAGCTATACAGAGATATAACCATCTGTGTAAATAAATATTGAAAATTGAGTGTGCATGAGTGATTTTTAAAGAAATAATATACCTCTGAAGCTAGACTCTAGCAGTCAGGTTGTCTGTTGAGACTGTTTAGACAGGACGGATTAGGTACTGACAGACCTTAACTGTGGATTTGATTTGGTCTTCTCAGTTAAACTACTGACGCTCCCAACTGGGAATCCACAAATAACGAAAGACGAGAGAGAGGAAAGAGTAAAATATAAAATTTATCATCATAGTTATAGGGAAGCGAGAGGGAGGGAGGGGAGGGAGAGAGAGACAGAGAGAAATAAAATGAGAGAGACAGAGACAGAGAGAGAGAGATTATTCGATTTCTAAAGACCAGATTTATGTAACTCAAGATGATTTACATAAATCTGGTCTTCAGGTATTAAAGAATCTTCCCTGCATCTTCCCATTCCCATTACAGACGGCAGTTGAGCTTACAATGCATGCATTCCAATGCAACAGTTGTTTTGGTCCAGTCTACTCGGCTTGGGAATACAGAGTAAACAACCAGTCTTATTCCAGTTACCAGAAAAAACAAGGTCACAAACAAACAAACACCTAATTTTTGTATCTGGTGTTTGTTTGTTTGTGTTTCTTACATTTGACAAAGGCCAGTTGGCCGAAAATTTGCGCCTGTCTTGTCTGGTTATATTAAATTCGCGTTCTTATTCTTTTTTCGTGTTTTTTTTTTGTTCCTGTTTGCTTGAACGCGGGCAGTCACACTTGTTTTGGATTTCGTATTATTCCAGTTAGTCAATCATTGGACCTTTAGCATCACTGATGCCTCAAGTTGTCAATATGATCTCTGAGACGAGATCTGATTCCAAGCAATCACAATTAAATCATAAACCCTGACGTAATAACAGCAACTTCCATGCTGCTATTATATTCTAACCACATAAACTCTCCCCTTATAGACACATTAAGGAGAAAAGTTGGGGCATAGCCAGGAAAATTCGATATACCATGATTTCTCCTTGCTTCGAATGCAGAAAGGGTGAACGTGAGCTGGGCTGGTGAGATCAGCTTGGAGCGACAGAGGCTGGATGGCAGCCACGTTCAAGGCTAGAAAGGGAGTAAGAGTGGTGGGTAACGGTTAGGAGAAAACAAGACAGGGGGGAGAGACGGCGGTGGAGTTTACGAGGGTAAGGTGTGGGAGGAGAGAAGTAGCTTAGAGACGTAGGAGGGCGACTATAACTTGTGCCCCATCATTGACCGTGGCAAGGCAAATACATTTCCTTCCTGTCATGTGACCAAGAACCGTATCATCCAACCATCAACTTCTTCAAAGGCAGTCAGTCAGTGCTGCATGAGCGAGAGAGAGGGTGGGAAGAGAGGCTGGGCCAGCGAGAGAGACAGATGTTTGTGAAGAGAAGAAAATGGTTAGCCAGGGAACCAAGATCAAATAATCTTACGAGGAACGTCGAAGCAAGCGGTGACATGAGTCTATGGAGACCGTAAAGGGTTTACAACTGCCTTTTAAAGTTAGGTTCACTGACACTCACTTTTCTGACCTTCTAGATTAAGTCCATCGGTTTTGTTCCGAGTAAAAGACAGAAAATCAGAATTGTCAACACACACACACACACACACACACACACACACACACACACATACACACACACACACACACACACACACACACACACACACACACACACACACACACACACACACACACACACACACACACACACACACAAAAGAATGCATGTATTCGTGGGCATGGGTGAGAAAAGCTTCCTAAGAGATTTTCACAGATGTTTGGCATTAACCGTGAAAGGTTACGCAGAATGACGTTTGAACTGTCCTATATCATGCAGACATGATTATTAATCTTGCATAATCTGCTTCAGAGTGATATCAGAAATATGTAAGGAATACTGAGATGGGATATACTTTTGTTTCTAGTCATTTAAAGACATACAGTAGAACAGCGCATGGATTTCATCTCGAGCTTTATGTAACTGACAATTTAAGTCGTTTGGATGAACAGTAACATATCTCATTTTGTATGTATGTACCTATTTCAGATGCTCCAATTCTGAATATAACGATCACATTTCAAATACGTTTGTTCTGAACAGTTGTGAAATAAGATTTCATTTAAACTGACTGAAAATATTCTGTGACATTAATGCATGTATTTTTTAGAAATTTTTCCTAGCCATTTCTGATTATGATAATCAATCAGTCTTATCAAATTGCTTTCGAAGAAAAGAAATAGAAAAACATTGATATCATTATTAGTAGCATTATTGTTCATGTATAGAGCCCATCCAATTGCTCAGAGCCATATCAGGAGTACAACCATCTTAAACAAAACAAGCGTCTAACCACGTCGATGATCCTGGAGAAAAAAAAGAAATCCTGGAAAGAAAATAAAGTACACGCATTGCATCCACGCAAGTTAATCTAAATAGATTTTGTCCAATTTATCAGATAAAAATACAAAACGCAATAAAAAAAATACACATATAAATACAAAAACATCATAAAATACATAAAATATACCACCACCACCACCCAGAAAAAAAAACTAGCCAATAGCACCGAAAATTACCACTAAGCAGTTCAGAATTTCACAGAGCTAAAAATGCAAATTAATACGTACCACCTATCAATCCTAATAAGAAGTATGCAAGGTTTTATGGAAAACATGCTGGTGAAAGGACCAGCAAGGAAGAAAAAAAAGAGACGACAGACAGCAAAGGACCAAGACCAAGGCAAACACAAAGAGACAGAAAAAGGCAATTTCTACAACAGAATTTCTTGAAGGTGGGAACACTATTTATACCTAAAGAGACCCCGGTAAAAAGAAAGAATGCTAAAACAAAATGAAATACAAACATGGACTGGCCATACTGCTTCCGTTCACAGTCAGAAATACGATAAAACAAACAAATCAACTAACAAAAAAGATCTAAACAAACACACCAGAAACAGGTCTCATACAAACAACCGCTATCGCGCATTTCCTTTCTCCCTAAGGGCAAGAGATGAAAGGAACTGAAGGCAGATGCAAGCCTTCTGACCACCAGTTAACATTGTAACATTTCCCAGTTAAAAAGCACACGAACACAAACAAACGCGTCCGCGTGCGCGCGCGCGCACACACTCACACACACACACACACACACATACGCACACACACACACAGGCACGCACGCACACAAAAAAGCGTACACACTCAAAGCACACACACGCACAGACAGAGAGAGAGAGAGAGAGAGAGAAGAGAGAGAGAGAGAGAGAGAGAGAGACAGAGAGAGAGAGAGAGAGACAGAGAGAGAGAGAGAGAGGAGAGAGAGAGAGAGAGAGAGAACAAAAACAAAAAATACGGGGAAAACGCTAAGCCATACGAATAACCTCTTTCTTTTTACTGTTACAGAAAAAAAAAAGAATTTACGTATACCAAGACAAGACAACATATGAATTACAACACAAGTACTCCATAAAAAACAGAAAAATTTTTCGTGCTCATGTATATTTTCCACAATCGTAAAACCATGCTTGCAAAACGTACAGGGCTAAAAGTTGTGTAAAAAGTTCTGATCCAAATTTAGAAACAATTGTTGGAAACTGCAAAGAAATCGCTGCTCAAAGATTTCACATCTCTGGATTTCTCTTACAAAAAAAACAAAGACAAAAGATGATTCAGCTCCAGAGATTCAAACAAAATTAAAAAAAATTAAAAAAGGGGGGGGGGGAGGACCAAACCAAACCAAACCAAAATAGAACCATTATTTTCACTGACTTTTAGTTGGGGTAAACATTCGTCTCAGTTTATAATCTGACTCTTTCTTTCTTTCTTTCTTTCTGTCTATACCTCTTTTGCTTTCTTTGTTTTGTTTTATTTAATTTTCTGTTCTTTATTTTCTTTTTGCTTTTTTTTTTTTCTTAAGTCCCCTACTGTCACTGCTTACACAGTAAGACATAGATCTGTAAGATACAGTAGCCATGGATGTGATTTATCGACACTAAATTCAGAGGCAAGTCACCAATACACAAAATGTAAACAGCCTGCTTCACTATTTCGCAGATTATGTATGTCTTGAAGGGAATAAATTCGTGAATTTTTCCCCTAGTATATGCGGGTTAAGTTTGATACATCGTATGATTTAACGTCATGAGTATGCAATAGTAAAAGACGTCAGCAAACAATTTTTTTATTACATTTTTTGCAGAATCTGTCTAAAGACAAAGAACAAATTCTCTATTATCTAGATACCTATCTTGTAGTTAACACCTGTTCCTTGGTTGGTTTCTGTTTTCAAGTTTCCAATCGGGAAAAGGATGACTGTTCATATAGCCTGACCAACGATTGTTTTTTCAGCAAGCGACCAGGAGTTTGGCTGGCCAGGCTCTTCACAGACGAAAACAGCTATCGCTTACTCTAGTGCTTTTCGCAGTGATCCTTCTCTTGTGAAGGCTGTCAGCGTCTATGACGTTTTCGGGTCGTGCTAGAATATTTTTCTTAACCTTTTACTTCTGTATGCATCTGCCTCAAGACTCGTCAGCCTGGTACCTTTGTTCTGACCCAATGAAACAGATTCGATACATTGTCTCCTTGGCTTTCTTGCCTCAAAACTTCAATGTCGGGATACTCCAATCAGACAAGTATTGTATAAGTAACATTAAACAGTTTTGAGAGGTTTGGAAGTAATGTATAAGTAACATTAAACAGTTTGGAGAGGTTTGGAAGCAATGTATAAGTAACATTGAACAGTTTGGAGAGGTTTGGAAGCAATGTATAAATAACATTAAACAGTTTGGAGAGGTTTGGAAGCAATGTATAAGTAACATTAAACAGTTTGGAGAGGTTTGAAAGCAATGTATAAGTAACATTAAACAGTTTGGAGAGGTTTGGAAGCAATGTATAAGTAACATTAAACAGTTTGGAGAGGTTTGGAAGCAATGTATAAATAACATTGAACAGATTGGAGAGGTTTGGAAGCAATGTATAAGTAACATTGAACAGACTGGAGATGTTTTGTAAGTAATGTATAAGTAACAATATACAGTTTGGAGAGGCTTGGAAGCAATGTATAAATATCATTGAACAGTTTGGAGAGGTTTGTAAGTAATGTATAAGTAACATTAAACAGTTTGGAGAGGTTTGGAAGCAATGTATAAATAACATTGAACAGTTTGGAGAGGTTTGTAAGTAATGTATAAGTAACATTAAACAGTTTGGAGAGGTTTGGAAGCAATGTATAAATAACATTAAACAGTTTGGAGAGGTTTGTAAGTAATGTATAAGTAACATTAAACAGTTTGGAGAGGTTTGTAAGCAATGTATAAGTAACAGTAAACAGTGTGGAGAGGTTAGGAAGCAATGTATAAGTAACATTAAACAGTTTGGATAGGTTTGGAAGCAATGTATAAGTAACATTGAACAGACTGGAGAGGTTTGGAAGTAATGTATAAGTAACATTAAACAGTTTGGAGAGGTTTGGAAGTAATGTATAAGTAACATTGAACAGACTGGAGAGGTTTGTAAGTAATGTATAAGTAACATTAAACAGTTTGGAGAGGTTTGGAAGCAATGTATAAATAACATTAAACAGTTTGAAGAGGTTTGGAAGCAATGTATAAGTAACATTAAACAGTTTGGAGAGGTTTGTAAGTAATGTATAAATAACATTAAACAGTTTGGAGAGGTTTGGAAGCAATGTATAAGTAACATTAAACAGTTTGGAGAGGTTTGGAAGCAATGTATAAATAACATTAAACAGTTTGGAGAGGTTTGGAAGCAATGTATAAATAACATTGAACAGATTGGAGAGGTTTGGAAGCAATGTATAAGGTAAACATTGAACAGTTTGGAGAGGTTTGGAAGTAATGTATAAGTAACATTAAACAGTTTGGAGAGGTTTGGAAGCAATGTATAAGTAACATTAAACAGTTTGGAGAGGTTTGGAAGCAATGTATAAGTAACATTAGACAGTTTGGAGAGGTTTGGAAGCAATGTATAAATAACATTGAACAGATTGGAGAGGTTTGGAAGCAATGTATAAGTAACATTAAACAGTCTGGAGAGGTTTGGAAGTAATGTAATAAGTAACATTAAACAGTTTGGAGAGGCTTGGAAGCAATGTATAAAATAACATTAAAAAGTTTGGAGAGGTTTGGAAGCAATGTATAAGTAACATTAAACAGTTTGGAGAGGTTTGGAAGCAATGTATAAATAATATTGAACAGATTGGAGAGGTTTGGAAGCAATGTATAAGTAACATTGAACAGACTGGAGAGGTTTGGAAGTAATGTATATGTAACATTAAACAGTTTGGAGAGGTTTGGAAGCAATGTATAAATAACATTAAACAGTTTGGAGAGGTTTCGAAGCAATGTATAAGTAACATTAAACAGTTTGGAGAGGTTTGGAAGCAATATATAAGTAACATTGAACCGTTTGGAGAGGTTTGTAAGTAATGTATAAGTAACATTAAACAGTTTGGAGAGGTTTGGAAGCAATGTATAAGTAACATTAAACAGTTTGGAGAGGTTTGGAAGCAATGTATAAATAACATTGAACAGATTGGAGAGGTTTGGAAGCAATATATAAGTAAAATTAAACAGTTTGGAGAGGTTTGGAAGCAATGTATAAGTAACATTAAACAGTTTGGAGAGGTTTGGAAGCAATGTATAAATAACATTGAACAGATTGGAGAGGTTTGGAAGCAATGTATAAGTAACATTAAAACAGTTTGGAGAGGTTTGGAAGCAATGTATAAATAACATTGAACAGATTGGAGAGGTTTGGAAGTAATGTATAAGTAACATTGAACAGACTGGAGAGGTTTGGAAGTAATGTATAAGTAACATTAAACAGTTTGGAGAGGTTTGGAAGCAATCTATAAATAACATTAAACAGTTTGGAGAGGTTTGGAAGCAATGTATAAGTAACATTGAACCGTTTGGAGAGGTTTGTAAGTAATGTATAAGTAACATTAAACAGTTTGGAGAGGTTTGGAAGCAATGTATAAGTAACATTAAACAGTTTGGAGAGGTTTGGAAGCAATGTATAAATAACATTGAACAGATTGGAGAGGTTTGGAAGCAATATATAAGTAAAATTGAACAGTTTGGAGAGGTTTGGAAGCAATGTATAAGTAACATTAAACAGTTTGGAGAGGTTTGGAAGCAATGTATAAATAACATTGAACAGATTGGAGAGGTTTGGAAGCAATGTATAAGTAACATTAAACAGTTTGGAGAGGTTTGAAAGTAATGTATAAGTAACATTAAACAGTTTGGAGAGGTTTGGAAGCAATGTATAAATAACATTGAACAGTTTGGAAAGGTTTGGAAGCAATGTATAAATAACATTGAACAGTTTGGAGAGGTTTGGAAGCAATGTATAAATAACATTGAACAGATTGGAGAGGTTTGTAAGTAATGTATAAATAACATTGAACAGTTTGGAGAGGTTTGGAAGCAATGTATAAGTAACATTAAACAGTTTGGAGAGGTTTGGAAGCAATGTATAAATAACATTGAACAGTTTGGAGAGGTTTGGAAGCAATGTATAAGTAACATTAAACAGTTTGGAGAGGTTTGGAAGCAATGTATAAATAACATTGAACAGATTGGAGAGGTTTGGAAGCAATGTATAAGTAACATTAAACAGTTTGGAGAGGTTTGTAAATAATGTATAAGTAACATTAAACAGTTTGGAGAGGTTTGGAAGCAATGTATAAATAACATTAAACAGTTTGGAGAGGTTTGTAAGTAATGTATAAGTAACATTAAACAGTTTGGAGAGGTTTGGAAGCAATGTATAAGTAACATTAAACAGTTTGGAGAGGTTTGTAAGTAATGTATAAGTAACATTAAACAGTTTGGAGAGGTTTGGCCTTTATATGTACTTGATCTGTAACTAGAAGAGATCTTTCGATGCAAGCCCGCATGTTTTCAGCGATGAAAAAATCTTTGTGCAATAAAAGCTGCATAAATGTTTTTCTTCAAAATAAGCCAGGATTCAGTTATTATTCCTACTACTACTACTACTACTACTACTACTACTACAACTACTACTACTACTACTACTTAACACTCAGCCACCTGCACAGATCCATATCAGGGCTATACGTATTTCAAAATGTACATAACACTCGTTGACCCTGAAAAAGAAATCTGGACAAGAAAATTTAGTTTAGATACCAATTAACTCGCGCACATAATCTAGGGACATTCCCTGGCGTCGACCATTCCGCCAAACTTATCACCAGGGGATTAGGAAAAAACCTGAATGCTAATCTAAACATAACTAAGGACACTACAGCATATTAAAGCTAATCAAAATTATCTAAATTGCACAATTCCTTCAAACCAAAAATGCACTTCACACACGCACCCGATTATCAATCGTAATAGAAAACATGTAAGGTATTACAGAACACATACAGGTGAAGTATCAGCGAGGCAATGGTAGATAGACATGACAGAAAGCATAGGAGCAAGGAAGAAACAAAGAGAGTAACAGAAAAAAGGGAATTTCTAGCACGGAATTTCCAGAAACTGTGGGAGGGAGATACTACTTATACTGACAGAGATCTCGGCATCTCTACGGGGGTTGATCATCGCTATAGAATGGGAAACGGATGAATATTGCATACAATTATACACTGGTTGCAGCGTTAAAGTCGAATTGGGACGCGAAAATGAAATTATCACCAGCTAAAAAATCAGAGAGGATCTCTGTCTTAAGAAATCATAGCTTTATTCACAAGGGTTTTTCTATCAGTTAAAACGGGACATTGCCTGTTAATTTAGGAACAATTTGCTCTGCTCCAAATGGTCCGTAATCATTGCAAGGTGTTTGAAATAATGACTCAA
This sequence comes from Monoplex corrugatus, assembly GCA_030674185.1. NCBI lineage: Eukaryota > Metazoa > Mollusca > Gastropoda > Littorinimorpha > Ranellidae > Monoplex > Monoplex corrugatus. The sequence continues at coordinate 29,392,740 of CM060309.1, forward strand.
AAAATCTGTTCTTTATAGGAAATAAGCACTGTCATATTCTGGACTGTTTCCACAATGTTATATTGGCTCAAGTGGTAGGAACAACATGCTGATAATGTAGATAATAACAGATAACCGCTGGTAGATTTGGATGGCGTGCGTATAGAATCTTCCGAGTGTGATGAATCCGTCCTTCACAAGTTCCAGACTCCACTCTCACATAAAAGAGCAATTGTTTCAGCTGCGGTTTGCACACAAAATGCTTGCAATGAACGTTCTACTGACAAAAATGGATGTATTCAACGCGTGAAGACATACTTATTCATGCGAAAAGAACGTACGAATGGACTGTTGGAAAGAGAACAAAAATACACCATAATTGTCTTATATATTTAATCTTTGATCAACTGGGTAAAAAGCCTTTGTTGAAAAATTACTGTACCCTTATACGTCAAAAACTTTCTTTGCACAGAAAAACCGGCATCATGCAGCTCTTAACAAAACTGTCAAAATCGGGTATTATGCTGTACGTATGTGGATGATGGGGCAGGCAGAGTTGGACGGTTTAAAAATTGCGCTTTGTTTGCACGTAGTGATGATCACTGTGTGCGTGTGCGTGTGCGTGTGCGTGTGCGTGTGCGTGTGCGTGCGTGCGTGCATCCGTGTGTGTGTGTGCGCGCGCGCGTGCGTATGTATGCGAGTGTGTGTGTGCTCTCTTATTTTCTCTGACAGACATATCAAGACATATTGACAGATATATCAAGGTCAGAAAAATGTGACCGCCAGTGAAGGCAACTTCAAACGGCAGCTGTTGGAGAAACTCCTTTAAAGTCTGCAGACTCAATCGCCGCTTGCTTCGATGCTTTCTGAACCATTATTTGATCTTTGTTTCCTGACTTACCTTTTTCTTCTACTTTACAAACTAGTGCTCCTCTCTCTCTCTCTCTCTCTCTCTCTCTCTCTCTCTCTCTCTCTCTCTCTCTCTCTCTCTCTCTCTCTCTCTCTCTCTCTCGTGTGGCTCTGAATTTCTCTGAAGAACTTGATGGTTCAATCATACGGTCCTTTACTGCATGACAGGAAGGAAATATGTCTTTTTTTTTAATCTGATTTTTTTTTTTGTAGTGTACAATGTCTCTTGGCATACGTATCAATCTAGAGGACAATAATCTGCAACAGAAAGAATGAAGAAAACACGAAAATGAACAAAGGTGAAAAACGTTGACCAACTTGTCTGAAATGATATAATTAAAGTGGAACTAACTGTTACGATCAACGAAATAGCATAAATGTGCAGTTACTTCTCATGTAGACACACACACACCCCACTTCCATCTCTAACTTCCCGCATCCCCCAACTTCCCTTCTTGAACTCCGTATCCATCTCCCCATCTCTCCTCCCTTTCCTTGTACCCCATCCTGATCCCTGGACAATTCCATCCAGCTTCCCTCATCCGTCTCAGCTTCCTTTCACCTCTTTTCAGTTTCAAAGCAGAAATCACGATATATTGAAATTTCCTGCTGTGCTTTCCATCTTGACAGTCTATCTAACACTGAATTCGCTGGACTGGGGTTTTTTGTTTGTTTGTTTGTTTTTGTTTTGTTTTGTTCGTACGTTTTTTGGTTTGTTTTGTTTTATATCATTTTTTTTTTTTTTGGTCACAACGGAATTTTTCCGTATGAATGTGACCTGCTCTTCTCGGGAAAGCACGTCGCCATAGTACGGTGCCATTCATTTTGATTTTTTCTTTTATAAGCTTATTTGTGTTGATCTATGACAGTGGACTTTTCTGCAGAATTCAGCTAGACAGAATCTTCTTTTGTTGGGGGAGGGGGGGGGAGTCTTTAACACGCACTAAGTGCATGCTACGTATGGACCTCCGTTTATTGTCTCAACCGAAAGACTAACACCCAAACCACCACTCAAGGTCAAATGAAGAGGAGAGAAAATCCCAATCCGACAGAAATCGAAACCAGGTTTCTCGCGTCCTGGGGTTGCTTTATCCACTAGGTGCATACTCCATGCAAAGAAAGTGCGTATGTAGTCTGACTCACAGCAGACACTGAAATAGTTCACTAGTTGTTATCATGCCAGAATTCATCATTTACACTAGTTATAATTATATAGAATCAGATCATGTCTTACAAGAGATCATCGGCTGAACGTGGGATGTTGGAGAACAACGACTGACTAACTGGAAACACAATGGTTGCCTACACCTTGTAGACTTCCATATTATTTAATAAACTAGATCAAGATGACCACTGCATTGGAATGCAGGTGTCGCGATACTGCCCATAGGAATGAGAATGAGAAGACGTATAAACGAATGTGAATACTCTCTCTCTCTCTCTCTCTCTCTCTCTCTCTCTCTCTCTCTCTCTCTCTCTCTCCTTCTCCCCTCTCTCTCTCTCTCTCCAATCTCTCGAGTGCGTGGATGGAATGACCAGACTAGAAGTGGCAGCTGAGAATATCAAACCAATTGTGCAATTATGATCTCTTCCGACACTTTGATCTGAGAAAATAATCCCAGGACGGGGGTGAAGCTATCGTTCATGACATGTGAGTGTAGTTGGTTTTACGTCAAAGACAAACATAACCTAACTTATTATTTGTTAATTAGGTACCGTACTACAGTGATAACACTTTCTATTGGATTGCTCATCAAATGACAAACACATGGATATAGATTTTGTGTCTGCTTAATCAGCAGCTTAATAATCGATCAGCTGATTGTTTGACTGGTTGATTTGTTCATTGATTGACAGATTCTTTAGTGAAAAAGAAGGCGTTAGTGATCAGGTAGTGTGTCAAACGTATAAATTCGTAAATTCTCACGGGGCAAGACACCAAGTCCCAAATGTTAAAGGACTTTTCATAAAATCTTCTTGGATCGCTAAATACTGTACACTCAAGCAGCCGGGGCAAATTAAGATGAGGAAGTACAAAAGTCATCACCTTTAAAACTGTTCTTGCAAATACAGTTCAGGCAGATAAAATTCTTCTCTAGAACTGGCATGGACATGAACATCTCTCAATATTCAAAGATCTTCGCCTCAAAATTTCCTTTTCTGCGTGCTGTCAACAGGCTGATATCAAGTCCACAATAGTAAATAAATAGCAGGAAGTTGTTAGGCCTCATCTGGAGACAGCCTTCTTTCTAACGACTTCTTAAAACACAGGTAATGGACTGTCTACACAGAGATAAAAAAGAACATAAAAATAACATAATTCTTTGAGATTTATTGTCCTATGCCAACTTGTCTCTTTACAATAATCTAAGTTTTCTGTAACGAGACAGCGTGCGTGCTTCATAAACATTAAAGCCAAAGAGCGTACATACATTTCTGTCCAAGTTTTCCTTGGAACGCACAAGTCAGAGAAGCTAACAAGTGAATAAAAGATGACATGGTCTTATTTCGATTTTCGTGTCCGTTTGTTTGTTTGTGCGTTCGTTGTTTGTCTGCTCCTTTGTTTGTTTAAGTTGTTTTTAAGTGTTTTATGCATTACTCGTTGTATCAAAGCCATGCACACTCTTTCATAAGCAAATATGTGGAAAACTGTTGGTATACATGGATGTGTCTTTAACATTATTACGATTTGTTGGTATACGTGGACGTGTCGTTAACATTATTACATTTAGTGCAAAGCTTTTTGCCCTGCCCCATGAAAATCCACTAACATTTACGTCTACATTTCAACGGTTTTGTTTTCTGGCTAAAGAAAAACCCATAAATTTCATATAAGAAATATCATTGAATATGGCCACTGCGTAATTCTGAAATCATTTTCACCATTAAATATATCAGTTGGGTGGGTGAGTGAAGCGGAGGAGCGAAAAACCAGAGAGAACGATCGTATTTTTCAACGACAAAGACATGACAGCTGATTGATACAGTAGACCACTTGTAAATCTAGAAGTAACGAGTTTCATTACACCCAGACTCAAGTCCATTAACTCTGTGAAGTTGTCTATATTGTGTTTCCATTTGGCTATTTCCGCACTCCGTGCTGCTTGGTAGTGACCAGTCTGAGTGATAACTCTTGGTTCTTGATTTCCCAAAGGTTCATGGTCTTTTGTGGGGAAGGGGTCCATCGGCTTGGTGGTTGAGATGCTAACTGATCGGTCAACGAAATTTGACGTTACCTTCTAGTCTGGCTTGTTAGTTGGATCACGTATTCACTCTTGGACAGCACGTCCCAAGTATTCTCTGTGGGAAGACAGGATTTGCAAAAATGGTGAAAAAGGACAATTTTGTGGGATTACGGAGGATAATCATTTATTTGTACTAAACAAGATGCTTTATCCATGTCGACATTTTCTCTTTGTGACATTGTCAGATGCATATGTACAAAAGAATTAGAATTAGTTAACTAACTATGCGTGGATTTTCTCTAAAATAAGCCATAAAAGGCCAGTTAAAATAACTTTGTTCCTGACTGGAGAGAGGGGGAAAAGGGGGAGAAAGAAAGAGAGAGCGGGGGGGGGGGGGTTGTGGAAGAGAAAAGTCAAAAAGGTAATAACATGACATGACACGAATTTCATAGCTTTTTATCTTTGAAATCATGGGAAATTCAGTTAAATCCATTGTGATTCTATTTTAAAGCGAAACATGAGAACACTGAGAAATCACGAAAACCGTTTCTCGCGTGAAGTGAACCGAGCTTCCCGAATTACGGCCACATCCCTATCCCCTCCTCCATCTCCTGAAACCTTTCACTCCTTCATTCAGGTTCTTGTATCTGTGTCTTCAATGGTAATGACTTGGATTCCACCCAGAAGATTCCTGTTCGTGTTCTCTGGTCATTGTTCTCAAGAATCACAATCATTCCAACATGAGACAGGACAGCTTGAAGACATCACGTTTTTTCTCCATGAAAAGCTATACTCTCTCTCTCTCTCTCTCTCTCTCTCTCTCTCTCTCTGTGCTTCATGTTTTATAATGTCTGTTGACGAGTGCAAAGTAATTGTTCATTTGAGAACGGTGATCTCGCTGATGTCTCACGCGAGTATCTGCACAATGAATTTCAGGCAAAAACCATCAATAGTAAAAATGAAAAAGAAAGAAAATCTTGATCAGTTTGCATAGACGTATTTCACGATAAATTCAGCCTTAAAACAACCGTTAGTTCCATTGCATATATAACATTTTTGTCTAGAGAAATGCTAAGCTGACCATACAGTTATTGTTATTAATATTATGAGCAGTGATGCCTGATTAAAATAATCATAGGCGCGTACAGAATCGATTAAAACGGTACAAAAATATCAAAATATAAACCATAGCACAAAATCAGATACAGTAACACACCATACACTCAATCACGTAGCATTCATCTTCAACACAACTCAAAAACCACAAAATTAAAACGCTCACATGTATACAAAAGTACTCAACTCCTCCACAGAACAATAAATCATAAACTCTGTCTAAATGCGACATTTCACTCATAGGCACATAAAACGGGCAAATTCAACTACATGAATACCACCAGCACAAATTCTGAATGCAACATGCGTATGCGACAGACAGTAAAACAGGTCGTGACCTGACAAGAGTGTGAGAGAACCTACGGGGGAGGGAAGGAGGAGTTTGGGAAGGAGAAAGAGGTAGACAGACAGAAGAGAAAAGAGAGGGAGAGGGAGGGACGGAAGGAGGAGGAGGCTACTGTGGCAAAGTAAAGTACATGTATAACGGGAACTGAGACAGGTAGAGAACCTGGGAATATTTTGGCATTATACTGATCTTCAGCTTGGTTCTGAAAGATTGCAAGGACTTTGCACGCTTAACGGAGAATGGGAGCTGGCCAGGTTGCAGGGCCTTGATAGGAAAAAGCGTGTTGACCATCCATTTTTGTTCTCAAGTGAGGAAAACGGAAAACTCGGTCATCAGATGCTGACGGGAATAAGTGTACAGATATAGGAGGTCAGAGAGATAACAAGGGGCAGCGGATTCTGTTTTATATATTCTATACAAACCGACTAAATTAAAAACAAAAATATACAGGCACTGGACCTGATCGATGAACAAAGAAAACATGTCAAGAAAAACATTTTCTTTCTTCTTCAAAATCAATTGGTGCTAAAGAGTCACACAAAGGACACAGTCGTGATTATAAATGGGACAATCATAAAAAATTTCTAAATCAGAAAAGGATATGATGGTAATTATGTCCAGCATAGTATATTTAACTAGCTGCCTTTTTCCTAATGTGACTAAAACTGATGTGATCAGCAATACAATCATGGAGAAAACGACAGTTCAATTCCCAAAATTGGGAGATTGATTTTGGCACTCTAGAGTGCAATAGCTTCCACCTATGGGTATTTGTAATACGCCACCATTTTCAAAGCCTTCTAAAATCTTAACCTTCCATGAAAAAAATTTTCCACGGAAAGATTGCAGAGCTATATGGGCAATGTCCATCGCAGTCGGTGCCTGCGAATTCCTCTCTAGAAAAAGGAACTATGCAAGACCAAGGGGGACATCGGGATACTAGCCGACTAGTTAGTCAAAGACCACTGGAAGACTGGTATCAGCCAACAGGTTTTCATAAATGACGTAATCTGATAACCATTTGCGCGCCATGTTACTACACGGAAATCTAGTAGTAGTCTGAAAAACTTCATTCAACTGAAAAATACTTGCCAATGCTAAAGCTCAGGCTGCAGTCTGAGTTCTTGTTGTGTATGCAGCTACAACGATGTCCTTTATACAGCCAGGGTCTAGCACGATCAGTGAAACTGTTGTCGCAGTTGGTGCTACTTGAAGAATTGTGGGTTACTATCCTGTTTTTTTGGTTATTTTTCTGGTCATAAAAACAAATGTAAACCATAATTTCAACCACTTTTCATTTTCTGCCTCTATAGTCCACTTTCTTATTTCTACCCCCCCCCCCTCCACCTCCGTCCCTCCCCTGTTATTACCAATTACACGTTTCTTCATTACTATTCAACAGAATAACTTAAAAGCATTCAAGCCCCTTTTTCCTCTCTGTACCGTCTCTCCCACGTCCACCGCTGCTGAAAACCTGATCTAAAATCTCTCCCCAAAAAAATCTGCCGCAGGGGATCCAGGAGAAAAGTTAATAAACAACATCTGAGAGAGTGTCTCACTAAGTTTGTTGCTTCTGTCTGCTTCATTTTACGCAGGCACCTCACTAACGTGCCTATTCTGATCCAACGTACATGGGACACCACGTACCTAGTCCATCTACTAATGATAATAATCGCTTAGTTGTAAAAGCAGATAAAATGAACTAAGGTCACGATAAGAGCAAGACCTGAAAATCCACAGAATTTAGGGCAAGGTGTGCAAAAATCAATGGGTTGAACTGTGAGAATGATGACGATAGTGATGATACGATGGAACTTCACTGTCGACTGACATTTGACAAAACTGTCTTCTATATTTCCTGGCACAACATATCTATCCCACCTTTATCCAGACCCACATCAGAATATTAATCTTTCATTTGTACAATCTGGTCTCGAACCTGCTTGAGTATCGCGTGGTGGGTATAGGGTGTAGATTTCCCCCCACCTCTCAGGTCAACGTACGTGTGGACCTGTACGTTCCTGAATCTTACCAGTCGCCGTGGTGTAGTAGTGGTTAGCGCAACGGACTACCGATTGGAAGGCTGTGGGTTCGAATCCCCATCAGTCTCTTCAAAAATCATGGTAGGATTTTTGGGCTCTAATTGGCTCCTACCCAGAGTTGGGTGAACTATGGGCTCATTCGGAAGACCGTGACCATACAGTCAAGTCTCATCCACTTCACGGATGCGTCACTATGCTCAAATCTTCTGACCAGCACCGCAGGTGTCTGTATCTCTCGAGCCTGGTTGACGCAAGGATATATTATGATAGTAAGCGTTGAGTACAGCCCTGTCACGCAGTCTCAATCCTAGATGGAACTCTACAGCATCTGATTATCATTCTCATCGATATCATCATCATCGCATTGCAAAAGCTGTGCCAGCTTCTATGGCCATTAAGGCGGCGTAGAAAATGGCACGAAAAAAAGGTGAGCACAAACGAAGCATCCCTGAGTGCGATGATTCTAAAAAAATTAAAAAATTTAAAAAAAATTTTAAGTTCCTGAATCTGTTTATGTGCAACGCACGCAGAACATCAAATATGTACGTTAAGGTGTAACCTTGTCAATGTTCAGTGGCGTTATGGAAATACGACAACACCCGGCATGCACTACCCCGTAAATAAAGCATGATTAACTTAACAGCAGGTGGCTTATGGAAACACGAAAACACCTGGCATGCACTACCCCGTAAATAAAGCATGATTAACTTAACAGCAGGTGGCTTATGGAAACACGAAAACACCTGGCATGCACTACCCCGTAAATAAAACATGATTATCTTATTGTCAAGTGGCTTATGGAAACACGAAAAAAAATAGCATGCATTCCCCCGTAAATAAAACATGATTACCTTAATGGCAAGTGGCTTATGGAAACACGAAAATAAAACCCAGCATACACTTCCCCGTAAATAAAACATAAAATAAACATCATAATGGCAGGATTAACACACACACACACACACACACACACACACACACACACACACACACACACACACACACACACACACACACACACACACACACACACACACACACACACCCGCACGCGCACGCGTACAGAGAAAGAGAGAGAGGGGGAAGAGAGAAAGAGAGAGAGAGAGAGAGAGAAAGCTGAGCACATATATACTCTTATTCATATCATGAGTGCACAAGGGAGTTTCAGTCCACGAATGAAAATAAATGGACCAAAGATGCAAGCAGTGGTGGATCCAAAAAATCTGACAAACTCTCCCAGAAGTAGATCTGACTGTGTAGTCCATGTCTTCCCCCTCAGTTCTGAGACCATACCACCAAGTATTAATACACGGGCTTGGACGAAGAGAATTTCGTTTCACAATCTTCTAAGTTGTCCGTGTAATGCGTTAACTACTTCATCACATCTGAAGCTACAACTTCACTATCTGTTGCAGACAGATATCAGACAAGGAAAATTAAATGTACATATAATCTATATGAGTACACAAGACGTCAAAAAAATGAAATTGGTTTGGACTTAAGCAAGCTATGCATTGCAAATTTTACTCAGGGAAACCATCGATATCGAGAAATGAGATACAAAATCTCAAGAACCGCCTTTTTCTTTTAGGTCAAAATTTCTTAAATGTCCGGAAGAATTTCTACATTCTTTACAAGAGTAATTAATCTAAAATCAGTGGGCTAGAAATTACATGGACACAGACACGTTAGAAAGATTGGTAGAAAACAGACAGGAAGATAAAGAGAGGGGGACATACAGATAGACGAGGGAGAGATAGACAGAGACAGATGGGCAGACAGACAGATACATAGGCAGACAGACAGACAGATAGATAGATAGGATAGACAGACAGACAGACAGATAGATAGATAGGATAGAATAGACAGACATATAGAGAGACAGATAGATAGATAGATAGATAGGTAGGTAGGTAGGTAGGTAGTACTAGGTAGGTAGTAGATAGATAGATAGATAGATAGATAGATAAGTAGACAGACAGACATACATAAACAAACAAATAGATAAATAGATAGATAAATAGATAGATAGATAGATCAGATAGATCAGACAGACAGATAGATGATATATAGATATATAGACTAAAACACATAGAAAGACACACGTACGGATGGCCATACAGACACACAAACAGGAAGACAGACACTCTACATTGCTTTCTCAGACAAATCCAAAACACTTCCAAATGTTTTTGGAGACAACTTATGAAAGGACGGTCAAGACATACGACAACTTCTTGTTTTCCTCTCAATATAAGACTGCGATTGCATTCTCTCTCTCTCTCTCCCTCTCTCTCTCTCTCCTCTCTCTCTCCTCTCTCTCTCTCTCTCTCTCTCTCTCTCTCTCTCTCTCTCTCTCTCTCTCTCTCTCTCTCTCTCTCATCTTCTGTGCCACTTCAATGGCGCTGATCCCATTCATCCAACTTTGCAACACCTCCCATAACTCAAGTTTATTCAAAGTCTCAGTGCTTGGAAATCCACACGAGATAACGATGTCAAACCGCCGTGGGGCCGTCCGCCAGAAGAGACTGCGCTGCTGTGGGAACGCTTCAGTGAGTCTGATCTAACACATCTGATCCAACATATGCACTGTACGGTCAACTAACACTTCTACTAACGACAATAGCACCCAGTTGCACCGCCAGACTAAGTCCCCCCCTCCCCCTCCAACGACATCTCCCATGAACTGCCGACACCAAAGACTACGACATAAATTTACCACAGATATGGATGTGGTAGAGGAAATAAACTAAGGTAACCACGAGATTATAATTGAAGCATGGACAGCAACAGAATTGGGGACAATTTTCACGATACTATGATTTCATAATCATAGGAGTGATAATAATGATACTATAGAATTTCATTTAGAGCTCTTCTTTCCGAAGCTTCTGACTGCTATGTCGAGATACAGAATCGGATGATACAGAAAAAGCTACAGTTGAATGGAAATAAGACTGAAGCAATGCTCCCGGCACAAAGCACAATCTTTCCATCGTAAAAATTTTGTTCTGTCCAACTATGTGACAACATTTTTGCACTCTCCGAATCAGCCAAGAAGCTTGGCGTTGTTCTTGATCCTCAACTCTCTATGCAGAAATTAATCACCCAAACCTGCCAATTTTGTTACTGTCAGCTGCGACGTTTATGTCTACATTGTATTCGCCGTTATCTTTCAATTTCAGCAGCATCTAAACTTGCGGCTTCTCAGATCTTATCTCGCAACGATTACTGTAACTCTCTGCTCTCTACCTTGCCTGCTCCTTCTGTTGCATGCAGTAGTAGTAGTAGTAGTAGTAGTAGTAGTAGTAGCAGCAGCAGCAGTGGTAGTAGTAGTAGCAGCAGTAGTAGCAGTGGTAGTAGTAGCAGCAGCAATAATAAATTTATGTAGAGCAACATCACAGAAAGCAAGCTCCTATGCGCTTTCCACTTTATAAATACTGTTATGCATAAAAAAAAAAGATCAACAGTAAACTAATCATGTGAGCATGACATAACAGAACAAGAAAAGCAAAGTGTCGCGAGCATACGTTTTAAGAACTCGCTTACATATCCAAAGTAAGCAGAATATAATCTGATATCCTGAGGAGTGTCATCTCGATCTTATG
>CM060309.1:29413924-29581424 GCA_030674185.1 Monoplex corrugatus
AAATCTTTACTAACAAATCTCTAGCCAGGGCCCAAGCAACTGTTATCATTGCTTTCTACCGGATGCTACGTGCTGTTGTCGTTCAAAGCACAGCTGCAAATCGCGCGGCTTCTGGTCAATTTGGGCACAATGACCGTGCCATGTTTTCTGTTGTTATCTTTTTACAAATTTCCCTTTATCAGCGTGCGTTTCCGCTCCATGTCGTTGTCATCGCCAAATTCACTGTCGAATATTCCGATGGCCATGCCAGCATTATCTTTGCCTCCAACTGTTTTTAACTGTCCAACATTCAAACAGTTTAAGCTTCATAGTAAAAGAAACAGGTGCTCCGTGCTTTGCATATAAATGCATGCAACTCCAAACCCGAAAATAAAAGTCGACGGTTCTAAATTCTGCATTAAAAGGTTCACTGTTACTTTTAGTTTTAATTCTTAAGTAGATTATCACGTAGTCACTGCATTTGTCAAGTTTGGCATTTGTCCACGTCTTTTTCATGAATGTGAATCCACTGCAATCTTGAAAGCATCAGATCCGTACTCTAATGCAAAGCAAAATCTCAGATACTTTGCCCTTAACAACTTGGAATTAGAATAAACCATCTAAAACATACGCTGTCATTGTTAATGTATGAACTATGATAAAATGTGATTTCGAAGAAACAGTTAAAACACAATAGGCCGTCAGCCTGAAAATGTAGCAAATTTGTGTACAATGTGATCACCTTAAATCAAATGAGACAGTCACTGAGTCAAGCCACACTATTAATTATTAGTTTCTCTTCTCTTTTAACATGTTTTGTGTGATACCATAAAAAGCAACTGATCTCAAATGATTTTTCAGTGATAGTTTTCAAAACAGATTCAAACACATTACTTACAATCAAATGAAATCAGTTCACGAATTAACAAGGACACTGTTTATTACATTTCTGGCTCTACTAGTCAAGATACCAAGTCATATTTATATGAATGGTACATAATTAAGATTTGGAACCTACCATGCTGAATATATGGTCTGAGTTTGTTCAAATTCACTGACAAAAAAAAAAGAAGAAAAAAAAACAAATCTCGCTGACATTTGCAAGCACGTTTTGTTTATTTGAAACCTTAAGCGTTGACCGATTTGCATGAAACATACAAGAGGGGCCATTTATCTTATTTATAACTCAGTGCGTTTTCCAAAAGTACTTAGAATATCTCTTAAACTAACCAGTATTGATCTTCCAATGTTTTCTCACTGTTGACCGTCCAAATCTAATGAATATCGAACTGTTTCCATCTACATTTTATGCATTCGCGATTATCTCTTAAAGATAAAATCAAATTTTGGTAAACATCCGTCCACTATCCATTAAGTAGAAATCCTGGCTGATACAGTCCGTTCACACACACACACACACACACACACACACACACACACACACACACACACACACACACACACACACACACACACACACACACACACACACACACAACACAACACAACACAACACAACAACACAACACAACACACACACACACAACACAACACAACACAACACAACACAACACAACACAACACAACACACACACACACACAACACACACACACACACACACACACAACACACACACACACACACACACACACACACACACACACACACCTTTTCCACATGTCCTTCTTCGTTGTTTTTGTTTTTGTTTTCTGCCGTTCCTGAACAAATCTTTACTGAATTTGGGTGCGGCGCCGAGATCAAAGTCACATGGACCAAACAAGCGCGTAAATCCAGCCTGTTTTGAGGAAGATATGGACAGCACTTTCTCGTATTCTAACGATACTTATATTACGTGTTCACTGTTGTGACATCGTTTCATTGTCTTCGCTTCACGTTAAGTCTTAATTCATCTAATGCGTCTGTATTTTCTATAACAATTTTTTTGGTATAAACAGGGAGATTGTTAGAATAGCTTGGCCCGTTTTTTTCCCCTTTCTTTTTTTTTTTACCAGTGGATAGTTTATACATGTAAAACTTTTTTTGCACATGTACGCAATGCAGACACATGGAGATGCGTTCATATACGCACGTATACATAGACAAGCACGTGCTCACGTGCTTATATATGCATACAATTACATGCGTATTCAAATGTCGCAGGAAATACAAACTGTGGTTCAAATAACGCTGTGTCGACAAAATAAGTAACACAACTATCATCACTATCATCATTAACAACAGCGATAGCAACAATCATTTGTCTTCTGTTTAAAATAAATGACTGGCTTTGCGTCATATCACTATAGCAATATAGTTTGTAGAAATAATGTTAAAATGTTGACTGCATGGAAACCCCTATACAACACGGATTTTGAAAATGCCATCTCTGCCACATGCACATCAGTATATCATAACCAAAGACACCAACACCTCTGATCACTCCCAGAAACGTTTCACAGTGAAATCATCATCCTAGAATCACACCATCACTTCTCAAACATACGACAAAAGTTATTGTGGTGTTCTTTACTAAACATATATAAACAGATAAATCAATAAATAGTACCAACCAACCAACAACCAACACATCAATATCCATGCAAACTAATCACATGAGAGTACTCACCCGCTGGTCATTCCAATGAAAAAGCCATTTCACGCCCAACAGTATCAGGTTCAAATTCTATTCAAATCAAATCTACGCGAAAACCTGCCCACACGGACGTAAGTCTATAAACAAAAAGTTTGCTTCAAACAACAGGATTTCTACAGCTTGTTTCAGTGTGAACGAACTCGATAAGCAAAAAGCATTTTTCAGAGGACAGAACGATTTCTGTACAGCTTACCCAGAGGTGAACAAACACTGATCAAAAAAGCGATCCACACTATGCAGTAAAATGATTAGAACTACTTGGACAAAGGAATGTTCAAATCCATCATTGCTCATTGCTCTTTAGATGATAGCCATTTCTATACTGCTACGCAATGGAGGACAAATTGAGTATTTTAACTTCTTCAGATGACATCAATAAACAGTCTTAAGTTACAATAGCTAATCAAATGAGAACAAATTCGCTAGCAAACAAAACCTGCCGTCTAAGAACAACAAATTCTACGCCTCTATCCAAAACAGAAAAACAGTCTGAGCAAACTTTAGTTCACATAACAATGCTGCAGTTACAGAACAGAGAAAAAAAACTATCCTTTAAAATGAACCAACAAGCACAAAGCTGTCCAGAAGAGATTAATTGCACAGCAGCCACCGTTCTTGTAAACAAACAGCATTCTTCAAGGGATATTTAAGAGTACCACATTTACCAAGACGAAAATACAGTCATTTTACAGAAATTATTCTGTCGTTCTTCGGTGGACGGCAAAAAAAAATCAAAACAGAAAACACCAAAATTCCTTCATGGAAACAAGAAGTTCTGTATCGCTGCTACCTCGAATAGAACAAACAGGATGAACAGCAACAAGTTCTACCCAGAACAGAAAGTTCAGCAGTGAAGCGTAAGTAAGGGAGAAAAGGAGAGTGAGAAAGGTTGACCATGCATCAATAATGTGGCTAAACGTGCAGCTGTTAAGTCAGTGGCTGAAGGCAAGCAGTCCTACAGATGTGGTATACATCGAAAATGGTTTGGGGGCTCCTCGTAGGTCTAACAGCAGATTGGCAACTGCCGCGTTAACGACGTAACGCTGTCACTCAGCGCCACTGCCTTACCATTGATCCGCCAGCCGACACATGCTGTTAACCCTTTCACTTTCTCACCCATTTTTCCAGACGCCTGCAGGAACCTGATGGATAGGGTAGGAGACTGAAAGGGTTAAACAGCCCAGCCGCCAACACCCACCCACTCCCTCCGTCTGCTTAGAGCTGTGTGCTGCTGTGGGCCATTCGCCGAGCCTGACGTCATACAAGTCCTCCCGTCTGTGAGTGGAGGGGTGGGAGATTCTAGATATCTGTTGTGTGTACAGCACAAATCACTGGAGACGGGTAATATAAAGAACACGACATGATGCAAAACTGTAGCAAGTTTACATAGGTTTTAGTCCATGGATCTTTGATAAATACTTGTTACGTGTGCTATTTTAAAGGGTGATATAATAGCATGGTGTATGACTGAAAATTCCTGTGTATCAAAAACGTTAACAAGAAGCAGACTATTAGGAGGTCCATGTCATCGGGAAATGGACATTAATTTAACCTCATGGCGGGCACCTAAACTGAACTGGAAATTTCACCAAGAAATTCGTTGACAGCGGTGTGGGGGGGGGGGGGGGTGTGCATATGCAACGGAAGTCCGCAACGAGAAGACGTCTACAGTATCAAATATCCGTGAATCACCCTGACCAAACATTAAAGCTGCACGGCAGGAATATGTATTAAGATTTTAAACAACAATGGCAGCAATGGCCAGATACGCAGGATTTGCAGAAGCAGCAACACCAGCTTCCTCAAAAAGTAGCATACAGACTATGTAAGTTATTATTAGTCTCTGTTTTCCTCTAGGGATGTGAAATCCGGACGAACAGCTTGCTGATTTAGAGAACAGAATTCAGATCTTTTACGCTAAATATCCGCGGAAACGGTGGTGAATATCCACAAATATGGATCCATTTATTATATCTAAGGTATTCCCTACCTCCAACATAATACCAAAGAATACCTACAGAACAAAATCAACATCTTGATGGACCCACATGAACCGTTTCTGGCAACAGTGAAACAACGCAGGCTTCCAGTTTGGTCAGTCATCGACCATGACATACTGTCCAAGAGTATCTTTTTATGGTATCCCAGGAGGCTGTCGCCAATACTGATAGTGGAAGAGCTGCGTGGCAAATATCAAAGGCTGGAACAATTCCAATATGCCTGAACCGCTCGTTGCTTCAACCAGGGACAGAAGTAGACGATCCTCAGCCCTGTGGTGTCCCATCAGACCCCTAACGACCAGACTGGTTACAGGATTAGAAGAAGACTCACACCTCACCTGACGACGCTCATATATTTCTCCTAGTGCTCGAGATTATTGTGATACTCCAACTTTTAGCACTACTGTTGTTGTTGTCGTCGTCGTTTTCGTTGTTGTCGTTGTCGTCGTTTCCGTTGTTGATGTTGTTCTTGCTGCTGCTACTACGCTTTTGATTGTAGAATTGTTTTGCTTGCAGGGAAGGCTGGCCTATGTTGAAAAAGAAAATAATGGACTACAGAACAATACGTCAATGAAATGTTGCTCAAACTTCTTTACCAGCATTGCATATGTATATATCTTTTGGATCTGAGAGACCCAAGGACTTATCATGATAATAAGCACAGATTACAGGCCTAGCACCCAGTCTCAATTTTGTGTTTTTTGTGGGGGAGGGGGATTGCTGTCCCAACTTTTGCACCGCCTCAATGACATTGCTCTCACGCCACCCGTTCCGACTTCACAACATTATGCCTGGCCTAAGTTTATTCAGGCCAAGTCCCTAGATAGGAAGCACACAGGAGAACTGGAGATGTAAAGCTGCCATGGGGCTACCCAACAGAAGAGACTCAGCACTGCTGCTTGGTCACTTCAGTGGAGTTTAGCAGTGCATGTTCTGACCCAGCGTACTAATAAAATGCCAACTGAGCCCTTTCTAACGTCAGTGATCGCTCAGTCGGAGTCAGTCGCAGAGCTGGACAGAGTGAAAAACCCTCTGGTACCATCACCAAAGCCTTCGAACAACAGCCTCAGTGAACCACTGACACTCAAAGACCCCAACATACCTCAGACACGGCAGTGGTACAGGAAACTCAAACTGGAGTCAACACGAGACCAGGCATGAAGGGCCAGAGAACGTACAATTTTCAAGTTACAATAACTGATATTTTCGTAGTAACGGCGATGATGATCAAAATGTTATTGAGTTCTATTAGGACTGAGACAACGTTGTACTCTACGCTATCATGTCGTGTCAACCAGGCCGAAGATACAGACACCTGCAGAGTTGGTGAGGAAATCTGAGCAACACTCTGAATCATGCATCCATAAAGCGGACGAGACCCGACTGTGTGTCTTCACAATGATCCCATAGAACACTCAAGTTTGGGTAGGAGCCAGTCAGGACCTTAAAAAGCCACAATGAGTTTTCAGAACAATGTGGGCTCGAACCCACGACCTCTCAGTCTGCCATCTGTTGCATAACCACTTCGCCAAAGGGACGCATTCTCAATCCTTGATGGAACTCCATAGCATCATGATCATCATCCCATTTTCGTAAAACCATCAATCGTTTTAGCAGTGTGAAAACTGTCCTAGAGATTTCCAAGCTTTTCACACCATGTCATGGTGACCTCAGGTTTGGTTTCCTCTGGCCTTTCTATGACCGGGGCAAATTCAAGTTGGTGTCTTGGGTGTCAGTGGTTCATTGGGTCTGCTGTCAAAAGGCCGCGATGGCGGTCTCTTTACTGGGTCTTTAACAAGGTCTGGCTATGCAAACAAGTGACTACTTTAACAGTATGGCTACATGGTGTCCTTAGTTGCATCAAAACAGCTATTGTTAAACTCTCCAATGAAATAACTCAGCAGGTGTGCTGGGTCTCCAGTGGTGGGTGGTTTCATGGCAGCTTGACATCTCGGGTACCCGTGGGCTTCCTGGCACTGGGATTTTGACTGAATGAACTTCGGATTGGTGGTGTTGTGGAGTTGAAATGAGCGGCGTAGGATCGATGTTACAAAGAAGTTGAGACAGGAAAAAAGTGTCATCCACTGATCCTCCAAGTTGGGGTCGGGCACAGGGCTAACGATCCTGGTCTAGAATTAAAAAAAGCCTCATTACGGAAATGGCAACAGATAAAAGCAACAGTATGCGTATGACGTGTCTCTTCTATATAGAAATTGGCACAGCAGAGGCAGATCTTCGTCGCTACCCTCATGTCAATGCAACGGGTTGCAAGTAAGTAAGCAAAGTCTAACAAGTTGGCTATCTACTTAAGACAAAACACATATCTTAATTTGCCCTTTCATATCTATGTTCCAAACAAGGGTATCATAATGAGACGACAGCTTGTGGAGACCCAATTTGCTATACTTGACAGATGAGATGTTTTGAATGTTATATGAAAAGTCAAACGCTGAGTTGCTGAGCAGACAGAGACGCATTCCAGTGTAATAACGCTGTTGTTATAAAGTGATTAAAAAGAGTAAACAGTTCGCGGCAAACAGTTAAACAGCAGAGACGCTTTCCAACGTACACTACGCTGTTGTTATAAAAGTGATTAAAAAGAATAAACAGTTCACAGCAAACATTCTTTTCTACTACTGCAACTATTTCCAGTTCAAGTGTTTTGGCACACAACTGGAAGAAAATTTTGAAAGTTGTGAAGTAATTATCCATAGCAAAATAATTAGCAAAGAAGAATTTGATTTCCATTTTTCAGCGTTTACGGGTGAAAATATCATGGACATTTTATGGTCCAAAATACACGACCTCTGATCTGCCACCGTAACTGACAGCAAAACCTCATCACTTCGGACAACCTTTACTTCTAAATGCTTTTGGGAAATGGGTGTTAACTCAATCGATAGAGTTTACATTCTATTGCTTTTCTGACTGTATTACGCTAGTGTGTGTCTGTCACGGCAGTTTGAAACTGCAGAATGCCCCATGAGAAACAGAGAGAATGATTCTGAACTTCTGTTATAAGATGTAGAGAATCATTTCCAGTATGCCAATATTTTGTATTGACAGGATGTTTAATACAAATCTAAATATTAATACCAATAACCAAAGAAATGTGCATTAAGTGAAATTGGAAATATTCCTGTGTGATTTCCCCAAATACGATCAATCTTCTTTCACACTGCCTTATCTGTTTGAACT
The DNA here is from genome assembly GCA_030674185.1 of Monoplex corrugatus. Classification (NCBI taxonomy): domain Eukaryota; kingdom Metazoa; phylum Mollusca; class Gastropoda; order Littorinimorpha; family Ranellidae; genus Monoplex; species Monoplex corrugatus. Next base: position 29,421,756 of record CM060309.1, read on the forward strand.
ATTCCAGATTTTCTGCCTTTAGGCGTCTGAATAGCCGACTCATTCCATCCCACAAGTTCAAAATGCAGCAGGAAAGCAGAACTCCAAAAGAGACAGAAAATTGACACTCGGCCACCACGAAAGCTTTTTCGTGTTCTGGGCAGCAAGCACTGCACCCATGACCATTCACTCGATAATAGAAATAAAATCACGAAAATCCAAGAACACTGTTAGGAGACAAACGTTCCAGATTTTGATAAAATGTTTCCGAGCACACTGCTTGCTTTTGTTGTCAGAAGGTTTCTTCTAGAACATGGTGGTTAAGCACTTGAAGTCCAGAGATATCACTCCAAACTTCTTCATATGATTTAAAAAGAAATCATCTTAAAATGCAATGATAATGAAATTTGCTGTATAGAAAGAAGAACTGTTGTGAGCTATTTTTTTCTTAACAGAAACTTGTTCCTAATCCTATTTTATTGTATGCTCTTTTCACCGTTTTCCTCATATCTTTGCTCTACCACCAATATCAGTCGAATCTGGTCATCACAGGTCACATGTGCTTCAAGCGCGTGCTGCTAGCTTGCACGTTTCATAGCACGGAGTATGATACAGAATACTCTTTGCTGTGCTGCAAGATAAACTTCAAGTAAAGAATTTAACATTAACAAGAAAACACCACGATGGTTTGGGATAGTATCACAGACTAAGACTGGAAGGTTGTGGGTTTGAAACCTATCAGCCCATATCACTGTGGGAACATTCAACGCCAACTGGCTCCTACCCAAAGTTGGGTGTGCTATGGTCACATTGGAAAACGGGCCGCAAACAGACAGTGTTGTTCACTGCACTGGTGATCTTAGAGGGTGTTGCTAACATTTGCTCACCAGCACAGTAGATTTGTCTGTTTATTGCGTCTAGCTGACAACAGGATATATTACGAAAGGAAGTGCAACTATCCAATATCAAGTCACAAAGAACTCCCTATCATGATCCACGTTTTCGTAATTTATCACCGCATTGTAAAAACCTGTCCCAGATTCTGATGACGACCTCAGAATAGGTGGGTTTACTGGACTGAAAATGATTGACGAAAGGCGTGATAGTCAAGTAAGTAGTATATCGGGGTTCCAGCAGGAAAGTCTAGGTTCAATCCTGCCTGGGTACCTTCCGTCGTAAAGGATGGAGATTTTCCGATCTCCCGGGTCGACCCCACCCCCTCCCCTCGTGTGTGTACCGATACCCCTCTCCCTTTATGAAAGTACTTATGCAGAACATCAAATACGCACGTTAAAGTTCCTGTAAGTCATGTCGGTGTTCGGTGACATAAACACTATATGATCCAGGAAGGGCAGAGTATACGGACTGTGTAGCAATATATACTGATATAGCCTCAACATAGTGGGCAACACAATGTGCATGCACGCATTTGAGAAAAATCAAAACTTTTAAAGGAAACAAAAATGACTGACGTTGGGAAGAGGATGGAAAGGGTCAATAACACACGTGGTGCAAAACATGGGTTAAAAGATGAAGATCAATGTTTCCAAGACAGATGAAAAACAACGCAAGACACAACACCATAAAAAGTGGGCAAGTTCTCCAAGTCCTTCATATGTGATGAATGTACCAGTGCACCAGCATAATTAGGTCACAGAGAAATGGAATTATCTGTGTGAGGCAATGGTTTTCCATAACACTTTTCCAATGTTAGGTGCCTTGGTGACCCAGCTTTGATTCGCTCTTTGACAGAGACATTTCTTCCTCCAGCTATTCAACATACCTCAGAATCAAAGAAATGTGCATTTATCATCACTTAGTATGATTGGAAATATTCCAGTGTGAGTTCCCTGACTACAATTCGTCTTCTTCCACACTGCCTTATGTGTTTGAACTATCCCAGATTTTCTGCTCTCACACGTTTGAATAGCCGATTCATTTCATCCGACGTGTTCAATGCAGCGGGGAAGCAAACGTCCAAAAGAGATAGAAAATTGACACTCCGTCACTGCGAAAGCTTTTTCATGTTTTGGACGCCACGCTATGCATCCGTGGCCAATCGCCCAATAATGGAAATAAAATCACGAAATACAAGAAAACTGTCTAGGGACAGATGTTCCAGATTTGTGTTTTCAAGTACACTGCCTACTTTTGCTGTTAGGAGTGTGTCTTTCAGAATGCCGTGGTTAAGCGTTTGAAGTCCTGAGAAAACGCCCTCGATTTTCAGCACTATAAACCAACAAAATATAGAAAGAAAAAAGAAAAAAAAACGTCTTTGAGGTTCCTCTCTGTCTGCCGAAATTACGGATGAATGTCAGTACTTTTTCTGAGCTTGAAAAAAAACCATCTTTGAGGTTCTTCTCTGTCTGCCAAAATTACAGATGAATGTTAGTACTTTTTTTTTTTTAGCTTGTTTGATTTTCATCAGTCATGGTTCCTTTAATACCCATGGTTCAGATACTGGCACCAAATGGAACTCATCACAGCAGAACACACTTGCCTCCGGCATATGCTGTTTGCTCACTCTATATCAGTGGTTAGTCTGAACAGATTACTCTTGACCTGATCACTCCATTCTATGCTATGCTATGCTACATACTCAGGGTCTAGCCAGATAATCTTAAGATGTACTGCTCAAACACAGAATGAAAAGCATGCACTGAATGCCAGCAAGACAGCGCACACAGAGAAAAGAGAAGAGAGGCACGTTCTCTATGTCCCTCAAAACTGCTCTCGGTGCCAGCTTACCAGCAGACTCAGACAAAAAGAAATAGAATTACCTATACAAAGTTACCTATTTATATACTGCTGCCTCTGCAATTGTCATGTAAGGTAGATATCTTCTTCTTTTTTATTGTTGTTTAAAGCCCAGCCAACTGCACAGAAACACAACACAGGACTATAACCATCTCAAAAAGTACACAATACCTCATCATCATCATGTGCCCTGCCACATGGCGCTGGCGATCATGGTTCTCCATAAGAAGCTATGCCTTGTCACTACAAGTACACCTCCCATCCGTTATGTCCTCAGCCACTCTTCTAGTCCGTCCGATATTTTCTCTGTATGTCTACCTGACGCTATCTCTCCTCCAGCTTTCTTGTTGTGACCAGGTGCTCTAATTTCTTTTGCCTCATAAAATGTAGCTTGTCTTTTCCAAATCTTCTTTATTAATGTTCTTCTTGTGTCTGCCTCCTTCAAGACTGCCTCGTTTGTTTACTTTGCTGTTCATGGAACTCTCAACGTTCTTCATCATCATCATCAAGTGCCTTGCCACAAGGCGTTGGCGATCATGACCTTCCATATATTTCTATCCCTTGTTGCTGCAAGAACATCTTCCACCCTCTCTGTCTTCAGCCACTTTCCTGTTGTGACCAGGTGCTCTAATTCCCCTTTCCTCTTAAAATGGCATATGAATGTTGCGTGTCTTTTCCTAATCTTCCTTATCAATGATCTGCATGTGTCTGCCTCCATCAAGACTGTGTCGTTTGTTTTCTTTGCTGTCCATGGAACTCTCAACATTTTTCTTAGAAACCACATCTCGGCTGCCTCAATCTTGCTCTGGCTTTGCTTGTTGACTGTCAACGCCTCACAACCGTATAACATTATCGGTTCTATATAACATTCAAGAACTCTCTTCATGATGTTAATTAATAGGCATTTGTTGGTAAGAATGCTTTTCATATTCTTGAATGCCGTTTTGGCATGGCCGATCCTGCTGACTATTTCTGATGTGCGTCTGCCGTCTGGTGAAATGATCGTTCCCAGATATTTAAACTTATCAACCTGTCTCAAGTTTGTGCCGTTTGTTGTTATTTTGCATGACGGGATTTCCTATTTTTTACTGATTACTCTGACTTCAGTCTTCTTGCTACTTAGCCCTTTATTTTTACTTTCTATTTCTATTATATTTACACGATTTTGTAGGTCTTTTTCATTTTCTGCAAATACACGGTGTCATCTGCGCGACGTACGTTGTTTATTATTTTACCTCAAACCTTTTTCCCAGGGCATTCGTCTAGGTTCTTGATATTTTGGAAGGAGCTGATATTGTTTTCTATTCTCATTGCAGGCCATTTCAGAAAAAAAAGACCTGGGAAAGAAAATTAGTACACATATCGATGCATTCACGCACATCATCTATGGATATGCCCCTGGCGTTGGCCACTCCATCCGATTTATCACCAGGGGATTTTTAAAAACATATCTGAACACAGATGTAATCATAACTAAAGACACTAAAACGGGCCTAAATTACGTAAAACTGCTTCTACATATCACATTTCCTTAGAGACAAAAACGCACTTACATATGTACCCGATTATCAGTCCAAAGAGAAAGTGCATAGGGGGCTATATCGAACAGATGAAAGAACCAGCAGAGCAGAAAATAATAGGAAGAAATGACAGAAAGCAAAGAAGCAATGGAGAAACAAAGAGTATCAGAAAAAAAGGAAATTGTTAGCACAGAATTTCCAGAATACTAAAACAGCCCCCCAACGGGGAAGGCAGATATCTTAAATTTCTGGTTCGAAGCAGTATGCAGCGAGTTGGCTCAAACTCTTCCGTGAAGACATGATAGGTACAGTTGGTTATGAAGACAGCATATCAAATGCTGTCAAGATAAGCGGTGGATCTTCTTTTTAGCGCTTTTATGGTAGAGGTTTAGGTGTTTACATCATCAGTCATAGTCTCATTAAGGGATGTTGAGGAAGGTAGCTCTTCATTCTTCATTCTTTAATTCTTATGTCTTGGACCTCAAACCAAAGGACGTGGAACAGAAAATCATCGTCTTGCTGTTTGCTCATGCTGATACCGTCATGGTCCAAGTCAAAAAATACCTCCAGATTGTGATGGAATGTTCTTCTTAAATTTATGAAGACCAACAGCTTGAAAATGACTGACATGATCATTCAGGATGTCGACACATCTTCAATTACCACTACAGGTAACGAGTTGCAGATTGTCCATCAGTACATTCACTTAGGTCCATCATGACCGATTCTTTTCCTGGATTTTGAGATCAACAAGCGCACAGGAACACCTGCATCAACCCTGGCAAGACTTAACAAGCATATGCCAGAAACAAACTCACAACTGAAAGTGAGCAGATCATCGTTTTCAATTTTCTCAAGACACCGTCTCCACTCCCGCAAAGTTCTATATGCCCTAAATCTGCATATGCCATGAGACGGAAAACGATCTAAATCACGGCATATGTCATAAACATGCGTACAAATTCTACGCGTTAGCAAGACCCTGAAGTTCTAACTACCTTCAGGGTTCTGCATACTAGGAAAACATCAAACAGAAACAAAAACGCAGGCACATCACCGCTGTCAAATAGAGTCTTCACAAAGAGGTGGATAATATGCATCGTCATGTTAAAAATGAGGTCTCAAAAGAATTCAAAAAGATGGTTTAAATAAAACATCTGGAGAAAAATTAATATAAAACTAAAAAGAAATAGACAAGAAATATAATGGGGAGAATTACAGCAATAATAAAAACATGAAAAAATCCACAAAACAAACATCAATGTAGAGGGGCATACACATCACATACTAAAAAGGTACATGCAGTTGAGGTCCATATAATTTCCTAATCATTTATGGCTGATTAGTAAGGCCATCTAAGACTGAAACCCAGTTTGGCATGAAACAATGCCGTTAGCTCTTAATTTATAATGGCTACTTGGCTGAACCTGTCTCTCAATTTATTTTCTGATTTTTCGGGGAAAAACATTCTTGTTCTACCCATAAACCTTACAGACCTACACAAGCAATAGGTTTCCAAGCATTAAAGTTTGAAGACCATTAATGGGACATGTAAAAACAACAGAGCTCCCGGCGGTGTGTTCCGGCACTGAGCAGCAAAAAGGTACATACGTAGTCTTAAGCTGAAAACGTTCGTGTGGATTTATCGTCTTGGAAGGCATGTGTTCGAATCTCCATCAGTCTTAATTTTTTTTTATATACTTTTTTGGCCGGGTTCCCACCCAAAGCTGAGCGAATCACATCCATTCACTTATATATGAGAGTGTTGTTCAAATTTCCTGTACAACATACAGTGTGAGATTTTTAGGCCTCTATCGGCTCCTGTCAAAAACTGAATGTGTTACGCACTGACTGGAACCTCTTGAAACCACACTATCGAGTTTCATCCACTTTACGGATGCGTCAATGAGGGTGTTACTCAATCTCCTGACCAACACCCCAATGTCTTTATCTTTCGGGCCTAGATAACGCAAGGATCTATAATTACAATGAAAATATGTATGTCGCGAAGGCCACGGTACAGCCTTGTCTCGCGGTTTCAATCCAGACCAGAACCACAAAGCATCATGATTATCATCTCATTCGTCATTCTCATCAAAGCATTCTAAAAAGAAGTGTCCCAGATTCGGTGGCCATTAATATAGCATAGGCAATGAGACGGGGGAAAATTAATGTTCGTTTGGCAGTGTTCAATTGATGGTGCATCTACTTGTGGTTTGCTGCAGCTCGGGTAAAGTTGGGAGGATTAGAGTACAACAAATGACAAGTACAGCTGATTTCCCCCAAAACGAAACTCTATAAATAGCTATTTCCTCTTCACTTTGGAAAACAAAATATGTGCAAGACTATGGGGATACGTTCTCTTCATTTTCCGCCTTAAACAACGAACTCGTACGAAATTACTGAAATCAAGACGTCCGCTTTAAATAGCACTGCTACTTCGGTAAACTACAATAACACAATCAAATCATAGTTGACGCATTTTTGGATAAAAGGAATTATCTAATGTTCTAAACAACGTTGCAATACATTTGCGTGACTTTTCCTAAAAGTAAAATGTTGTTGCTTCTAAATTCCAACTGTTAGACAGAATGGACATCAAACGTCCTGTATGAAAATCAGCACATGTTCAAAGAGTTAACGGCCGACGTCATCGATTACTGAACATCTGTTGCTTGTATTTCAGCCAATGCTTGAAGCCCTGCCAGCTCCCGTTAACCCTTTCACTTTCTCACCCCGTCCACATTAGACACAATTTCCAGCAAGGAAACTGGTGTCAAGGGTGAGAGTTACAGTTGATTTCATTCACTGCCCCCGCCCTACCTGCTTCTGAGCAGCAGTTTTGTTTATGCTGCTGCTGTTGTTGTTACGAGATTTTGTTTGCTTGTTTGTGCGTTCGTGCGTGCGTGCTTTTGTGTGTGTGTGTGTTTTGGTTTCCCCTGGCCCTTCCTACCCCCCCCCCCCCCCCCCAATGCGCGTGCTTCGCCCAAAATGTTGTAATGTGGTTTTCATGCTGGATATTTTCGTGTTTCTTAAAACCACCGAACACTGACATGGTTTACAGGATCTTTAACACGCGTATTTGATGTTCTGCGTGCATAAACATACGAAAGGGGCATGGGCATTGGCAAGTCTGCACATGTGCTGACGTGAGAGATCGGGAAAAAAAATTTTAATCCTTTACCACCAGATGCTACCCAAGCAGGATCGAACTCAGACGTTCCGGTTGGAAGTCAAAAGGGTTAAAAAGTGCCGGGCTTGGAAGCCGTGGTTTACACGAATCAATCACGCAGTGTACCTACTCATCAAAACAGGTGTTTGCTATTTCCGTGCTATGTCAATATATAGCGTTTCCTTGACGCACGCGCTTTCACTCAGTCATGCGTGCAACGTACATTCATTGCAGCGACTTGCCATGCTTGGGGTGCCTGAGCAGCCATATGTACAATAACAAACACACACAGTCTCCACTCCATTCTACGGCTGATGAGCGTCCAGTAAGTTTATGGATGGGGAAGATCGAGGTGAGTTGCCATATGTACGAAAATCGAAAGAAGAGAGAGAGAGGGAGGGGGGGGGGGAGTAAGAGAGAGACGGAGACAGAGTGAGAAGGAGAGAGAAGGAGGGAGGGAGGGAGAAAGTGAATGTGTGTGCGTGCATGTGTGTATGTGCGCGCGTGCGCGTCTGTGTGTGTGTGTGTGTGTGTATGTGTGCCTGTGTCTGTGTGTGCGTATGTGTATGTGTCTGTGTGCGCGCGCGCGCGTATGTTTCTTTCAATGTCTATTCACATACGTGCTTATAGACAGCCTTTTGTTCTGAGGCGTGTGAGGTGGATAATACAGTGTATTTTGACGGTAAAAGGGCACTGTATGATACTCAAGCAGTAATGAAACTTCAAACAATCCAACAGCCAAGAGAGACACAAAGCTTTAGAACAGTCGGGTTTTTTTTTCAGTGCGTATGAGTGCTTGCCTTCTGCATGTGTGCGTGCGCGCGCGCATGTGTGTGTATGTGGAGGACGGTGTTTATAAAATATGTATGATGTGCTTGTGCAGGCGTCTAAAAGAGTCGTTCGTCATTATCAGATTAAATGTTTTTTTTTATAATAATGATAATGTTTTTCTCAAGAGAGGGGGAAAGTAAGCAGAGAATCATCTTCTGAAATTACATGGCGTTGTGACACGTTCAAGCAGTAGTGAAAAAAACAACACCACCTAACAAGTAAGTAGACAAGACGGGGGAAGTATAGTCACAGAACAATCAAGTCTGGTCAATGAAAGCGACTTACAGGACAGCGCAGTAAATGCCTAGCAATTAGCAAATACACAGTCAAATCAGAATCTTTCTGGTTTAAATTTGTAAATGATGCAAGGAAATAAAATCACATATCCTGATAAAGAAAAAGGCGATTAACAGTTATATGACCATTGTAGATGCATTTGATTTGATTATATAGAATTTAATTTATAGGTTGAGAGATAATCTGTAGGCTGAAGTTCTTTCTATTCCTGTGAAAACCCTTGCAGTTTACGACGAAAGGGCGTAAGTTACACAGCAGTTTTACTTTAATTTCTGATATATTGTTTAGTTTTCGTTGGGAAAGTTGTTGAAAAAAACAACGTTTTCTTTAATGCCTGTTCAATTCATTGTTGCACCTTTAGCTATTGTGTCAATCCATTCGTTATATACGATGCCCCAGTGAGATTGGATCCGATAAGTTTTACAATTTTACTCGTGTGTTATTTGTTATTAAACAATGAAATATACATTTTCTCTCTCAAATATCAAATCGCTTTTTTCTTTATTTTCTTAACGTTTTACGGCCTAAAATGGAAATTTCGATTCTGCGTATTATAGATACTAAACACAGTTAATAGGGGATCCACTAGATACCTCAGTTCCGTGGGTTTTTGTTGTTGTTGTTGTTGTTGTTTTGTTTGTTGTTGTTTTTTTCTTTTAAGATTTAGGAATTACAAAGCCAGCTCCTGCTTAATCATTATCTAAAACAGAACCATCGAGTGTATCTGCCTGTCTGTGTGTCTGTGTCTGTGTTGGTATCTGTGCGTATACGCAAAGAACTGTCGTTGATAAGGCAGCGCCTACAGGTTGGTCTGTTTATTCATTTTTGTTACAACATGCTGAAAATCAAAAAGTGTTCAATTTACATCTTACTGTGAAAATTGAAATACTCGATATGAACATTGAACAACACAGTCTCTTTGATCCTACAGTACAGCGTGGATCCACTGACTATCGGTCTAACACTGGATCCTAATGGCATCCAAAGGGCTATAAAACTGATAAATAAATGAAGCAAGGCGCGTGCTAGGCATGTGTAATTAAAGTTGGAGGATTGTGGCATGACAAAAGCTTGTCCATGTCACAGCTAGATGCACGTGGATGAACTCTGTGACGGTTTGTTCTCATCCTAGTTCAATTATTGCACTTTTTGGAGAATTTCTGTAACAACGCAAAATTGCAAGCACCATTCAATGCGCACGAGTGTGCATTATATTAATACGCGTAGATTGACAAACTGGTTAAGCCGTACTTGCAATGTTGCAATGTTAGACACATTCTAGACCAAAAAAAGGGTAACCTATTTGAAGTATAAGCCCTTGTATCGATTTTAGTAAAGCTACATTCATAAACTATCTAGAGCTGTCTATCGATATAACAGTGGTTATACCCTCACAAGAAAAATGCATCAACATCCCTGGAAAAGACACCGCAGAATCAGGCGTAGGGCACTGGTTTTGCCAAATAGTGCTCATCCCTATTTCAACTACAGCATCCCTGGAATGTCTGGAATCTGGCTTCAGGGGAATGATCAATGCAATAGGACCTCCATTCTCACAGTCCCGTAGCACACGTCTTTTGGGTCATCGTCTGTTAAGTGATCTGCGCTCTCCTCGTTCGTTGTTTGTGCGTTACCCGAGGAAAAATCGAATGAGATGTATGCCGAGACTTCTCCCTACGTATGTGTGGAACTTAAACTGTAGAAACTACGGGTTTTGTGTGTGTGTGTGTGTGTGTGTCTGTGTCTGTGTGTGTGTGTGTGTGTGTGTGTGTGTGTGTGTGTGTGTGTGTGTGTGTGTGTGCGTGTGTGCGTGTGTGCATACATATACACACATTCAATATATACATACATATATATATATATTCACATATGTATATGTATATATACATACACATGTACATATATATATACATACACATGTACATATAGTATATATAATACATATATATACATACATACATACATACACACCTACATACATACATACATACATACATACATACATACATACATACATACATATAATAGCATATGTATATGTAAAAGAGTATACCAAGATCATTACCCTTGCGGTTGCTCTAGTAACTAGAAAGCGATATATGTTGAACAACTACGATACAAAAGCCCAAATTACGATACTTAACTTCTAGTATGGAATAGGGAATGTTTGCAACTTGAATGGGTCTGTAGCGTCACATTGTTTCCTATTGTTTTGTGAGTTAAACTGACTTGCTATTTGTGTTCTTGCGCTTGTGCGGTAGCTGGGTGGACAAGTTAGAGGGGTTTTGTTTGTGTTTTGATTTGTTTGTTTGTTTGTTTGTTTGTTTGTTTGTTTGTTTGTTTGTTTGTTGTTCAGACCTAAGCATGGTTTGACACTGTGACAGACTCAGTTAATCATCTAGCTCCTTAATTAGTATTAATGCATTTTCAGGCGTCGCCTTTTGTGGCGTTTTTCCGTTTCCTATCAGAGATCAGAATTTTTAACACAATGTTTTAAGTAAACACTGCATAATTATCAGGCAAAGACGCCACACGCGTGGTCTAAATGATACTATTGATAGTCATGAAAATTGAAATGGTGGTGACTGTATTGTCATTTTTTAGCAGCTTTCTTTGAGAACGACTCTTTATTCAATGCCAGTTTTAATACATGTTGGTTATTTTATCAATGTAATTGTAGTTCTTTTGATATCGTCATCAAGTGCTGTATTCAAAAGGAAAAATTAACTTACTTGGGGCGTGGCTTCGTCCAGAATCAACATACCTGTTTGTCGCCATCTTTTGAAAAAATGAATGTCATCCACAGAAAAAGAAAAAGCCTTTATTTCCATCTTTGAAACGCCCATCAATAAATAATTTCGTTTCTGAATGTCATTAAATGCCCCAACAAAACGCCGCGCCTAAGAAACCGCACAGTAAACATCAAAACGAACACAGCGAAAACTCGGTTAGTGTTTGCTAAATGTAGTAAATCAAATCATCAACAGATGGAGAGGGCCACACACAACTTTCTGATTTGGTCCAGACAGAAATACCGTTTTCAGTTAAGCGTACAACTAATGCACAGCTCGTACACATTGACCACTGACCAGGAAAGCAGTCAGTGTGCTCGATTAATCCTGATTAGGGCAGTGCATTAAAATGAGCTTCTTCACCTGCTATTCCAGGTTTCCAGTCAACTGCCCCACTCTTTGTAAACCACTCATGCTTTCCCACCACTGACCTCTGACCAATGACGTTAAACTTCTGCAAAGAAAGTATGGAAGTCGGCCATTCCAACATCATTCCTCAAATGTCTTCAAGTGCGGCATTAATTTATGATTTATTAATACAGTTAGATTCCATTACTGTCGGTTTTATTTCATTACATATATGATTTTGATATAACTAGCTAATCAGTCCACAATCTATAGCGTCCAATGAGTTACTTTATCAGGCCAACATCAGTTGAGTAATTATTTTACATCACCTTCTACTACGTCTTTTAAAAAGACACTAATCGTTGGGAATATAATCCTGACACAAGGCATTCTCAATAACCACCACTGCAGAATTCAAGTATTAATAGAAAACATTCGTTAGAAATAGAAAACAGAATTTCGTAGAGATGTTAAACGAAAGTAGTAAGCTTATCATCTGAAGTAATTTGTCAGTAAAATAGTCTACACAGTGTATGCTGTTTCAAGTCATTAGATTATGGCTTCTTGTATTGGAAGGCAATGAAGTTTATCCTGAGCATGAAATATGTTTATCAAAAATTGGAAGAAGCGTTTTCGTTTTGTATTTGTTTGTTTGTTTGTTTGTTTGTTTTTCATTTTTTATACAAATCTCAAACAAAAGTTGCATGGGGCAGCGTAGTATATTTTTTTCTCCCAATAATTATGGATCTGTTGATGGGTGATTATTCAGCCTCTGAAGGAGACGGAAGACGTTCAAAACCACTGGTTTTTATGCTCTGACGATTTCTCCTGTCACTGACGCCAAACCACTGGACACAGACAAGTATATGTTTAAACAGGCAATAAGATGTGGTAACAATGAACAACGTTTGTTCTTACATGTATACACAAAGTCCATTCCTACAAATTTATTTTCTATTTTTGTTTCACACAAAGTGTAACCGTGAAAATACGAATCACCTTGAAAATCAGTGAAGGTCAACCAAACTCGGGTAGGCCTATCTTATATGAAGCTGTTATGTCATTTAAAAGCCATGAGAATGACGCACGAAATATATCCAAACAAGTTTGTGGTTGTGACCTTAGAATTAAGCCAAGATTATTGTGTTTATTTCATTCCTTAATCGGTGATGTTTCTGTTCACACAAGCGTCATCATGCCCCACATAGTAAAAGAATTGCGTTTATGTGGCGTGACTGTTCTATTTCCAATACAACTGCAATAATTGCTTATAGATGTACCATGACTCCGCTAAAGATCAAGTTTATTCGATCACAAGTGGGTGAGAAAAAATCAGCTTGAAATGTCCGCTTCTTACCAAAAAAATCCGCATTTTGAATTTCTCGAGGTCACAGTTCAAAACCGATGTACGCTCACTCATGCAGGATTACCCCCAAAACAATGACTACAAATAAATAAGCTCAACAGTTCAATAAACGAATTTAACACTTGAGTAACTAATGGTGCACTTTATTGATTCAAGGTCCCTTTCTCTTCTGCAGCTCAAGATCTAGAGCATGAATACACGGCTGACTTCACAAACACTACTGCTAATTTAACTCTAATCCTAATCCTACCCCTCACCCTCAGGATCGACAATCTATTCATTAACTTTAGCTTTCTCACGGGTTCTGCGTGAAAATACGGTGTAAACAGACCGAGTCCTAGCACTAGGCCTATTATTATTAGTATTATAGCTCGACCCCAACCCCCACGGGATAAGTTTTATCAGCGATGCCAATTGGCGAGGATAAGGAGTACAGCTTTGGTTTGAGTTAAATTAGCGTAAAACGGTTAAGCTTGATCGTATATTCATTCGCAAAATCTGCAAGAAAGGGACTTAAACTGTACCATTACTGAAAATCAGTCTCAAGGGCGTGGGTTTGAAGTTGGGCTAAAGTTAGGATGATAACACTACAGTCGTAGTGTTGTTTTCTTGCACAAAACCCACATTGAATCTAGATCTAGAGTCCATCCATACATAGGCCTACTGTATAATCGAATTTGCCAACAAATTTTGTCACTTTCACTCTCTTACACAAGCACACAGATTCAGACTCATGTTCTTTTCTCTAGATTTCCCCATTTCAAAAGGGAATCCCTAAGATCAGCTAGTCGGTGGCCGTGTCACCGAAGCATTTCCAACATCGAAGGAACTACATCTAGATTAGATCCACATCTTGATGAGGGATCATTTGTATGACAGGAAATGAAAGCGACCTTTGCCACAAACTGTCCACAGTAAAAGTTCGCCAAGGTGTCACTTGTACATCTACGACACAACAAGAAACAAACGGAAGCCATCGTGTGCATTCTTATAATGTCGTCTGCTTGTAGGCCTATATGTGCGCGCATACAGAGCCGCATGACCCATGGCGTGACCTTTTGCGCCAAGGCGATTGTGCTGTTTGTTTGCAGTTGTCTGGGGTATAATTGTTTTAATTTTTTCAGTGCCAGTTCTGGGTTCAGTACGTCCCAGGTCCGATACGTCAGCCACGACACGATTTCTCACTCCCAACACGGTTTCTCATCAAGTTCAATATTGCCGCACGATTTCTTACCCCGGTACTCAGATGGCAAATCGTCCTAGGAGTGAGCATACTGGCTGGTGACACACAAATACATTTGAATCGATTTTGGACGATTCTGATGTGTTTAGGCTCATCTGTACACATGCCTTGTAGTTTCTGTTTTCCTTAATTTCTTGGAAAACTGTATGATCATCAAGGAGCAAAGATGTCTGTACATAGATATATGTGAAATTTTGGACATAACTTCTTACAATCTTTCAATTTATACACACACACACACACACACACACACACACACACACACACACACACACACACACATACATACATATATATATATATATATATATATATATATATATATATATATATAAACACGTAATTTTTTTTTTATTGGCAAACCATGTTTGAAATTCTTCTGAATTTTTTCGAGCTTTTCGCTCATCATCAGAGTTCTGGAAAAGGAGAAAATAACACAAATGTTATCAAACCAAGTAACAGAAATCAGCATTAAACACGAACATAATTAGAATGTGAAGCGATCATATAAAATGATTACAGCTTCATTGTCAGCTGTCGGCTTCGATACTCATCTCTGGTGTTGATCGTAGGTCCCAATTCTCTTATATGCAATGCTTCAAGCGTCATCAAAAATGTTTCTCCCCGGGTTGTTGCGTCTAGGCCTAATATCGTGACATCATTCACGTCTATCGTCTTCACTCCACATTGGTCCGTATGTGTTTTTACTGACCCACTGTTTTTGATGTGCTCTCTGAAGCGAGATTGCAACTGTCGGCTGGTTTGGCCGACATAGCACGCGTTACAGCGCGGACAGTTGATTTTATAGACAACTTAACTCCGCTTCTCAAGCTCTTCTCCACCGGTGGTGGCTTTAGCGATGGACGGTTTTCAATTTTCTAATCGTCATCACAATCTTTAAATGGGGCATCTAGTCGATGAGTGAACGAACATAATCCTCCGTCACCTTTCCTCTACATTGCAGCCTCATAGGAATCGCATCTTTCGCCGTTTTATCCTTTTGCACATTCTCCTTATCCTTGGGACACATTAGTTCTGATATATATATATATAATATATATATATATATATATATATATATATATATATATATATATATATATATGTATATAGTTATTTGGTCCTCTTTTCTTTTGTTCTATTTCATCTTTAAACACGAAGCAGATTTTGGTAACAGCACTGGAAAATAAAGATCAATCAACAATGGCAGTGCGCTCAGTTTTTTCTACTTGAATATTCTTTTGCTGACAGCATTTTTTTTTTTCGTTCGGTTGCCAAACATATTATCACCCAGTGTGTTCTAATACAAGCTGTTGATCAAATAACAAGCTGCCTAGAAACACCATAAGGGTGAGGATGACAACACTTTCGGACAATCACCTCCCAAGCTACCAAGCAAAGGGGAGGGGGCGGGGTCTATCCATGCGTTGCAAACTATTGTCTCGACAGTTAGCAGTCGAAAGCTCCCAACGTTGTCTTAGATCAACCACAGGGATTGTTTGAATGGCCGTGAAAGTCGCCAGACATGATGCTCCAGACACAGACCATTTTGCTCTTCAGCAAGGTCTGACATGCCCCGAAAGGGATCCCAAGTTTGCCGCCTTTCCGAGCAGCCAGCAGGTCTTTACCTGCGGTCATCAGGCCTGATTCTTCGAAGTCAGCGGCCAGGCCGGCCACAAGCCAGTGTGTTCCGATTCAGGCTGTTTATCAAAAGTGTACCTTTTGGTAAGAGTGTCGCACGGTGTTCATGAATGTGTACGTGTCAGAACGTGCATTTGAAGTGTGTGTGTGTGTGTGTGTGTGTGTGTGTGTGTGTGTGTGTGTGTGTGTGTGTGTGTGTGTGTGTGTGTGTGTGTGTGTGTGTGTGTGTGTGTGAAATAGAAAATGTGTGTGTGTATGTGTGTGTGTGTTTGTGTGTGTGACCTTTAACTCGTGCCCGAAGGTGTTTTCATTGAACAAAACACTGCATGTGAAGTTTGGAATTCGGACAATTCCATATACGCTCCATCCAGATCTGTCATTAATCATTTTGCACAAAACCTACTGTTGGTAAGATCTCGAAATAGGGTGGGGATGGGGGTGAAGTGTAGAAAAAGGCCTTATGATACATTAAGCTGACACCAGTAGAATGACTGGAGCATTAGGATTGTACAGGCTAGAGTTTCTTGTGTTGCAAACTGGTACTGAACTCTGCTATGAGATAGCGCATTTGAGTCCATTGCTCTATCAATAGAGCAAGTGCATTAAAATCATTAGAAAGAAAGAGAAAATAAAAAGCACTTAGATGCAAAAATACAAGTGAACAACGATACACGTATATGCGTGTCATCTCGGAAAACAGATCGAGGATAAGAGATAGACGTACACCGGTTTTATCTGGTCCCACAGAGAGAGAAAGAGAGAGAGAGAGAGAGAGAGAGTACACGCATCTTTCACGGTGTCACCGCGGATCCACAGTACAATCTTATGCCACGGGGAATAACTCCCACAGCCACAGACACGTCTTCTTGTAGTCGTAGCCTACCGTCTACGTGTATTTGTCTGCTATGGCTGAGAAAAATCAGAAAGAGCCAACCCCTCCGCCGCTTCTTCTGATGTCAACAGGTGGACTGAGGGACCAACCAAGTGTTTTAATGCCCATTGTACAGCCAGATTCGTCACTCCTAGGTAAGTGGTCTGGAAAGGAAGAATGTCATTCAATCAAAATCGCTTGTTTTGATCAAGTCCATCATGATCATCATTCATTCACTCAGGCCACTGGCACTGGTCATTGCATTAGCTGATTAGGTTTAATCTTCACTGCCTTGCCAGTGGAATACGGACTCAAGTGATGATCTTGATGAATTGATTTGAACAGAATGAGCTTAATCTTTCATGTGCACTCAGGTAAACTATTCCTTTTGAAGAAGCTTTAGAAGAAGCATCTATAGACATACTCCGTAGAGGCATAGTTAAGTTAGTAAGTATTAGTATGACTCCCAACATCAAGATGAAGAATCTTTAGTCTTAGAAGTTTCATAGACATAGTTGGCCCATGACTCCAAGATAAAGAATGAAGATTGTGTGATCATTGCTTTTTCAATTCCCTTTTGGTCAAAACAGGGGGTAGAGGGGGAGGCTGACTTCTGCATTAGGGCTGAAAGTTCCCCATTGATATGACTTAAGAGTTTATTCAGGAGAGATTTATTGCACTCAATTTCAGACTAAAATATACAAGCTCCACCCAAATCTGCCAGCAGTCACCACTGGCATAAAAGGGCTGCCTAGCCAGAAAAGTTGAGATAGCCCATCACATTTTGAATTCAGGTAGCTCAGCATTTTAACTGAAATTCAGCGAAAATACCACAAAGAAAACTACATGAACATCATTATTATATCACTATCAATGACTTGTTTGATTAAGTGTCATAAAATAGAAGAATTTGTACAAGAAAATTTTAAAACCATCATAGGTCTGGATTTCTTCATCTAGGCATGAGGTATTTTCTTCTGTGTCAAAGAGTTGATCAGCTGGATTTTTTTTTTAATCTTTTTCTTTGCTTTGTATTTTTCAGAACATACTAAGTGTATGAAAGTCCTTGTGTGTTTTTCTTGAGTGTGCATATTACTATTCTGCAGCAAATAAAACTTTTTTTTTAATCTCCAATAGTAAACACACCAGTGTAGTGCTTTCAGTGCATGTTTTTGATTTTTGTTGAATTTTCTTAATTATAAACAAACAAGTGCTCTTCCTATCTGTGCTTGTTCTCATCCATACTAATATCTATTTTGTTTCCCTCTTTTCATCTTTGTATTACTTATTTACTTTTTCTTTTTTTTTCCGCAACAGAGATCATGTACTAATGTAGAACAACTGACTCCTGCATCCTATCCACCACTAGCAAAAATTTAACCCTGTGACTCCCTCACCCTATTCACCAGTTTACAGGAAGCTGATAGATAGGGTGAGGGAGTCATAAGGTTAAAATTTTGCTTTGCTGTCAAGGGCCAAGGGAGTCCAAGGGTTAAAAATGACTGACTGACAGAAAGAAGGAACAGGGTAACCACAACTGCAGCACAACTTGTTTCAAATTTTCAGATTGATTTTATTTTAAACCACTCCGCATCAGACACCTTCTGATTGAATACTTGGATGTGACTCTAAGCACTATACAACAGACTCCTTTTTAAAAAGAACCTCTTCAGAGATGTTCCCACAGATTCAGTTTACAGGTTTTTATGTTACAAGTACAAGAAAGATTTTTGAATGCATTTTAGCTTTGAAAAGCTAATAGTGTGCTTGGTTTTAACTAGCTTTGTAAAGCTTATCATGTGTTTGGTTTTAAATTGTTATTGTCTTTTTTAGATTTTAATTGAACCTGAAATAATTTTTTTACTTGGTGTTAGTCGTGGTATGGTTCTCATGACCAGTTGGGCTTAAAGCAGCATGAACTGAACTGAACAAAAATTGCTATATATAATAATTAAAATCATGGGTGACTGAACTCCCACAAAGTATGGCAAGGAACATTCCCTAAAAATCTTATGTAACAATCAAGGGTGATTAGGTGCCCAAGATGTATAGTGAGGAATATCCAGTGCAAGTACTCTTTGAAAACCAGGGGTTTCTGGACCCCAGCAATATCATGCACAAATAAAATAGTGATGTACAGAGAAGGTTAACTCACTCGGTATGGAGAGTTTTTCCCCTTGCGTTTCCCCAGGGACGGCCCATTTTGAAGGGTTAGGAAAAAAATCACAAAAAATACAAAACATAAAGGAACAAAATGAAACTTTCAGATCTGAATATTTACATGCTGGGTTAGTTCATGCCAAGATATTGAAGTTCTTCCTTGAATATTTCTTCGTCATATGCCATGTTGAAAATACCCCAAATTTTGTGGTCAGGATCACTGTACAGTCACACACTCTGATCAGCTCCATGATCACACAGTCAAAGGTAAGAAGGTCAGGAGAAGTGCTCATTCTGCTTGCCACTCAGTTCTCTATGCCTTCTGTTATGACAATGGAATTTAGAAAGTCTTCTGTCACAAACTGATTCAAGAAATCAAAGGGGGCGTGGCACTGAACTGGGACATGCAGGCCACAAGAGCCAGAGAACAGAGGCAAAGTGGGAGAAAAACTAAAATCTTCGTGCCAGTCATGCATAGGAAAGTGAATGAAACCTTTATCAGACATGCGTTTCACTGCGCTTGACCCGCTGACCGCTCGCCTCTCATGACGTGTACGCCCACCACCCTCTCCCACTTCACTATCGTCTGAAACTGGGTCACTGTCAGTTCCTCCTTGCTGGCAGCTTCCATCACTTGATACACTTTCATCACTATCTTCATCATACTCCTCGATGTCCAATCCTTCAGTCTGAAGCACTTCAATCACTTCAGCAGCAGTAAAACGCCGCCGTCGCGATCTACTTTGTTCGAAAACTCGTACTTGCCTGCGACGTCATTTTCGACACGAATGCAGATTAGCCATTTGTGTAGGGTACCGAAGTCAATCGTTTCCCGACGAGTGTATGGCTACGGAATCTCACGAAGTAACTTTCCCTTTGACCCTTGACATGTTTGCAGTGACCAGTGTGGCTATGGTAGGCGTGCAGGATCTAAAGGGGAGCGTCTAAAATTTTTAATTATCGAAACCGCTATGCGTTCCGTCGTACGGAACCGTGCCTTTCCTCACGACCGCTATAGCGTTCCATCGTACCGAGTGAGTTAAGTGAAAAGCAACTGAATCTTTTGCATAATTTTACATGTCAACTGTAATCTTCAGTTTGTAATTCAGTTTGTATACAGATAAGCACTAACAAAGTAACATGGTGTACTTCTACAGTTGCTGATAACTCATATGAACACTTTGTTAAATTTCAATCTGTCAATCAGCACACTGATTGTTGCAGATGAAGATGGTGAAGCTGACAGCTTTGTGGGTCAAGGACCTCCAGCAGGAGTACCCACCCTTGGAGACAATCCTACAGTGAAAGGGGGAGGCTTAGCTAGCATGTCCTATTTCCAGGGGACATCCACAGGAGCCCATGACCCATTTGCACAAGTGGGTTACATTCCTCCTCCCCAGCCCCTTCCCCCAGCCTTCAATCTGTCACAGACAACATCCAATCAGTCCAGCTCTAGCACTTCTTTAACTGCAAGCCATCCATCATCGGCGGATCAAGATCACAAGGGCCTGACGGTCAGGGCCAGCCACTCTTCTAGTGTGGATTCTGGTCAGCCTAGTAAAGGTTGGACCCCTCCTGTGGCTGGTGAGACTTGTGGTTGTGCGATGTGTGGTGTGCAAATAGTGGTAATTAATAAACAGTAGTGATTATGGTGATGGTGGTTGTAGTAGTTGTGTTGGTAATGGTTGTAACAGTGGTAATAGTTAGCAATAGCAGCAGCAATGTAATAGAAATCTTTGTAAGTATATGAAATAACAACCATTTAAATCTTGATTAACCAGCAGTTTGTCCCACAAAGACAGTGTCTAAAATGTTGTTCACTTTTATTTCTTTAGAATATGTACAGTTTGATACAGTATTAACTGTCGCAGGGAAATAGTATTACTGCTAATAGCTGTCCACATGTTATTACTAGAATACTGCCAGATAAAAATTCTAAAAAATAAAAACGATACTAACATCAGAAATAAAACGATGCAAACATGACATGTGTATAGTATAATGCATATCTTTTTGTAAGATCATGTTTTAAATGGTTGTTTGCTGCTTTTCAGAAACACCCAGCACCAACATCTGCAGACAGAAGGGTCCAATGAGGTATGCGCAACCCCAGCCTGACAGTTACCGTTTCAACTCCACATCTACAGGGGCTCATCCAGATCCAACAGCACCACCACCTAACTCTGGCCTTCCTCCCCCACCCCCCTCAGGCTTCTCCCCAGCTCCCTTTACAGCGCCAGGTATGTCCAGCACAGGACCTCTATCTCATGGGACGTCTTATTTTCCTGGGACAAGTGGCCAGCCTATGAGCCACTCTGCTGTCCAGCAAAGGGGGATGATGATGATTGGGGTGTATCAAGAGGTGCATTATCACTGGTGTTATAGGAAGGTGGTGGAAGGAGTAGAGGTCTGGTATACGTTCTCCCGGCTGGATTCTAGCAGATTGGAAGAGCAGTTTCTTAAAGGTAGGTGCACATGTATGTGGTGTTACTGTTGTTGTTGTTTTGGTTTCTTTGTCCCATTATTTTCTATGCCACCTAAATGGCCACAGAAGCTGGAACAGTTTTTATATGCAATGATGATGATGTCAATGAGGATGATAATCATGATGCTATGGAATTCCATCTAGGATTGAGACTGCATGACAGGGCTTTACTCTATGCTGACTATCATAATATGTGACCCGTTTTCACGAAATGAGTCCTAACTCGCAGGCAGCAAAAAGCGTAGAGGCCTGGAAAAGGTGTGATGGATCAATTTTGTCAATTTTTACTTATCGTCAAAAATGGTATATTTAATCTTTAAATTACATGTACATGCACTCAGCACTTTATAATTCAATCGGAAAATGTATTTGAAATACGTTTTAACCAGATAACCCGTAGCGATGATCCTCAGTAAATGGTAAAAGCAGACATGATTTTGATCAACATTCATGTAGGGTAGGGCCCCAGCATGTTATACCTCATTGGAAAGGTCATGAACTCTACTTTCTTTGACAAGCTTTCACTGCGTGAAAATCAGCTTATCAGAAACACTGTTTCGAAATCTTTGGCATAAACAAAAAGTGAAGGAGGTCGAACCAACAGACCAATGAGAGATCGCGTTACGAACTTTTCATGGTAACCGCAGGACATCGCGCATAGGGATTGGCTGACCCATCATTGTTTATGGGTTGCTTTGACCACTACACCACAGCGACAAGTGGTGTTACTGTTGTTGATAGAAGGGGTGGGAGAGGGTGTGGTGATGTATGTGTTGCTCTGTGTGTGTATGTTGCACTTCACTTCAAAAGAGGTAATTATAATTGAATGCTTATGATTTGCAGAAAAAAATGGTGGAACACCAGAGATAGTCAGCACAGATGGAGGTCGCTATGATGTAGAAATTGAACATCGTGTCCGTCGTTCTGTCTACTGGAAAGAAGATCCTTTCACCATCCAGCGCTGCTCCTGGTTTTATAAGAGGGAGAGAGACAACCGATATGTCCCGTTTGACGAAGCTACAGCTGAGTTCTTAGAAGTGAGTTGGTATATTGTTGCCAAGATGAAAATGAAAGAAGTCAGATGTAATGGACATTTTTCTATGCATTTTTGTTAGTAGCTGTAGTTTTCTTTTTCAATTATTTGCAATTTTTTTTGTTTGTTCTCCCATTAACATTTCTCACCCCCCCCCTCCCCCCCCCCGAAAAAATCAAATGCGCAATGATTTCTATCAAATGTTCTCCATTTCCTATGTGAAGAAAAAAGTAAAGTAAGTATAATAAGAAAAAGAAAATAGAGTTGTGAATTTTGTGATTTTCACCTGTTTCTTGAGGCACCACATGTGATTTCTTGACATTTTTGTTCTCATCTCATCTCTGTCCTTCTGTAGCTACCTGGTAATCTCTGAAATCAAAATGTGTCTATGTGAGTATGTCTGATGTTGTCCTCCAAATTCTTCCTCTGCTTTTTTGTTTTGTTTTTTGTTTTGGTAGAATAGAGGGAGAAAATGGGGGACTTAGGGATGGGGATGGAGGCAGGATGGGATAGTTCTGCAGAGTTTGTTATTCATGCTTAGAACTAATGCGCAATTGATTTTGCTCTCTTAAATGGTTTTACTAAACAACTTTGTCATAAATCAGTTTCTTGTGGCAGAAACTTCATGTTGTTCACTTTTTATGCTTTCAGGGGGAGTACAAGAAGGCCATAGAGAACCAAGACTGGCATAAGCGCATTGAGCTTCCAGGCAGAGACTCGGTGGTCATGCACAATCCCAATGTCATTGTTCACTTCCAGGCTGCCTCCCAGCCAGATGAATGGGGCAATGTACAGGTCAGATCCCTGGTTTTTCTGTCTTACTTTCATTCGCAGTATAGGAATAAAATGAAAAGCATAAGGAATACAGCGCTTGGAGTTTATTGCAGTGTGATTTCTCTTTCCTCACAGGTTTTTATATCAGCTTGAAGAGTCTTCCAGATTTGCATGGAACATGCATGAAGCAGACTAGTTACAAGGAGTGAGGCCAACTCGGCCCTCTTGAACAAATTGTAAATCTGTAAACCAGTGTAGTTCCTCTTTCATATAACCACAGGTGTGCATTTTCACACTCTGTCCATGTTTTATGCCTCACGAAAAAGAAAACGACATTCCACCTGATCACTGAGAAAGAATTGGTCATTCTGTGTTTGTTAAAAAAATAATGCATACTATTTCTCACCTTAAGTGCATTGTTGTGAGTTTTTGAAATTGATATAATAGTTGATAAGTTATTTGTCAAATATGCTTAAAGTAGATAGTGGTATGCAGTGTTACATACAGTCTAAAATATTAAACAATAGTATTTCAGGAAACAGTCAGGCACGCTTCAAATATGGCTCCCCTGTGTGGTCCACCTCAGCCAAGATCAGCCAGCAGGCTGTTAACAAAGTACTGAACAAAGTCTCATCTCAGACTCGTCACTGGTGCAGTGAGATCCATGCTTATCTAATAAATGTCAATGTTTACAGGAATCCAGCCTCATAACCAGAGGAGGGAAGCCAAGAACATAATGCTGGCTGAAACATTCAGATGTTTGACAGATCATCCTTTGAAGCAGAATCTCAGAACCATGCTAACATTTGAACAAACAAACAAACAAACAAACAAACAAACAAATTCTCCCAAGATCTAACCCACCCTGCTACCCCACAGATACAACAAATTAAACCTGAAGAATGTAGGTTGACAAATTCAAACACTGTTTATTTACAATATGATCATAAGTGCAGATAGCAAAATAAATGACCCCCCAAAATCAAACTAGACACGCAACAGAAAAGTACAGAATAGTGTGCACCATACCATTCCACAATTAGCTTATTATCTTTATTATCTATGTGACCCCTGAGGAGTTTCAAAACCTGTAAGTGATCCCCCAGGTATACTACTTCACTTCTGAACCCCACTTCCCTGCACACACATGCACATGTACACGCACACGCAAATGCACACACGCACACATACGCACACACATAGGATACAATATGTATTAATGTATGCTACATAACATATGTATAACATATAATATATAACATGTGTGTGTGTATATATATGCATATATATATGTAGAGAGAGAGAGATATGTGTGTGTATATATATATGTTTATATATATATATGTGTGTGTGTGTGTGTGTGTGTGTGTGTGTGTGTGTGTGTGTGTGTGTGTGTGTGTGTGTGTGTGTGTGTGATTAAAAGTCCATGCACTGAAAAAAGACAGAAAGAAAAAAAAATGTAAAGGAAAACAATATCCAAGCAACCACAAGTGGTATCTCAGATGTCTAGATTATCATCAGCTAGATGTGGGTGATATTCAAACCTTCACCTGCTAGGATGTCCCTTATCAGACCAACAGATACTTGTATACCTTGAATCACTAAAAATATTAATGTGACTGACAGTTTGCATCACATGCAAATGCCAGTCTGTGGCAGAATTATGGCATTTGTTGTCTCAAGTCTGTGTACTTGTCTTTTCACACAGTCGCAATTATTTTTCTCCCAAAATGACACTAAAAGTTTTTCAGAAGTTATTTAGCTCTGATGCCAGCTCCTGGACTGACAGCTCCCTGTCCATCTCTTCCATGGGCTGTCAGATGAAATCCATCAGCCAACACTGACCATTCCACCCTGTGTGCATGTTGGTGATCAGGGACCTGGTGTTGTACCCCTTCTGAAAACCACACACAGCTGGCTAGCACAGGCCTGATTCCCTTGAGCTGTATGTAAAGATGGAAGGAATACATTTAATATGATATATATGATATAAAATTGTTGTGTGTGCAATGAAAACTCATATTTTGGCAATTTTTTAGAAAGTGTCAAAAAGCTGTGGTGTAGGAAGTCACCAGGTGCCAAGAGGGTCGGTCTCATTCATTTAAAAGATTGATGATACAGGGGGAGGATGAAGGCAGGGCTGTCGCAAGCATCACTGTTTTCTGTGAACAAAAATAACTTCAATTCCTTGACAAACGTATTTGAAGAAACTCATGAATTTCATGGAAAAAGCTTCAGTGGAGAGTTAGTTTGTGGGAATTCTTTATGATAATGGAATGCTGGTGTGTCTGCAGACTGATCAGAGACCACGTGTGGTGAAAAGAGGGGTGGATGGTTTTGGGACACTAGAAGACGGTATGTATTCTGAGAGTTACTTTTTTTTTGTGCATGTTATGTATATGCACTTAAAGATTCATGTACGCATGTACACGTTCGTATACACACACACATACACACACACACACACACACACACACACACACACACACACACACACACACACACAACACACACGCGCACACGTACGTACACACACACTCACACACACACTCACACTCACACGCACAGACAGACACACGCACAGACAGACAGACACGCACACACGCACACGCGCACACACACACACAACACACGCACACACACACACACGCATTCACACGCACACTCACACACAGAGGCAGTAGAAAAACTATTCTAATCAGGGTATGGTTGTTTTTTTCCCTTGTCTGTTCTCCCTGTTTCTCTGTGTGTGTATTTGTGAACTTGTATGCAGACCTGTACATGTGTATATGTGTGTACACATGCATGTAGGCAAGCTTGTGAGTTTGTGTGTGTATGTGTGTGTACAAGCATATACCTGTGTGTATGTGATGTGAACAACAGAATGGCAG
This sequence comes from Monoplex corrugatus, assembly GCA_030674185.1. NCBI lineage: Eukaryota > Metazoa > Mollusca > Gastropoda > Littorinimorpha > Ranellidae > Monoplex > Monoplex corrugatus. Next base: position 29,447,916 of record CM060309.1, read on the forward strand.
AATGGAGTGATGTCCTTTCTTATTTGTAGCTTTGCTGCCTGTGTGTGTATGTCTGTATGTATGTGGGTGTGTGCTTGTTGTGTTTTGTATACATATGTGTGTGTTTGTGTGTGTGTGTGTGTGTGTGTGTGTGTGTGTGTGTGTGTGTGTGTGTGTATGTGATGATTACAGGGGAGTCAGCAGAAGTAGACCATCTTGTTTTTGTCCTGCACGGCATTGGAGAAACCTGTCATTCCCAGTTTCGCAACATTGTGGATTGTGGTGAGTATTTCTCTTTGTTGGCATATATTCAGATTTGATTTTGTGATCCCTACAAAAGTGTTAAAATAGAAACTAGGAGTCTTGCATGAACCTAAAGCATTTTGAAAGTGGTATGTTGACAGGCAGATTTTATTTAAACATACATTGATATTGATTTTTTTCAGATGTTTGATTATGTAAGTTTTTTTAGTTTGTTGTTCTTGTGTCTTTTTCTCTTTTGTTTTCGATTTTTCTTTTATGTATATATTTACATATTTGCAGGCACTTTGCTGTTTGTTCCCTTGTTGTTGAGGTGTAGTGGAGGCCTAGGGTTAAGAACATGTGCCTAGGATGTGCCAGGATTTTTCACCCCATAACCCTTCTACCATCATTATGTTGAGTGATGATCTGATCTTCAGGGTTAATCATGTATGCATCACACTCTTTGATCACTATAAAAATCTGCAACAAGAAAGGGGTCTTGCCTGGGAAAATGTAGAAAAGAAATAAAATTCTCATTTGTATAAAAAAATTGTCACTGGTAAACAAACAGTTCAATTGATTTCTGACCTCAAGCAACAGTCTCTTGTTCTCCTGAAATTCTGTCTGGGGACCGCAGGCGACAGATACCCAGTCATGACTACCACTTTCTGTTTGGACTGTTGCCAGGGACAACAGAAGATGGTAGGACTTAACCACGCAAGAGTTTCTTTGGGAAACTGCTGTCTGGGCTTCCTGTAACAGTAACATCCTTCTGTTCGTTTGAAATTAAAGCAAAGCAAAATTTTTACATCGCTGAACATGTGCTTGATGAAATTTCCATGCACAAACTTAGAGCTGTGGATGATAAAGGATTGAAGCAATGAACTGACAGTGATTTTGGCAACAATTCCAATGAAAATATTTTCAAAAGTAGTGACAATGATGTCTCGAATTGTAGTGATGGTGATGACCCATTTGCTGTGAACTTCATGAGAAATGACAGTCAAAATGTTCGTTCCTCATTTGTTTTTGGATGAACAAATTTGATCTTTCACATAGTTGTTGTACATGTATAAACAATCAAAGCCTTCATATCGGAAATGGTCGAGCCATGTAAGTGACTTCCTTTATGTGGCTTAATCGTTTTTGACATGAAGGCTTTGATTGTTTATAGATGTACAATGACTGTGTGAAAGATCAAATTTTGTGTCCACGCATTTTTGTCAAAGACAGACAGATATGCTGACAGACATACAAACACACATCTCTTGCCACTTGATACGGAATAATCTCCCCTATTTTAAAAAAGGGAGATTAAAAAAGATGGCACTGTACTGTTGCAACACACCGTCTCTGTGGGGAGAAGCCCAGATTTCACAGGATACCAAAATACAATACAATACAATACTTTACAAAACATGTTTCTCTCTCTCTCTCTTTTTCTCTCTCTCTTTTTTGTCTCTGTTTCTCTCTCTCTCTCTCTTTTTCTGTTTCTCTCTCTCTCTCTGTTTCTCTCTCTCTCTCTCTCTCTCACACACACACACATATTGAAAAGAGTGCACTGAAATTGCCCAGTCAGTAGAAAACATACACACACATGCACACACACACACACACACACACACACACACACACACACACACACACACACACACACACACACACACACACACACACACACACATATGAAAAGTGTGCAGCAGCATAGTCTCCATATCCCTATGCCCAGGCTTGTGCCTTGGATACATCTATCCGGCGGCACAATTCCCATAGTTCTTCCGCTAGTATATGGCTTGTCCACTTTGTTGTTGATGTTACTATGTATTCCTTAAAATGCTGTAGCATCTTTTCTTTACATTCTTGCGTTTTGTCTACCATAAATATGTTTTATACTATAAATATGCCTATACGTACTACAATAATGTGTATGCTTTCAGTCAACGATTTCCGGTCCATTGCTAACGACCTGATCAAGAGTCACTTTGGACCTTACACTGAGAGTGGCCATGTGCACAGAGTGGAGTTTCTTCCTGTTTACTGGCATGCTGCTCTCCATTCAGACACAGCTGGCGTGGACAGGTAACATCTTTGCATAGTTGTCAGGTGTGATTGTTAACCAGTTCACAAATGAATGCCTTTTCAATTTTAAAATGTATGTTGTTGTCGTTGGCGTTTGCAGGCTAGATGATCAGTCCTGTTTGGGTGATAAATAGGGCCGTCTTCTCCATCTCATGGAAGCCATATGAAGCTTTGTTGTCATTGGAGTGTCCATCAGGCACAAATCTTGGCTCGCTGGTTCATGAAAGGGACATCTCTGGAGCACATGCTCTGCTGTCTGATCTTCCTATCCACAGAGACAAGTTGATAAGGGTACTGCTTTCAGTTCTGGTGACTGTTCAGTCTGTTGTGCCCAGTGTGGAGTCTCACCAGGACACTTTGCTGTTGTCTGGTTAAATGGTGATTGTCATCCCTAGACTTTTTTGGCATTGTGAGTACCCCAGTGATACTCTGCATGTCACTGTAACTGATGCTGTTGTTGGGTTGTTCTCCTAGTCAGTCTGCTGTTCCAAGTGATCAGCCTGTTTGTTTGCAGGGATTCCACAGTGGGCCAGAATTCAATAGAGCATCACCTTTCTGCCAGTGACAGCTTCTTGTTGTGCTTTGGTCAGGTATGGCAGTTTATTGTTGTGATATGCCTGCAGGATTGAGAGGGTAACAAATGGAAGAACAATTTGCTGAAGATGTTTGTCGCAGGCATGAACTATGGAGGTGGCCTGCAAGGTTTCTTCTTCAGCTCTATAGTCATGCAGTGTTTCCTTGTGGCAATTCTGCATGCTGTTGCCTCTCCATCAGGGAAATATGTATGGCAGAAGGGTTCAGGGGATAGTGTTGAGCAGTGGCAATACTGCATGCTGTCGTTTATCAGGGAAATATGTATGGCAGAAGGGTTCAGGGGATAGCGTTGAGCAGTGGCAATTCTGCATGCTGTCACCTCTCCATCAGGGAAATGTGTATGGCAGAAGGGTTCAGGGGATAGTGTTGAGCAGAGGCAATACTGCATGCTGTCGCCTCTCCATCAGGGAAGTATGTATGGCAGAAGGGTTCAGGGGATAGTGTTGAGCAGTGGCAATACTGCATGCTGTCGTCTCTCCATCAGGGAAATGTGTATGGCAGAAGGGTTCAGGGGATAGTGTTGAGCAGTGGCAATTCTGCATGCTGTCACCTCTCCATCAGGGAAATGTGTATGGCAGAAGGGTTCAGGGGATAGTGTTGAGCAGAGGCAATACTGCATGCTGTCGCCTCTCCATCAGGGAAGTATGTATGGCAGAAGGGTTCAGGGGATAGTGTTGAGCAGTGGCAATACTGCATGCTGTCGTCTCTCCATCAGGGAAGTATGTATGGCAGAAGGCATGGGTGATTTTCCTTCTGTCTGAGACGGAATTCCGTATTGGGGAAAAATCAACAACAACAACAACAAAATTTTTGGATACCGATCTGGCGATCTGGACTTGATGCAGGTCCATGTTTTCGTTCGGGTCCACCTTTTTCATCAATTTTCTGGTTGTTGGAAAGTATGCCTGCAGTCTGTATCAAAAACTGAGGGCAGATCCCAAACAACAACACTGGCTTAAGAAATTCCAGCAAGATCTTCAGCGAGGATATACCAGTGCATGTGTTGCCATGTTGGAGAAGCTGCCTCTTAGCAACCGCACACTTTCCAACTTGACAGCCCTGGATCCTGAAATGCAGCAGTGTGAGGACACAGCCAGAGGACTGATTCAACTTGCTGAGCGCCTCCCAAATGTTATTTCAGATGAAGAAGCTGGGCAGTTGCAAATGGAAGCCAGACAATATACCTGTGATTCAGATATCAAATCATTGGCTTTCACAAAGAATGATGAGATTGACAAAGGCTGGTGGTACCCTGTCAGTCAGCTCAGAGCTACTGTAGGTGATGGATTGCGCTATCCAGTTCTTTCAAAGTTGGTGAAGGCTGTATTGACAGTCTTTTCTGGCCCTGTAATTGAAGGAACATTCAACATTATGGATGACATCATTGAAAATGACAGGACAACATTGACAACTGAAAGTTTTGAGGCAATAGCTGTCACCAAGTATGCATTGAAGGCAAAGAAGGAGACGTGTTGCAGCATGACCATCACTCATAAAATGAGAGTTTCAGCAACCTCAGCTCATGCTAAGTATGTGGACTTTCTTGAACATAAAAAATGTCAAGTTCAAAAAAGAAGACAGGAGCTGATAGAGCAGGCTGTAAACAACTTGAAATCCTATTCTGAAAAGAATACTGCGAAATCACAAGCAGCCACCATAAAATCTGGCTTTACCATACCAAAAAAGACCAATATATCTCATCCACCAAAGAAATCTGCTGAGCATGAATGTTCTGCAGAACAGACTTCTGTGCCAAACTCTAAATTTGTAACATCTACCACATCCAGCATGAACACTTCTAGTTCTCACCCAACAGACAGGCCTGGTGAGCATGCACCTAAGAACAAGAAAATCTTTCAGAAGTTTGCACCAACCTTGGCATCTGCAAAATCTTCAGCTACTAAGAAAACTGACAAGAACATTTTGAAATGTAATCAAGATGAAGGAAACAACTTTGCAAATACATCAGGATCTGAAGAATCTTCAACTACATCTCGAAGAAACTTTTTTGAACACCTCAGTCAAGAGCTTCAGCATGCTGCCCAGTCATCCTTTGTGGAACTGCAACGAGCAGCTAAAGAGGCAGGAAAAGAAATTGTGAATAGATGGCCAGTTTGCTGCTTACATGAGTTGGAGGCATCAAGCTACAAAGAAGGCTGCTGTGCAGCAGACCTTTATCCAAATGATGCCCCACCTCTGATTCCAGTGAAGATTTGTGGAGATGGGAATTGTTTGTCACGGAGCGCCTCTTTGCTTGCTTTTGGCAATGAAGACCAGCATGTAGAAATGAGAGTCCGCATGACAATTGAATTGGCTGTCAATGAAGAATTCTACCTTTCAGATGAAAATCTGAAAGATCCAGATACTTCAATGGTTATTCCTTGGTCTAAGCACTATGCAACCTACAGTGAGGAATTAGAGGATGAGAAGTTGGAACCAGGGACAATCAGGGACATCTTTCACAAGGAAGTTTTGAAAAGCATTTTGCCTGGTAGATACCTGGGAATGTGGTTTCTGCATGCAATTTCAAGCATTCTCTGCAATCCTATCCAGTCCATTTATCCACAGTATGGGGGTCACACTGTAGAGTCAGGTCGGATAGATGCATCCGCTACTGGTAACCTGGAACCCAGTACTACCTGTCGCAGGGTCGAATTGCTGGCGACTAAACCAGCAACCCCACCAGTCCTCTCAGGAGGATGGTGAGGAGGGTGGCTAGAAACCCTGGTGGAAATAAATTAGATCCATCAAAGGGCGCCAGCTCTGGAGAGCTACCCGCGGCCATCTAGCTAAGGGAGTAAACCCTGACAGTAAATCCGGTGTGGGGCCCCTAAGGCGGTTGGATGGCAAACTTTGTCACTTTCTGGCAGCTCCTGCGGCCGCGTTGGCACCAAAACGTAACAGCCCTGCTGTTCCTTTGGATCTGTCAACGAGGTGGAGAGGGGGGACAAGTTGCATGGGCAACAGCCTGTCTTCCATATTACACTGCCCAGGCTTACATCCGTCCATTCATCCACAAACACTCTGCACCTACGACCTGGAGAGGACACTCCAGCCTCGCTACTAACACTAGTGTCGGCACAACACGGGAAGCAACAGATACCGGTGATAAGTCATTGCTCAACTGGCGTAGAGCTGACGCCAGGGGTTGCTTTTGACGGTGGGAGAGACCTTCGTGTCTTACTGGACAGCTACCGCCCACCTAAGCTGGGCAGCCCCCAGCCAGTTAGGTGCTGTCTCGCCACGACCTGCCTTCTTCATTGGGTGCATGAAGATTAGGAGAAAATCTGACAAGCAGGTCGTTAATTACCGCACCAAACAAAAAGAAAAATTCAAATTCAAGAAATGGATCAGGAAAAGGATCAGCAGTGAAACTGGGCTGTTGGAATGTCCGAACAATGATGCCTGGGCTCTCCCAAGATCTGCAAGACATCAGCGACGCCAGAAAAACCACCGTCATAAATAGCGAACTAAAGAGGCTCGATGTGGACATTGCCACTCTGCAGGAAACACGGCTGGCTGACTCAGGAACACTAAAGGAAAGGGACTACACCTTCTTCTGGCAAGGAAAGAGTTCTGATGCCCCAAGAAAGCACGGAGTAGGCTTTGCAGTAAGGAACAGCCTGCTGAACATGATTGAACCAGGCAGCGGCGGTTCAGAACGACTCTTGACTCTCCGCCTCAACACCACCGAAGGCTATGTCACTCTCATCAGCGTTTATGCCCCAACTCTGTCCGCCTCTCCAGACACCAAGGATGAGTTCTACGAAAATCTTGCATCAACCATAAGGAACATCCCCAGGACAGAACAACTTGTTCTCCTAGGCGACTTCAACGCCAGAGTGGGTGCAGACAATGACTCATGGCCCTTCTGCCTCGGTTCCTTTGGAGTGGGGAAAATGAATGAGAATGGACAGCGACTGCTTGAGCTTTGCGCCTGCCATGAACTGTGCATCGCCAACTCCTTCTTCAAGACGAAGCCTCAGCACAAAGTCTCCTGGAGGCATCCCCGCTCAAAACATTGGCACCAACTGGATTTGATCCTAGTAAGATGTGCCACTATCAAAAACGTTCTCCACACTCGCTCTTATCACAGCGCAGACTGCGACACAGACCACTCTCTGGTATGTTGCAAGATCAGGCTACAACTAAAGAAGTTCCACTGCTCAAAGAAACAAGGGAACCCTCGCATTGACGTCAGCAAGATGTCTCAGCCAGATCTTGTAGAACAGTTCGCAAAGGCCTTTAAGAGAGAATACGATGCATTGCAGCCCAGAGACTCTGCCACTGAGAGATGGGAAACGCTACGAGACACCATGCACCGCATTGCTATGGCCACCTTTGGGAAGAAAACTGTGAAGTCCCACGACTGGTTTGAGGCCAAATCATCAGAGATGACTCCCACTGTTGAGGCCAAGCGTGCCGCACTCACCAAGTATAAGCGGTCACCCAGTGAGAAGAACCTGCAAATCCTCAGGGCTGCCAGAAGTAAGGTTCAGCTTAACGCCAGGCACTGCGCAAATGAGTACTGGACAGAGCTCAGCGAAGAGATACAGAGTGCTGCTGAAAGAGGCAACATCCGAGGAATGTATGATGGCATCAAGAAGGCACTGGGACCAACACAGAGCAAGATCGCCCCCCTCAAATCCTTCACTGGGGAAGTAATCAGCAATCCTAGCCAACAGATGGAAAGATGGGCGGAACACTACTCCGACCTCTACTCCACACAGAACATGGTGTCCCCCTTAGCCCTCGATGCCATCAAGTGCATGCCGGTAATGGAAGAACTTGACGCAGAGCCAACTGCGGACGAACTCAGCAAGGCCATTGATAGCCTGGCATCGAGGAAGGCACCTGGCAACGACGGAATTCCCCCAGACCTTATGAAGCACTGCAAGACTTCTCTTCTGCACCCTTTGCACGCAGTTCTCTGTCAGTGCTGGAATGAGGGAGCTGTACCACAGGACATGAGGGATGTCAAGATCGTCACCCTGTACAAAAACAAGGGCGAAAGGAGTGACTGCAACAACTACAGAGGTATCTCGCTCCTCAGCATTGTTGGCAAAGTCTATGCTCGGGTCCTCTTAATCCGCCTGCAGAAACTAGCTGAACACGTCTACCCGGAATCACAGTGTGGTTTTCGAGCAGAGAGATCCACGGTAGACATGGTCTTCTCCCTTCGCCAAATCCAGGAGAAGTGCCAAGAGCAGCGGATGCCCCTGTATGTGGCATTCATTGACCTCACCAAGGCCTTTGACCTAGTCAGCAGAGATGGCCTTTTCAGGGCTCTCCAAAAAATCGGCTGCCCCCCCAAACTGCACAGCTTAATTGAGTCCTTCCACTCAAACATGAAAGGGATGGTGCAGTTCAACGGAAACCTCTCCAAGCCCTTCGATGTACGCAGCGGTTGAAACAAGACTGCGTCCTGGCCCCAACCCTCTTTGGAATCTTCTTCGCTCTCCTCCTGAGGCATGCGTTCAGCACAGCGCAAGAAGGGATCCACCTGCGGACCAGATCAGATGGCAGGCTCTTCAACCTTGCCCGCCTCAGAGCAAGGACAAAGGTCCGTGAAGCCCTCATCAGAGACATGCTATTTGCCGACGATGCCGCAGTTGTGACCCATACTCAGCGGGACTTGCAGTCTCTAATGGACCGCTTCTCCCAGGCCTGCAAAGATTTTGGTCTGACCATCAGTCTTAAGAAGACAAACGTCCTGGGCCAAGACACGCCATCTCCACCATCCATCACCATTGATGACTACGAGCTTGAAGCCATCCATCAATTCACATATCTTGGGTCCACCATCACCGATAACCTCTCCCTTGACACAGAGATCGACAAGAGGATCGGGAAGGCAGCCACAACACTAGCCCACCTCACACAAAGGGTGTGGACAAATCCCAAGCTGACCACAAAGACAAAGATGGCTGTATACAACGCCTGTGTCCTCAGCACCTTGCTGTATGGCAGCGAGGTATGGACCACGCATGCTCATCAGGAGAAAAGGCTCAATACCTTCCACCTGAGAAGCCTACGGCGCATACTTGGCATTTCCTGGCAAGACAAGGTGACCAACACCGAAGTCCTAACCTGCGCTGGCCTCCCAACCATGCATACCATGCTGAGACAGCGTCGGCTGCGCTGGTTGGGCCACGTTCGCCGCATGGAAGATGGTCGCATCCCAAAAGACATCCTTTATGGTGAGCTTGCCACAGGGCAGAGAAACATTGGCCGCCCACAGCTGAGATACAAAGACGTTTGCAAGCGTGACATGAAGGCGCTTGAGATCAACACTGAGTCCTGGGAGGACCTCGCAGACGACCGCAACAGCTGGAGAACTACTCTCAAGAAACAGCTGCGGATTGGTGAGGACAAACTGTCAGCTGCTGCAGCAGAAAAGCGAGTTCGCAGAAAAGGGATGACAGCCAACAGACCAGCATCAGCATACACATGCGACCGCTGCGACAGAGACTGCCTCTCTCGCATTGGTCTGTACAGTCACAGGCGACGCTGCTTGGACCAAGCAGACAGCCCATCTAGACATTAGAACGGATGTACTTTGTCCATGGTCAGTCATGACCGAAGGAGGCCTACTACTGGGGGTCACACTGTGAGAAAGCACCTACAGCGTAAGATTTGTCCCCGAATATATGAATATGATAGCCAAACAAGTCGCCTACCAGCAATCATGTGGACTCGCATCTATGGCAAAGACCTTCCTGAAAACAAATGGGAACCCAACCATTTTGTGGTTTGCTTGCCTGGGAGGAAAGTTCATCCATCAGCAAAAAGGAAAGCTCCACAAGACATCCGAGATTTCTTTGCAAAGAAAGCCAAGCAGTAAATGTGCATTCATTGATTCAGTGCCACCATTGACTCCCTCCTCCTCAGATGTCTCCATCTTCAGTTTGAAATCCTTTTGTGCATATTGTATACATGTACATTGTATTTCCCTAATTTTGTCAACTCCAACTACATAATTATGTACAGTATCTATCAATGACAGATAGTGTCATCACTTTAGGTGCATCTGCCTGACTGCACTGCTCATCACATGCTTTTGATCCATGACTGCTGAAGCCAGTGAAAATAATTTATGCATGGGACTTTGAGAAATTAAGCTTTTCATTTATCAGAGTCTGGTAATAGTCTGCCTGCTGCTTCCATCACCTGCTTCCATCACCTGCTTCCATCACCTGCTCACTTGTTGAGGAATGGTCAGTACAATCTGTTCACTTGAATTCTGATTCTGCATTGTACAGTTTCTGTAAACAGGTGAATTGTAATATTACAGTACTGAAAAGGTATCCGTTTTCTCATTGCAGTAAAGTTTCTTGATATTTTAGACTGCATTTTGACATTTTATTGTACATTATTTACTGTGGTTTCAAGATCCACACTTAAGTTCTTAATATTTTTGTGCGAATTGGTTTTGAATGGCGCTACAGACCCGATAATGAAGAGTCGTGGAATAGCCTGACGCTCCAGAAAATGTTCAGTATTGGAAAAATTTTGGAAAATCACCCATGCAGAAGGGTTCAGGGGATAGTGTTGAGCAGTGGCAATTCTGCATGCTGTCATCTATCAGGGAAATATGTATGGCAGAAGGGTTCAGGGGATAGTGCTGAGCAGTGGCAATTCTGCATGCTGTCATCTATCAGGGAAATATGTATGGCAGAAGGGTTCAGGGGATAGTGCTGAGCAGTGGCAATTCTGCATGCTGTCATCTATTCTGCATGCTGTCATCTATCAGGGAAATATGTATGGCAGAGGGGTTCAGGGGATAGTGCTGAGCTAGAACTCGTATCTGTTGAGGTGTAATATGATTTTATGACTGTTTCACCACAATGGAAACATATTAGAAAAGAGTTCACTAAAATTGTCCAGTTAATAGAAAACATACACATAGTTAAGAATATATGAGTGTATCATGGCAAAATGAGTTTTGATGGAAAAACAACAACAGAAGAAAGGGAAGAAAAAGGAAAAGAAATAAAAAGAAGTGATTTGACAAAAGGCCAATGAAGGACGTGCATAGCACCATAAAGGAAAAAAAGAAAAAGACAAGTTGCTCTATATACCTGCATAGTGAGGTCCATTGAAAAAAGTTCCTTCTCTGCTCTCTGTATTATGTGCTGATCATAAAATGCTAAAGACTTTGTTTGTTTAAGCACTCTATAAATCATCACTTATTATTCATTCTTGTGTGTTGGTTGCAGTCGTCTGAAGCCCATCACACTGCCAAGTGCACAAAAGTTGCGTGACTTTGTCAACAACACGTTAATGGACATTCTGTTCTACACCAGTCCAGCCTACTGCCAGTTGGTACCATCCCAGTGTTGTTGCGTATTCGTTCATTTCATTCATACAGCTCTATCACATAGGGGCACTTAAACATAATTACATAGGTATTTGTGTACATGCGCATATGGGCATGAAGGCACTCATGCACAAATACACACACATGCCCACACTTACACTTTCACACTGTCACAGAAAAAAAATATGTGCACACACATGTGCATGCACATTGCACACGCTCACAGATGTATGCTTACAAACATACACTCACACACACACATGCACACACTCACACACTCACACACACTCTCTCTCTCTCTCTCTCACACACACACACACACACACACACACACACACACACACACACACACACACACACACACACACACACACACACACACACACACACACACATTTGCAGACACAAACACAAATACTGTACAATAAACAGACTCAGCTTCAACTTGAAGAGGAAAAAAATCAGGACAGACATTTGTTGACAAATCATTTTCGTCTGTTTTTTTCAGAAAATCTGTGACACAGTGGGTCAGGAAATGAACCGACTATTCCAGATGTTTCTTGCCCGTAACCCTACTTTCAGCGGGGAGGTGTCAGTTGCAGGACATAGTCTTGGTATGTTGTGATGATTTGTTGATGTAAGCCATATTGCTCACATTCTACATCTTTGTCACATCCACTGATCATTAGTGACTGATCTAAGAGCTTATCAGACAGTGCTGCTTTTGTAAGGAACTGTGGTGAATGTGGTAGTCAAGCGGGAAGGATGTCAGACATCAGTCGGAAGATCTGGGGTTTGATCCTTGTTGGATATCTCTCACCTGGTGGGGAAAGGGTGAAAATTTTTCCGACCTCTTAGGTTGACCATTTGTGAAAACCTGTTAGTGCCTTAATCCCTTTGTATGTATTTTCATACAGAACATTAAGTATGGATGTTAAAGATCCTTTAAGCCATGTGTGTATCCAAAGGCTTATGGAAACATGAAAACACTCAGCGTGCACATCCACCAAAGGCAGAGTATGCAGACTGTGCAGCAAGCTCTGATGCACAGCACTCATATAAAGCATGAATCATATAAAGCATGAATTGCATTAAAGATAAAGTGCTCTATTGTTGGACGTGTGAGTGTGTAGATAGAGCATATATTTTCATTCTTATGTATATGAGTGCATTTGCATGTGTTGCGGCTCATTGTTTGATTTTTACGAGTTTTAAGATTTCTTATGTGATGATCTTGCAGGTTCTTCTATTTTATTTGATCTGCTGCTGCACCAACGAGAACCCACAGAAGCAAGAAATGTCAACCACTTCAACCAGTGTTCTGATAACCCCAACATCAGCAGTGAATCTCCGGTACGCTGCCATTGTACTTCTGTGGTCTGTTTGGATTCACCTGAAACCTTACTCATTTTTGGTAATGTTGTAAGCAAGTGCAAGACATGGGGCCCATGAGAAGAGATGTTAAATCTTTTCCTGATAAATTGAATAATTCATCAGCAGTTTTCTGTTATCTTGAATAATCCATCAACAGTTTTCTGTTATCTTGAATAATCCATCAACAGTGTTCTGTTATCTTGAATAATCCATAGCAGTTTTCTGTTATCTTGAATAATCCATCAGCAGTTTTCTGTTATCTTGAATAATCCATCAGCAGTTTTCTGTTATCTTGAATAATCCATCAGCGGTTTTCTGTTATCTTGAATAATCCATCAGCAGTTTTCTGTTATCTTGAATAATCCATCAGCTGTTTTGTATTATCTTGAATAATCCATCAGCAGTTTTCTGTTATCTTGAATAATCCATCAGCTGTTTTGTATTATCTTTAGGTATTGTAGTCTCGCGAATGGTACCTATCAATGGTGCCCTCAGGATTCCCTGTGAAACTCTTATTATTTTTGTGAGTCATACACATTTATGTGTGGATGCGAATTTATTAATCATATTTCAAAAGAACAGCACTTAATTGTCATCAGCCACTTCAGACCAGTATCACTTCTGAACATTGAAGGGAAAATCGTTATGGTCATGGCAACAAGGTTGGCTAAATATTTCATAGAAAATGAGTACTTGGATGTGTCAGCCCAGAACGGAGGCATTCGAGGAGTGTCTGGCTGTGAAAAACATGCCACAATGATTTGGAAGCAATCTAAAGAGCTAAAGCAAAGAAAAGGGACCTTGATGGGCTGTGGCTCGATATGGGAAATGCATATGGATTTGTCCTGTGCCAAATAATTCAAATGGTTCTAAAGATGCATTTTGTCCCAAAGAGTATCCGAGAAATGCTGGAGAAATACTTATATGGCTTCTCAGTGCGGTTCTTCTTAAAGGAATTTACAACAGGTTGGATCAGTGTAGAATTGGCATGGCAGTGGGCAGTGCTGCTTTTCCAATATTGTTCGTATTGGCAGTGGAGGTTATTTTGAAGGCAGTAATGAGGAGTTCAGATCCAACAGATCTTGGAAATGTATATCAAACGCCTCCTCAGAAAGCTTTCATGGATGGATGACACAACAGTCCTTTTCACAGAGATGACGAAAGACACAAAATACTGGAGCATCAAAAATGTCCAATACCATGTCTTGTGTATTGGCAAGTAAAACCAGCTCTTCACTCAGCTGAAGAGTGTAGATATTCACATTTTGCATTTAGAAAATTGGCCAGGATGGACCAGAAACACTGTACTATGTCACGTCTCCAAAACAAGCATTCTGTAGTTTCTGCATGTGTATTGTGAAAATCACATCTATCAACGTCAGTAAGTTTCATCTTTTTCAAAGATGAGTCTGCTGCAGTAATCCGGTGTAGTAGTAGCCTTTACTGAAACCATTTAAAATTTGCATCAGATTTTTTTGTAAGTGATGAAATTTCACTTTCCAGTTTATATTGAAAGAAAGTGTACTTTCCCATTTGATATTTTCTTTTCATTTTTATAGTTGTGTGTTCTATTCAATATTTGTTTGTTTTTGTCATACTGGATTTACTATGTGACATTTGGGCTGCTGTTTTAACTCATTGCAGTGCCAGTCATTTTTATTATTCTTTATTTTTATTTGTTTGTGTACTCATATTTTTCTGTTTACCTATTAGACTGCATTCTTTTTTACAGGATAGTTACTTTGTTTCCCCTGAGGGGATGCCGGTGGCTTTTTCAGTATAAATAGTATCCCCACTTTCTGGAAATTCTGTGCAAGAAATTTTCTCTTTTCTGTCACTCTCTTTGTTTCTGGCTTGTTCCTTTGCTTTCTGTGTCATTTCTTCCTATCATTTTCTGCTTTGCTGGTCCATTCACCTGTATATGATCAATAAAGTTTAACATACTTTTTTCTTAAGATTGATAATTGGGCACATGTATTAAGTGCATTTTTGCTCTAGGGAGGTGAGATGTGCAAAAGCAATTTTAGGGAACTTAGGCCCATTTTTATGTATGTTTTGGTGTCCTTAGGTATACTTAAATTTGTATTCAGGTGTGTTTTTTAAATCCCCTGTGCGATAAATTCGATGGAATGGTCAACGCCAGGGGCATGTCCTTAGATTATGTGCGCAAATGCATTGATATGTGTACTTAATTTTCTTTTTTTTTCAGTTAAAATTGTGTATGTTTTGAAGCAATTATAGCCCTGATATGGTTCTATGTAGTCAGCTGGGCTTTAAACAACAATAACAATAAGTTCCGTTGTTGCTGTGGGATCTTTAATGTGTGCTGAGTGCATGCTGCAAGCAGGATCTCAGTTTTTCATGTCCTGAAGACTGGCAACTAAACCACAACTTAAGATCCAGTGGAAGAGAGAGGAAAGTCTGTGTAATCCATGTTTTGAATCTGGGTTTCTTGTATCCTAGCCAGATGTTTTAACCACTAGGCCACAGTCCAATGTTTGCTTTTTGTAAACACATTTTGATTTTACTTCATGCAGACATAAATATCTTTTTGTTAAAAACAAAATAATGAAATATGGATATCTTAAATGTGCATGGAATGTTAACTGATTCGTTGTGACTAATTCTGGTTTCAGGACAAAACTGTTACCCTGGACAGGGAGCCAAGCAAGACAGAAGAAACAGCAGCAGAACCAGAACTAACACTGGAACACTTGCTGGAAAAAGTTGGTCTCAAAGAAAAAACAGCTGTTTTTGAGCAGGAGCAGATTGATCTGGATGCTTTGGTGAGTTGGCTTTCAAAAGCACTGCCAGATGTCTAGCTGTAATCGTTCATGTGGTTGCTGTGTGTGTCTGTATATATACTATGTGTGTGTGTGCATGTGTGTTCAAGTGTACTTGTAAGTATATGTGCATGCTTGTAGGCATGTGTCTTTGTAGCCGGTGGATAGGTCATCTGTACAAAGGAGTTTACCTGTGTTGATGAACATGCATACTAAATCAAGTTTTACAGTTTTCTTTGAAGATGGTCATTGAGTAAATGCATTGCACAAGTGTTTGCCAGTTTCAGTCAGTGCACATCCCATGCATACTTTGTAACGTATATATCAACCTGAAGAATGTGTCAGTGAAGAGATGTTTGTCTTTTTTTTCAGTCCATATGTAGTGAGCAGGACCTGAAGGATCTGGGTTTGCCCATGGGGCCTCGCAGAAAACTGCAGCTCTTGCTCAGCGATGAAAAGAAAAAGAAGGTTAGTGTGATTTTTTGTTGACTTCATGTTCTGCTCTACCACATTTGCACTAATACTAAAAATTTGTCCTATCTTCTTTTCTGCTTTGTCTCAGAGGCGCTACTACACCATTTTTTCCGGCAACATACATTGCAAGTCCTGCTTATTCTGTCATTGTGTCTGCACCAGGAGTTTAAAAGAAGATACCGTATTCAGCTTGCCGTTCTTCTTCTTCCCAGTCTCCATGGCCAGGGCACATCTGGTGATGAACCTGGTTATTTTTTTTTCCAGTTTTCACTGGTTGGAGCTTAGTGGTCAAAGAAGGTGTAGTAGCCAGTAGCTTTCCTCCTGCATCTCATGGCAGGGGGACCTCCATTAGTTAAGAGTGGATGCTGTTGATGTATAGGACCCAGCCATGAAGCGACACACTGGAGGAACCCTGCACTGCCACTGGGTACTTTCATGATTCAGCAATGCCTGACTTGTTTAAACGTATGTAGATGTCAGCTGCTTCATCCTCTTCTGATGATGGTGATGTTTAGATCTTGTAATAACTGAATTAAAAGATTAGCCTGCATTTTAAAACTGACTTTTTTTTGGATGGAGACATAACTCTGGTATTGTAACAAAATAATGAATCCAGTCCACTCCTTTGAGCAACTGCCTCCATGAATCAAACATGGATAACATTGGCATGAAGATATTATTGCCCCAGGAACAGAAGTGATGGGGGAAAGAACTGGTATCACCATAAGAACAAAGCATGAAGGGCATCAGAATCTGAATCATTCTGAAACTTTTCACAGTGCTTTTGACAGTGAAGCTATGAAATTATGTTTCAGTTTGAGACTGAAAGAAATGGGGCTGACTGTGTTGATACATAAAATTTTCCAGTGTTTCCTCTTTGTTTGAGTGATTGACATTTAATGGATCAATTAATTTTTAGTATTTATGCACATCACATTGATGTCAATTAGATTGATTTATAATATTTATGCATATCATTCCATTTGGTCCCTTTTTATCCACTGGACGAGGCGGCAGGGAAGTTTTAGTCTTTTTGTTATTATCCGTTGTTTGGTGTCTGTTTGTGATTGTGCATTCGCGCTTGACAAAGGCCGGTTGGCCGAAAATTTGCGCTTGTCTTGTCTTGTTGTATTGAATACGCGTTCTTTTTGGTTTACTTGTTCTTCTGGTTCCTGTTTGCTTGGACGCGGGCAGTCGCGCTTATTTTGGATCTCATATCATATTGTTATCAAATGTATTGGTTTTTAATAATATTTTTAATGGATCAATTAATTTTTCAGTATTTATGCACATCACGTTGATGTCAATTAGAATGATTTATAATATTTATGCACATCATATTGTTGTCAAATGTATTGGTTTTTAATACTATTTATGCCTGTCATATTGTTATCAAATATTATGAATGATTTATTATCGATAGCATTTACAGTAAACAGATTTTTGTAATTTTCATATTATTCTTGTTTAGTGAACAGGAGTCATTGACTGCAGAGAATCTGATAGTTTTTTTGTTGCTGCTTATTTATTTTCTTGTTGTCATTGTTGTTAATGTTGTAATGGTTGATTATATCAGTTTTTATAGCAAAAATTGCATTGTTTGCAGCCAGTAAATTGCCTTCTCTTCAAATGCTATTCATTTTAAGAAATTGAGACCTTTTCTTTTATTTTTTTAAAACTTTTTTTAAAAAAAGATGTTATCATAAACATGGGAATTTTTTTATGTAGGCATTCCAATTTTTGTTGGATGGGTGTTTGCACATTGTTACGTTGTTTTACTCAAACTGTGCAGATGGCATATTGCTGAAAAGCCTCCTTATTCCATCTTCAGTAGATGTGTGTGCTGGGCGTTTTCATGTTTCTATAATCCACTGGACAGTGACATGACTTACAAGATCTTAAACATGCATACTTGATGTTCTGTGTGCACATACACATGAAGAGAATTTAGGCACCAACAGGTCTGCACATTTGTTGACGGCAACCCGCTTGGTCTTCACGGCAATGAAGTAGTTGACAGAGCAGCTAAGCAAGGCGCGCAGAATTCTGATAATTCTATAGAATTATATGTTCGTACTTCCGTAAAAGAAGCTTGCAACTTGCTCGAATCAACCTCATGGTCTCGATTTTATGAACATTTAAATGAACAGTTTGTGTCACAACAAATGATAAAACTTACCGTTCAAAACGTATGTAAAAAATTGCAGTCTTCTTCCATGTATCATTTGAGATCGATTGTTGCTGTTCGTTTTCGTATTCAGCTAAACGCATTGAAAACAAAATATTGTAAAAATGTCAAGTGTATTTGCGGCGAACAGTTCACACTGTTTCACTGCTTATTCTACTGCTACGTTCCTTTTTACCGAAAATGTTTACTCAAGAAAAGTATTCTGAAACTGATTTCCAAAAAGTTACATCAGATCAATCTTTATTAGTTAAAATTTCAGAATCATTAGTTCACAGTCCTGTTAACGCATTACTTTAACTTTATGCGGTTTGTGTATTAGTGTTACAATTTCCATTCATATTGTTGAAGTTAATTGTTAGAGTTAAGTTTTCGTTCCATATTCCTGTTCTCCCACCTATTTATGTCTGCCCCAATCCAACCGGCTTAACTATCGTTCTACATTTTATTAATTATTTATTCCTTCCCCCCCCCCCCCCTTCCCTGTCTAATATCACTTATAGTGAAAAGACGTTAAATCAAAGAACGAACACTTGTTGACCTGGGAGATTAGAAAAATCTCCACTGTTTACCCACCAGGCAGGATCACACCCCAGACCTTTCGTTTGGAAGTCTGACATCTTACCCACTTGTCTACCATGCTCATCATGCATTAAATAAATTCATCAAAATTTCAAGAAGTTGGTCCAAAATGGGTAATTTTTAATTTGTTTTATTTTCTGTTGTATCGTCTTTGAGGCTGTCTCGGTGAAATGATCTTTATGTTACTTGTTCTTGTATTCTGTCACACTGTTATACTCTGACTCATACTGTTGCAGGATGCATGTCACAAGTTCACAATGGCTACCATTGTCAGGTTTTAATGTGACCGTTGGTTTTGTTTCCTTGTGCATTATAGATAGCATTTATGAATGGTTGCTGTACAAATTGTTCACAGGAAAGGAAAATGAGACAGGACTTGCGGGAGGAGATACGTAAAGAGTTTGAAGACAAGCTGATTGTGAAAAACTTAACACCTGCCACTGTGTCACCAGATAGGAGGGAGATGTGAGTTGGCAAATGTTACTGTGACAAAAACTGTGACAAAATGAAGTTTTGCTTTTTCAATGAAAAGGGAAAATGCTAATCAAAATACAAAGAAAACAGAAGAATTCATTTGTCTGCATTAATTTCTGAGACAAATACATGTTACTATTTGGATCAGTCTGAGACAAATACGTGTTACTATTTGGATCAGTCTGAGATAAATACATGTTACTATTTCGATCGATCTGACATAAACACATGTTACTTTTTTGGATCAGTATTCACACTTGTGAAAAATGGGAACTGAAATACATGTTACTTTTTTGGATCAGTATTCACACTTGAAAAATGGCAACTGAAATACATGTTACCTTTTTGGATCAGTATTCACACTCCTGAAAAATGGCAACTGAAATAACCATTTCATAACAGATTTATATTATACTTCAGAATGGCGTAGATTTGATTTCTGAAGAATTCATTTATGGAAAAATCTCAAAAAATCCCCAACATTAGGGTCATGTGTATTTTCCCAGTGTAGTTCAAAGCAATGCCATTCAATGATCAGTGATAGTCACATGCAGCATCTTATCTACTGACTTGCATTGTTCTATATGATAAAAAAAATGCAGGTAAATATTCTGCCCATAACCTGAGTAGCCATAAGGGATCATGGTATTTGAGACCTCAACTTCTCTCAAGGCCAGCATTATGAAGACAGTGCCCATTTCTCACTGAGGTGGGTGCTGACATAAAAACTGAAGCAAATCAAACAGTCAAAATCTCTCATTTACTGTTATACTTAATAAGAAGAAGAAAAAGAAGAAGAAGAAAAAGAAGAAGAAGAAGTAGAAGAAAAAGAGTGATAGTGATAATCACTCCCAACACCAGTGTCCTTTTCTTTCTTTTTTTTTTCTCCCTAATCTGTTATTTTCTACATCTTGCTCCCTCCTCCTCTCTGTCTCTCCTTAATCTAATATCTCCCTAAATCCCCCCCATCCCCCCCTTGTGGGGATGCTGGGGGTTCCTTCAATATAAATAGTATCCCCACCTTCTGGAAATTCTGTGCTGGAAATTTCCTCTTTTCTCTCACTCTCTTTGTTTCTACCTTGTTCCTTTTCTTTCTGTCATTTCTACCTATCATATCTGCCTTAACGATCCATTCACCTGTATGAGGTCTTACATACTTTTTCTTAGGATGGATAATTGGGTACATGTATTAAGTGCATTTTTGGCTCTAGGGAGGCGAGATATGCGAAAGCAATTTTAGGTAACATGCCTGATTTTATGTATGTTTTGGTGTCCTCAGGTATGCTGATATATGTATTCAGGTGTGTTTTTTAAATCCCCATACAATAAATTGGATGCAGTGGTCATTGCCAGGGGCATGTCCTTAGAGTATGTGCGCGAATGCATTGTTATGTGTACTTAATTTTCTTTTCTTTTTTTTCCTGTTGAAGTTTTGTTTGTTTTGAAGCAGTTATAGCCCTGATGTGGCTCTACGCATTCAGCTGGGCTTTAAACAACAATAATAACAACAACAACATCTCCCTAAATCTCACTTCCTTCACTCTGGTTTCCAGTGAAAACACTTTTGTCACGCAGGTGTCTGGCTATCAGTAACAAATGAATGCCAGCTAACAGGAACAGTATTTTGAGGTTTTAGAAAAACCTTCAGCTTGTAAACTGTAATACTCGATTCACAAAATTTAAGCAACTTCACTCATCAGATCCTACGTCACTGAATGAAAACAAAAGGAACTACTCAGGTGGATCACACTCTTCTGAAGGACATGTATTTTGCGGTGTTTCCTAAGGTTCAGTCTTAGGACCTGTTCTTTTTGCTGTATTCATGAACAATCGGGCGCTTTATGTATCTAATACTACAGTCATCTGCAACATGTTTGTGGATGACAGGACAATCACAAAATAAATATAGTGACAAACAACTTTCGCTTCTATTAGAGGAAAACCTAAATGAAATATCTGAACCAACATTGCCTTGATTATATTCTGTGTGCACATACGTATGAGAATAGAGAATTCTTGATGTTCTGAATGCACATACATACATAGACACTAACAGGTCTGCATATACGTTGACCTGGGAGATTAGAAAAATCTCCACTGTTTACATATCACAAATTAAGCGTATCATCATCAAGTGCCCTGCCACATGGTGTTGGTGATCATGGCCTTCCATATGCATCTATCCCTTGTTGCTGCAAGCACATCTTCCACCCTGTCTGTCCTCAGCCACTCTGCTAGTCCGTCCAATATTTTCTCCCTGGGTCTACCTGGTGCTATCTTTCCCTCCAGCTTTCCTGTTATGACCAGATGCTCTAATTTCCCTTTCTTCATAAAATGGCTATAAATGTTACCTGTCTTTTCCTAATCTTCCTGAATGATCTTCTTGTGTCTGCCTCCATCAAGACTATCTCGTTTGTTTTCTTTGCTGTCCATGAAATCTCAACATTCTTCTTAGAAACCACATCTTGGCTGCATATGCAAGTGCCTGTTGTATGTTATCAATGATCCATTGTCTGTTGGACATTATGAATGATCACAATGATTACCTGGCAAGATCACATTGACTGTGTATATAATACTTTCTCCAGAAATGTGTACATGCTCTCTAAGTTAAAATTTTTATCAGATAATATCAGATCTAGATTTCTGTCTGCCTGTCTGTCTGTCTGCCTGTCTGTCTGTCTCTGTCTCTCTCTCTCTCAATCTCTCTCTCTCTCCCTCTGATCATCGTCTGATCGTCTGTCTGTTTCTGTCTGCCTATCTATCTCCACTCTCTCTCTCACACCCTTCCTCCCCCTTTTCGCTTTCCCTTTTCCTTTTCCTTTCTACCACCCCTTTCTCTCTCTTAATTTGCTGTGCTGTGTTTTGTTTTAAGGCGTAGGTGTTCCAGCATTTCTGTCAACTATATTTGCGGTCTGGAGGGCACAGGTCAGCCCTTTGTCCAATACCACCAGCTGGAGTTTTCCCCAACCTGTCTTTTTGCCCTGGGCTCCCCTATCGGAATCTTCCTCTCCATTCGTGGCGTCGAGCATGTTGGAGAGAACTTCAAGCTGCCTACGTGTCCCCGCTTTTTGAACATCTTTCACCCGGTATGTTTCTTTATTTGTCTCTGGTCTGTTCACTCTCTGTTTTTCTGTCTTTCTTTTCTTTCTCAACTGTTTTGCAAAGGCCACTGGCCAGTTGCAAATAAATTATTTTGTCCGTTTTATATTTGTTTTTGTCTCCCGCTTGTTCTCTGTTTTGAAGTGTCTTTGACCCGGTTTGTCTCTGTCTGTGTATTTGTGGGGCAAGTTTTAGTTTGTTTCTGTGTGTGCTGTGTGTTCTGTTTGTATGTATGTGGATGTGTGTGTCTGTGTGTTTATAAGGAAAGGTATTACTGTATATTTGTAAAAAGAATATATATTAAACCTTACAGTGCCTCTGACTATGTATTTGGTTGGAGAAAACATCTCTGTGCAGTGCCACTGACCAAATCAGCCAGAGTTTATTTAGCAGGAAAACTTGAACAGTTACAGTGACATGTCAGATATGAGTGAAAACTTCAGCATTCCTTCTTTTGATAGGTACTCATTAGGTATGTGTGACCTTTTATAGTCTTTTCTCCCTGTGTGATAGAAAATGTGACCAGTGGAAACCACAATTCCCAGCACTCGCTTACAAAATTCAACTTTTACGGTCAAAGAAGTACCAAATCTCATTACTTGAGGTGCTGAGTCAGATCTTGAGCTTGTTGGTTCACTCAGTGGCTGGGAAAGTGCTGACGATCTGGTGGGTGCAGACAGACATTTTGATGTTGATGTCACAAGTGAGACTTGACCCACATGAAAGTGAGCATCCTTCACTACTTGTTCGCCAAGTGACAAACGGAAAGTACAGCTGCTAGTGTAGCCTGTTGCCTTCAAGCAAGACATGCTAAGAAGAATCTGAATATCAAAATCTAACTGTAATTATGGAAAGAAAGTATACACTGACTTTCATTAGCTCTCTCGGCAAGAGAGGGTGTGTTAAGGGGACATGACAGAGGGAAAAGGCTGAGGTGTGTGTAGGCCTACAGCATTTTACTTTGTAGTGGGACGTCCTCTGATTGTGTCTTTAGACAGTTTCGCATTTTGTTTAGGGATTCACTGCACTAGGACAGTTCCATATGCGCTCTACCCAAATCTTCCAGCAGTGATCTAACATACCCCCACGGGGATGCCGGGGGCTCCATCAGTATAAATAGTATCCCCATCTTCTGGAAATTCTGTGCAAGAAATTTCCTCTTTTCTGGCACTTGCTTTGTTTCTGTCTAGTTCCTTTGCTTTCTGTCATTGCTTCCTATCGTTTTCTGCCTTAATGATCCATTCACCTGTATGTGTTCGATGAAGTCTTACTTTTTCTTAGGATGGATAATTGGGTGCAGTTTTGGCTCTAGGGAGGCGAGATATGCGAAAGCAATTTAAGGTAATTTATGGCAATTTCTATATATTTTTTGGTGTCCTTAGGTATGCTTAAATTTGTATTCAGGTGTTTTTTAAATCCCTACTATGATAAATTGGATAGAGTGGTCAGCACCAGGGGCTTGTCCTTAGATTATGTGTGGGAATACACTGATATTTGTACTTAATTTTCTTTTCTTTGTTTGTTTTTCTGTTGAAGATTTGTGTGTTTTGAAGTGGTTATAGTCCTGATATGGCTCTATGCAGTCGGCTGGGCTTTAAAAAACAATAACAGTAACGATAACAGTTATCTAACAGACTCTGGTGTCAGCATACCCACGTGGTGACTTCCCAAAAAACTTGGAAAGTGCATTGTGCCGTGTTTCAGGCTGTAACTCATAACAATAGACAACCAGAACCATTGAATCAAATGACTCTTATGCTTATGTTTTGATATTGTGTTATTTGTCAGAGAACCAGATCCTTCATCCAGATCACCATTTGCAATGCAACCCCCAAAAAAAAAACACCCAAAAACAAAAAAAACCAGAAAGAATGTGTAACATGTACTGGTGTAATGGTAGTGTGTACTAGGTGTTGATAAGCATACACATGTGCATATTTGGTAATTGACAGTTACACACTACAAGAGCCTAGTGTCCTAAACGAAAAGAATTATTTGGGGTTTTTTCTTATAATTTTTACTTTTTGTTTTCACGTTTTATTTTTAAATAGCACAAATTATAATTGATTTTGATGTAATTTGAAAGCGTTAAGTATGTTGAACCAGAAAATGTGTAATTTTATAGGGTTTTTTTGGCTGGATGAAGAAATTTTTTTTTTTTCTTTAAGTCAGAATGTTCAACATTTCTTGGTTCAGGGGGAGTAACCTCTTTTCTAATACATTGGCACAGAAAGGGTTTAAGAAATAGCGGCATAGACTGTGTAACTTGTGGTAGAAACTCAAGACCTTGTCAGTCAGTTGGCTTTTTGCACATGATTTTTTGTACCTTCCATTTGCAGCATTTGTGCTGTTGTTTAATATGGAATCGTGTGAATGACTTAATGTTGTCTTGAACAAATTGAAAATGAAATGTGTGCATATGTGTGTGTTTTAGAATTCAGAATGATGATGAACAATGTGCATTTGTTTTTGTGTGTGTGTGTATGTGTGTGTGTGTGTGTGTGTGCGTACTTGTCTGTCTGTCTGCATGAAGCACTCGTGTAACAGTGATTAGAGCATTAATTCGCTTGTATGATCGACTCTAAGACTTTCTGTATTGTGTCACTGTGAGTGTGGAGGACGTACATGCATTGTGTATATGTATGTATGATCAGGTCATTGTATTCATGAATGTATGATTGTGTGTGTGTGTATGTGTGTGTGTGTGTGTGTGTGTGTGTGTGTGTGTGCACGCAGAACAAACATAATTTATTGTCTTCAGT
Organism: Monoplex corrugatus; assembly: GCA_030674185.1. Taxonomy (NCBI): domain Eukaryota; kingdom Metazoa; phylum Mollusca; class Gastropoda; order Littorinimorpha; family Ranellidae; genus Monoplex; species Monoplex corrugatus. The sequence goes on from CM060309.1 coordinate 29,472,867, forward strand.
GTTCAGTTGTGTGTTAATTGTAATCATCTTCCAATGTAATTATTTGTTTCATGCCCTGATGATGATGATGATGTCATGGACCACTGTAGTTTGACCCTGTTGTAAGTATTGTTACCTATTTCTTTTGTGTAATTGAGGAAAGTGTGTATGTGTGTGTATTTGTGTGTGTGTGTGTGTGTGTGTGTGTGTGTGTGTGTGCGCGCGCGCACATGTGTGTATGTGTCAAATGATTCACCATTGATATCACATAACAACGCAGACAGGGTCACTTATGATGTCATATCAGTGGGATGGTCAGCCCCCTGAACCCCCCTCCCCATCACCATTCTCCAAACATGATCCCCCCAGACTAATATTTATTATATTCTCCATGTTTATAGAACTTTTTTTTTTACATTTTTATGGACATATTCTCACTGCTTATCAGTCAATCCTCAGATTCAAATCTTCTTCAGTTGATTTTTCTTTTTCAAATAGTTTTTTGTCATGCTCTGTTTGCTCTTTTATTTTTTGTGTTTTCATACGAGACAATCTTGATGGAGGCAGACACAAGAAGATCACTGAAAAGGAAGATTAGGAAAAGACAAGCAACATTTATAGGCCATTTTATGAGGAAAGGGGAATTAGAGCACCTGGTCACAACGGGAAAGCTGGAGGGAAAGAGAACACCAGGTAGACCCAGGGAGAAAATATTGGATGGACTTCCAGAGTGGCTGAGGACAGAGAGGGTGGAAGATGTGCTTGCGGTAACAAGGGATAGATGCATTTGGAGGGCCATGATCGCCAATGCCATGCTGCAGGGCACATGATGATGATACCTGTGTAATATGCACTAGATTTTGATCTGATTTTTGTTAACAGAAAGTCTAGCAAGAATATTCATGAAGTTTTCCATTTTAATGTTAGGTTTAAGAATTGTGTGTAGAATCATGTGTTCATCATACTCGGTGTATTCTTCCAAAACTTGTGGAATTTCTTCATTGTTTTCATTCAGATTTTTTTTTTTTATCTTCAAAATGGAAGAATTGAATTGACAGAATGTGTAACATTTTATGTTGTTTCCAAATTCTAGTGTTATGTAGTCACTGTATGGCCTGATCTTTATGCTGTAAATATTTCAGTATCCTTAGATCAATAAGCTGTAATCATATCTGTATTTTTAAAGTACCAAATAAGATGATCAGATCTAAGAAAGAAATCCAGCACACTTCTTCAGAACTTGAAGATTTGACGCTCGATCTTGCCAGACAAGTTTCAGGTCTTGTGCAGACATTTTTGGTAGAACTGTTTTACCCGTTGAATGTATCAACAGTAGATAGTCCAGGTCTCATAGTGATAGCCTACAGTTCAGCACTGAGGACTACTGTTTATATACACAACAGTGTGTATGGCAAATCTGTTACCATGGTCTTGCCCCAACCTCTTCATCAGAGATTCCAATCAGTAAGCCTGTTCTCTTGGGCCTGGTTGAGATCTGCTTTGTCACTTATGTATCAAGAGACCCATGGCTGCTCGCTGCATTGCTCATGTAGCAGAATCTGTCAACAGTTTTGATTTGCTGGTTGTGTACATATCATTAGATTATGTAAGTTACAGACATCATTCAAGAATGTGTATTGTAGGCACACAGTTCGGTAAGATTTAGTATGCAGGTCTACTGTTGAGTGTGTGTGTGTAAATTGTGTGTATGTATGTTGTCTGCATGTGTGTATGTATGTTGTCTGTGCGTGTGTGTGTGTGTGTATGTATGTATGTGTATGTGTGTTGCAGGCTTACCGATTGGAACCTCTGATCAACCCCACTTCTACTGCCTTTAAACCTGTCCTGGTACCTCATCACAAGGGCCGCAAAAGACTTCATTTAGGTCAGTGTCAGTAATATTTCCATCATTGATATATGCCTCGTTCTCCTACAAGCTGTTTAGCTCGTGTTATGACATATCGTTTCCAGGAGGATGCTTTATTTTCTAGCCTTTCTTTGTCTTTGCTATTTTGATCATGCATAGTTGAATTGACAGTTTTATTACACATCCTGTACCATGTCTGACTGATACAGTAGCGGGCAGTGCTTGGCTTACCTTCCTCATAACAATACTAGTCTGCACAGTGTGAAAATTGCAAATCTGTAGGTGCATAGTTCATGTCCTGTAACTTTCGTTTTTCCGGTTGCCATTTTTTCCTGTTCCTACACCTATTTCAGCTGACTGATTTTTCTCATTTTTGTTCATTTTTACCCCTCAAATCATTTGCATGCTTGTTCTTTTTTGGGTATGTCCTTCTGCAGAAAAAAGGCATATGCCCAAAAGTTGGGCAGCCAAGCTAAGGAGCTCATGGTTTTATTCGGTTCTGAACCCGTTTTCTTTGATAGCCCCTCTCTTTTGGAACTTGGGCCATTGCCTGTCCCTTCTTCTCTTTTCTCATTGGTCCACTTTCTTGTTTATTCCTTTCATTGTTCTCTTTCTCCTAATCCTCTGGGCAGTGGCGCCACTGCTTTTGGTTTGGGCAAACGTTACCCTCTTCCTCCTGTTCGGCTGTAGCTTGACTGAAGTGGCAGTATCGAATCAAGGTTTGGCATAGTTGTTGAGCAACTGCGGCTCGCTAACTGGGTGACTTAATGAACTTAAGATTGGTGGTGGAGTGGTGTGGATCAATACCACTGAGACAGCACAGAAGCTGGAACAGAAAATAAAATAGAACTGAACGTTTTGTGTTCATTTTGCACGTTGAAGAGTAACAGAGTATTATGTTTGATAAAATCTTTTTCATTCTCCATATAAAAGAACAACTGCCTTCGTTTTTACCTATACTGAGCTGGTGAATATCCATTTTGAAGTGGTGTTTTGCAAGACATCCACAGTGCAAGATATTTGTCTTCAGCCATTTTTGATATATTCACTGTCTACACTGTGCATTCCACATCTCTGTTGGACTGTGCACAATGTGGTGAAGTTATTTATTGAAATTCCCAGGACCCTGCAAAGGTAGAGAATTTTTCTTGTGAAGATTATGTGCTGTTGTCTCTGACTTCAACAGCAGCAGTTCCCATGATGGTTGAAAACTTTCTTCAGTTTTGTGACAGTTTCAACTGCTGACAGGTTTTGACATAAAAACAATCTCACAGCAATTCCCATGTTGGTTGAAAACTTTCTTCAGTTTTGTGACAGTTTCAACTGCTGACAGGTTTTGACATAAAAACAATCTCCATATACAGAAGATTCCAGGCATCATGGTCATGTTTACTATGTAAGAAGAGCATGCTTACATTAAAACTGAATTTTATAAAGAAAGGTCTGGTTCCAGTATATTACTAATAAAAACATTGTCAAGTGTACATTGGGCACAAGCTCTTTCAGTTTACAGGTGGGGTGGGGGGTGTCATTTTTAAATATTGATGAAATGACATAGTCCAGGGATGGTAGTTGAAGCTACTGATGAGAAAGATATTCAAAAAGTTAGAAAAAATATGAACGAGGACAGATGAACAATGTGTGAAGAGATCTCTATTAACATTGGTTTGAGTCCTTATCCAAGTCTGTTCTGGCTTTTTCTCCAAGTGATTCCAATACTTTTCTTTTAGCGTCAATTGTGGGTCTTGTATGTGAAAACGCTTGTCAAACTTGACTCGCACTAGGTTAAAATTGTTTGATTTTTCTGCTTGCAGCTGTTATGTGCTATTATCTGCATCCTCTCTTGTGCAGAAGGGTGAAATTGGAAAAAATGTCTATTCATTCCAAATATGATTGAGCAGCCATCCCACTTTTACTGCACCAGATGTCTTTGTGGCATCTGACGCTATTGGACATTTTTTTTTTAATCAGACTTACCATTGGTCCTATGCCTTGAATGGGTTCTGACTAATCTGAAATTGTTCAGGCAGTTTGACATAGCTACTCATTTCTATTAGCAATTCTCCAGGGACTGCCAACATGTAGGAAGATCAACATCAACTAACTTACTGACTAAAATCACTGTCATTTCTGTCACCATTCTTTAATCTGTTGCCTGATAGTCTCCCTGTTTCTAACAAGAATAAAAATAGATAATTTAATAATTTAGCCATATAACCATTTTAGAATATAATAATATAACAGAGTGTGATATTTAAACAATTTTATGAAGGTTAGCTGTGGCGAAAAAGATATATGAAGTTGATATTAATCATTGAAGGTACTTTTGCTTGCAGGTCTCCTGTCCTTCGACCAATCATCCCATGATGAAAAGTCATTACCTATTTTTTTTTCTTCCTCAATATCTTTTTCTCTGTCTTTGTCAGTCAGTCCGTCTCTGTCTGTGTTTTTCTCTTTCCCTCACTCTTTCACTCCATCTCCCACTTGCTCTCTGATCATTTTACACATGTGTAACTTTTCCATTCACCAGAACTGAAGGACAGCCTTGCCCGCATGGGCACTGATCTGAAGCAGAAGATCATTGAATCACTACGCAGCACGTGGAACTCGCTTCATGATTTTGCCCTTGCACACCGATCCAATTCTTCCCGGGCTCTAGACAGCGAAGACGGACTGGAGAAAGAGGTGGACCAGCAAGTGAACTCCGTCATGGCTCACATGGTGCAGCAACAAGACGACAAGTCTGACACAGCATGTGAGGATTGTGTAGGAGGGAAAGGATTTGATTGTACATGTATATGTAAACTCGGGCATGCTTGCATGTCAACACATGCAAGATAGATATGCATCCCCCACATTTCACACATGTTCTGTGTCTACAGAGACGTGAACTCGTGTATGCACTTGAACAAATGTGAGCACACATTTACATATGCAAAAAAAACACTATGAGTATGTATGCAAAAACATTCATACTCTCATAAACTTACTCCTCTGTGCATATATACACATGCATGAAACATGCTCACAAGTATGTATGCATACATATGTGCATGTGCACACATATACACACACAAACATGCACACACATGCACTTGTGCTAACCTTTGCACACACTCACACATTAGTCATACCATTTTATAATGAGAGTGTATCAAAATCAAGTTGTGTATTTTCAAACAGAGAACAGTGAAGTAGATTATAGTATATCACAACTATCCTTAGTCTAATTCTTGTCTTAAAATCTTTCTCATTCAGCCCTTAGATGGCCTTTATGGTTGGCTGGGCTGCAAACAGCCTGAAACAAAATCTTTGTAAAGGTGTGTATTGACATTGAAAGTAATATTGTTCATTAAGATTGTTTGTTTGTACTTGACTGCACATTATGAACAAGACTCTCATTTCTGCTGCTGTTTCTGATGTGTTTAAAAAATATATCTAAAGTTTTATTATCATCAGTATGTGTTCTTTTCTGTATAGCTGTGTGTTCTTCACATGATGAGGACATTCCAATGGGTCAGCTGAATGAAGGGCGTCGTGTGGACTACGTTCTGCAAGAGAAACCCATTGAGAGTTTTAATGACTATCTCTTTGCCCTGGCTAGTCACACCTGCTATTGGTGGGTATAGTGTAGCGTCTGTCTTGTGCATGTGTGTGTGTGTGTGTGTGTGTGTGTGTGTGTGTGTGTGTGTGTGTGTGTGTGTGTGTGTGTATTGCTAAGGTTTGAGAAAAGAAAATCTCAAAATTTAATACTACCTATCTATTATACAGACACAGCAACGTACCTAATCAACTCCTGAAATAACAACACTAAACAAAACAATGAAAAATCCCAGCAAACAATGTATTGGTATAAACATGTTTAGCTAATAATTATCCCCAGTCTCATGCACAAGCATGGTAAGTTAGGCTCTGATAGGCTATTTAATGCGTGCCTTCTTTAGCCTTTACACTACCCACCATGACAGTGGCCTTCGGCATAACCTGATTTAAATAATTGGATAAATGAATAAGTCATTTAACAAGTATTGAAGCAACTACAAGAGTAGTATGTCTAATATATTCTTTTGCATAATCAGATACCTCTCAAAAATACTGTTGGATTAAAACATCAGTTGTTTAACCCTTTGACACCTGCACCTTACCCACCAACTGCAAAAACTGAATCCTCTGTCTGACCCTATCCACCAGCTTCCTGCAGGAAGTTAGTGGATAGGGTGAGGAAGTCAAAGGGTTCAGGTTTTGCTTTTAGAATTGTTGACAATGCAGGATGCTTGTGGACGGGGTGCAGGAGTCGAAGGGTTACTATATACCAAAGCAAGTACAAGAATAGTATCCCAGGTATACTGATTTATGTAATCACATAGAAAATTTAATTGGATGATTGGTTATTTATCAGATGCCGAAGCAACCGGTGTAGTGTTTCTGGTATACTGTTTTATGTAATCAGAAAGAGGTGGAAAATAGTTGAATGAATACATAGATTATTGAACAGATACCAAATTAGTTACAAGAGGAACATCCTTGGTATACTGTTTTATATAATCAGATAACAAAAATTGTGTGATAAGTAAATGGGTCAATTAACAGATCCCAAAGCAGATACAAGAATAGTGTCCCTGATGTACTCTTTTACATGAATATATCAAAACAGATTTTAATTAAATACATTATTTTATGTATATTTGTGTTTACTTTAAATTTTATAGTTTTCTTGTTTGTTTTTTTCCCATAATTTTGTATTCTCTTTAGTTGTGATTCACCTCTTTTTTTTCTTCTTCTTCTTTTTACAACATAATTTAAGGTTTCATAGTTTACCGTTGCTCAGCATGGGCTTCCATACCTTTGTTATTCATATTTTTTATGGTTTCTGTTTTAATACCATGTGATAGCACAACCCATTGCTGGATCAATTCACTGTTTGTATTTCAGTTTATGATTTATGGTTATATATTTATGATGTATTGTTTCACTTATGAATTTTGTGCGCACTTCCACATGCAAATATAACAAAATTTACACAAACTGAACAAAACCAGTGCTTGTATATCTGAACACCATTCATCTACCCATTTAGAAAAGAAAAACATATCCATGCGTATGAGCAACTTCCACCCACAACTGGCTTCTTATGCAATTATCACCTATCTACTCCCATATAATTGAACACCAGGCACCATATTTTATGACACTAGAAACAAACTGCAACAGCTGACGATACATAAAAACACTTGTGCCACAGTGCGGTATAAACATACACACACACATCTAGCAAAAGAGACAATACTACAAGACAAATCACAAGATAGAATATTATCATTACACATTGACTGACAACATATATTACTGACACTACACTACATTGTGACATTAACACTGCAAGGCTGAAATATACATTTATGTAACAATATGATACATCTACCTCTTAAAACCTCCAGACTCCAAACAAGCAATTTTAGGTAATTTAGGTCTGTTTTTATATATGCTTTATTGTCCTTAGGTATGCTTAAATTTGTGTTCAGGTGTTTTTTTAAATCCCCTTTGTGATAAATTGGATGGATTGATCGACGCCAGGGGCATGTCCTTGGATTATGTGTGCGAATGTATTGATATGTGTGCTTAATTTTCTTTTCATTTTTTATGTTTTTTTTAAAAGTTTTGTATGTTTTTTGAAACGATTACAGTCCTGATATGGCTCTACACAGTTGGCTGGGCTATAAACAACAATAACAACAACTCCAAACAACACATAGACATACAGACAATAGTATGCCCTTCCACCTTTGATCAAGCAATTGGACATCCATGCAATGTGCTAACCATAAAAATACTGGGACTATAGTTCCTCCATCTAGGTTCTAGACCAGAGGCCCAATAATAGCCTAAGGATATCAGACAATCTGACACAACTGCCCAATCTTCGGGCTTGACTGCACACCAAGATGGCTTTCTCCTGTCTGACCCGTCAGTTTAGTAAAGTAAGTTCGAAGCCTCTAGAGCTGAACCTGGCCCAGCGTGATCAACGTCTGACACACATGATGCGCAGGTCACACCTAGTACAAATGGTTGAACACGATCATCTGTGTTTGCAAGGGAATGCCCATTCACACACACACACACACACACACACACACACACACACACACACACACACACACACTCACATAAGACACACACACACACACTCACATAGACACACATACACACTCACATAGACACACACACACACACATAGACACACACACATAGACACACACACACATAGACACACACATATAGACACACACACATAGACACACACACAGAGAGACACACACACACACATAACACACAGACATGGCACACACACACACACACACAGACACACACACACACACACACACACACAGACACACACACATACACACACACACACACACACAACACACACACACACACACACACACACACACACACACACACACACACACACACACACACACACACACACACACACACACACACACACAAACACACAATGGTTCAGTGTAAACAACATATGTGCTGTGCATGGCACACCTTAAGTCGATATAAACTCTGCCAGTCACGACTTGACTGACAAAAGGGAAAAGAAAATTATGTCAAAACCTATCCTGACAATTCATTTCTTTTCTTTTTAGTAGTAAATATAGTCATAAATGAAATGGACTTTTGTTTTGTTTTGTTTTTTTTGCAAAGGATTAGATATATTTGTAATCAAACATGGTAGCAAGAATTCAAACAACGTTTACAAGCATTATGTTTCTTTTTCACAGTAACTTGTAGACAGTACTTGAACATTCAGCACTGATGCACTACTCTACTTTCAACATAAGATTGTGACTCTGATGAAATATCGCATTATGATTTATCTCTATGATTGTCCACTGCAGCTTTTCGGAGAACTTTCTCTGTCAGGTTGTCATTTTCTTGCTGTTACAGTATTTTTTTTTAAAAATTCATTACAGACGTCGATGAAAATATACAATCATAGGAATCATAGATGGAAATTTTAACATTACTCAGGAAATCCAGAATTTATCTGTAATTGTGATGAAAATGTTAAAAATGAGAAGTTTCATCTTTTGCCATTATGAAAATTAAAACCTCTTCTTTTTGTGGCCTCTGATATATTGCAGGACCTCTGAAGACACAGTGCTGTTGATTCTGAAAGAAATTTATGCACCATTGGGCATCAGTCCCATAATGCCCGGTCCCGATGGCAGGACACCAAGACTGGTCATGCCCCCTGCGGCGGGGCCCCCACCCAAGTCCTCCGTCCCCTACCCTGGAGTCTGTCATCCACCGTCCATGTCATCACACTTGACCTCTCACCCCCCTCCATCAGCACCGTCCTCAGGTGTCCCGCTTCCACCAGCAGGTGTGGCCCCTCTGCCTCACTTGCAGGGTCCCTTGACCCGCATTGCCTCCCCCTATGTGGCAGGTGGGTCAGACTCTAGGGGCAGCTCCAGAAGCAGCACCCCTCCTATCGCCGGTCATGGAATGTCCCAAACGTCTCGAGCTGGAAACACTGGTCCTCCGCCTACATCAGGGTTTGTTCGTTCTCAGCCTCAGCAGTGACGTCACTGATTGCTAAGGCAGTTACTGCTGTCTGTGTGTCTGGAGGCTGGAAGCTGTGCAATGGGATATGATGCAGTTATGAGTTGTTTTCAGTGTGAAAGGAAGGATTTTCTGTGTGAAAGTGGATTGTACCCTCGATTTATACTCTTTCACAACAAGTACTCACCTTGAGAAAGATCACTTTATGTCCATTTTGTAACTGACAAATGGTTTTATTGAACCAGGCCATACTTTTGTGACTGGGTCACTCTGATCACGTCTTGTGACTCACAAATTGTTTTATTGAACTGGGCCGTACATGTTGATTGGGTCACTCACTGAACAAGCTGATAGGTCTACATCTTTTATGCAAGTACTTGCTGCTTCATCCAAGTTAGTTATCATACATATGCTTTGTGAGTCGCTTTGTGAGTGATTGAGTTGTTGTGTGGGTGTCTTTCAGTTTATTCATGGCGCTTGTCATCACATAATAAACAAAGTATGTTACATTCAGTGGGTATTTTATTATGCTGAAATTAATGGTTCATTTAATTCATAGGTAACTGATTAAATGATGTTTGATCACAGGGCATTAATTTAATTGTACAGCATTATTAGATCATTTGGTTCATGTGGGAGTAGTTAAAATGTACAATTTAGAATAGTGGCAGAATGGTTCAGACGAGAGAAGAATGGCAGAATGGTTCAGATGTTCGCCTGCCAATAACTAAGCTCGAGATTCCAAGGTTTGCTGCCCATAGAGGCCTTGACTTTTCTCCTCATTTTGACTGGGAAATCGACCTGAATGTCAGTCCTTCGGAAGGGGATGAAAAATGAGTGGGATCTATGTGCCCTGTGGCTGCGCATGCTAAAGATCCCATGGCAGTTGAAAATCATGAAGAACAGGGCATTGCCTGGCTGCCTTGGTATAAATCATTGGAGAGATAAGTTGATTTCCCAGGTCCCACCCCTTGAAGACCAGTTAGCCTTCTTGCCTTTCTGAAATCTTGGTTAAAAAATGTGAATATGAATTTGAAGTGAGGGAGAAGGGATGGGCGCCGCCCATGTGGTGCTAGCCCTGGGAAAAATTGAGGTCTCTGCCACCTCACTCCCCTATGACCCCAGAGTTAAGGAACTATCTAGGTAGGACCTCAGTTCCTGGCTAGCTCATGGGTTTATGTGCAGGCTTAAGGCTTGTGCTGTGATCATTCTGGTATCTTCTCATGGCACCTGTGACGTTAGTGCATATGGAATTCATTCCGTGCACAGAGACATTGTCTTGAGAAACTGAAACCTGAAACTGAATTTAGAATAGTGGGAAAACTTGTGCCATTTGATATTGAGAATGGTCAAGTTCATTTTGATGTAGATCACTGAACTTGTGCATGAAATTGTATAGTTGTAATTGTTAAGCCTTTGTATAGCTGTTATAAAGTGCATTTATTTCTGCTGCGCATAAATGCACTTCATGGTCAGCAGATCTTTGCAGATGTATTTTAATTGGCATGTGATCAGTAAATGTGATATATGTTTTTATAATGTGTTGGATGAATGTTGCTTGAATAAATTGTTATTACTGAAAGGCTTATATGATTTATCAGGCTTGTTAATAAATTGATACTCTTTTCAAGCATGAGTGTTGTCTTAAAACTGGTTAGATTAATGTCCAACTGTTAGAGTAGTATATCAAACAAAGATCTGTGGTACAATGTAGTTGTTAGTAAATTTCAAATGCAACTATTTGAAGATTGGCTTTTTAGCTTATGTTGATTTTATACATGAGTATGCCTGTATGTGCATTTCCATGCGCTCACACATAAAATGTGTCACACGCACACACACTCTGTCACACACACACACACACACACACACACACACACACACACACACACACACACACACACACACACTACACACACACACACACTACACACTACACACTACACACACACACACATACACACACACACACACACACACACACACACACACACACACATACACACACACACACACACACACACACACACACACACACACATGAATAATTGTTCAGAAATAAGCGCATTGGATAATCACTGAATAGTGACTAATAGATACAGGACATGAAATTAGTTACACACAGCATCCAAATGTATACAATACAAAATAAGTACATTTGAAAATTAATGGAAAACATATTAAGGAAATTGAAGTAAACTAGTGAGACAGACTTGTGTAAAGAACACAATCTGTATATTTACCTGTAAGTGATGTATCATGACTTCATTACTGTACGCAAATTAGTTTCCCAATTGTGTAATACCTGTACAGTTTTTCTAAGGGCATGCTGTATACTGTATGCCTACTTTAGTGCTCACTTTTAATATGGACAGAAGAGTTGTGGGGGGGGGGGGGGGGGGGGGGAGTGAGAGACAGGAAGAGAGAGTGAGAAAGAGAGAGAAAGAATCGTGTGTGTGTGTGTGTGTGTGTTTGAGCACATTATATTTGCTTTAAACAATGCCTATGAAAACCTAGCTGGTTACTTATGTAACCAGTCATCACAAAGGTTGTATTTGTATGATTTTAGTTTTATTGCTGTGTTGGCCAGTAGGGGATTTAACCTCATATATACAATTACTGCACACATCATAGGTAAAGGCCAGAATAGTTTGTTTGCATTTATTTCTGTTTTTCATGTTGGCCAGTCTGAACTGCACATAAATTACCCTTGTCCAGGTCAATGATAATGCAATCGTAATTGCAGTAAGACAGTAGTTAGAGTCAGAAACACAGGAACTTTGAAATTAACAATTGTGTGTCGGGCATTGTGCAAGGTGAAGCCTGATGCAGCTTTACTATATCTTTGTTTTTACTAGCTCTTTGGGAGCAAATGGGTCAGACTATGCATCTGTGTGATTCCATGTGTGTCTACATACTGTATGGAGCAATAGTGCCATTAAGGAAAAACTTGTTCTGTTGTTTACCTCTGACAGATTTGAAATAGTCTTGACCTGTTGTTTTATCAAAGTCAATAAGACGTTTGAAATAGAGGATTCGTTAGTCTCTTGGCTTCTGAATTCTTTTGAGTCATTGTCGATGTTGCGAAAAACTGAACATGTGCCTTACATAGCTGAAAAAGAAAATGTTGACTTTTTCTTTCTACCATGCATGCGCAGGTGCACGCTCTCATTTATGTATGATATTCCTTTTTTTTTTTTTTTCAAGTCAGTAGACTGTCACAGTAAATCTTACATGACATAAAAATCTTACATGACATAACATAACATAACATAACATGCACATGACATTTTATTCTTTTACCATGTATATTCTGGTACAGAGTTTTCCCACTAGATGAGGGATTATTGCTTTCAGTAAGACTGTAGTACTGATACTTCTAGGTGTAAATATATGGCAGGCTATCAGATTATACATATCGTGCGTACTTCATTGGTGACAGTATTAAGATAAACACAAGAAATTCCAATAATGCTTAGCTTCGATGCATGTTGTGGTCTCATTCACATGTTGCAACAGTTGAAACATTGTATTTCAAAAACCTTAGCAACATATATACATACTTTGTAGCCAATAGAGCATAAAGTGACAGGTATGTGTGTTACCTTGTGAGAAGATTAATCAACACCAACAGTATTTCTGGTTCTCTGCATTCATTCAAACAGTTTGCTGATACAGCACCTGAAAGACTCAAGTCAGTCTAGAAAGTTCTTCATAGTTAAATTCAGGTTTCAGCAGTGGTCCCTTTAACTTAGTTGCTTACATATTTTGCTTTAGTTAATTTTGTGATGTATGAATTTGTTTAAAAGTTTAATGTGAATGTTATTGATTACAGAATAAAAGGCATTAATATTATTTCGAGAAAAAACAAGGTTTTATTTGTTGTGTGTTTTGTTTTTATTTCTTTTGATTCTAAGCAGTAATCATGTTTGTTACATCAGGTTTCATTTTTTCATGGTATTGTCTGTGTGGTGCTGTATTTCTTCCTCTGTCTATGTCCTCCCCCTCTCACCCTCCCCCCCCCCCCCCCCCCTTCCCTCTTGTCTGTCTCTGTCTCTTCTGTAATGGACACAGATAAACATACAGAAATTCCATGTTCAAAGGTCTGATGAAATTGTTTGTCCCCTGTGCTTGACAGTTCCAGAAATGGAAAGTCGCTTCCATTTGAATGTGAAACCACACTTAGAGCTAGATGTCTTGTCTTTGTTTGGCATCAGTATAATCTGGACTATGGGCTATTAAGATTTTTGAACACCGAATCTCATGATCACCATGTCAAATTGTCAGAATGCATCTTCTTAACCTGCGGACTGATAATTTTCATACCAGTATGCATTCACATATTTCTATATAATTGACACTATGCCTCGTTACATATAATAAAAATATTTGTGCATACGTCAGTTGATATTGGTGTATATGTCTGTGTATGTGTTCATGTCTGAGTGTGTGTATATGTTTGCATTCATGCAGGCATGAATGCATGTGTGTGTCTTTGTGAATGAAAATGTTTACCATTTTGATGTATTATAGATTGAATTCTTTTTTTAATCTCCCGTTGTGGAAAAAGAGAAATTATTTCATATTGAATGGAGAGAGGAGTGTGTGCATGTGTCTGTGACAAAAAATGTGTGGACATGATTTTCTTGTTCTGTATGGATGGATCTTTTAAGATTGTGGTCAAAGACATGAAAGTGTAAGTTTCATAGGTAAGGCACCAAGGTCAAAATCACATGGACCAGAAAGACACCCAAAACCAGCACTTTTTGAGGAAGAGGTGTGAACACTGCTTTTACAATAACTTCTTACATTATGTAAAATCTATTTTTGCTGTTGTGACACTGTACCATTGCCCTCGATGCATATCAAGTTTTATTCCATATGAAATTTCTTCAGGGTTGCAGTGACTGATATCCTAGGTAGTCTGTATCTTCATGATTACACTCTCTGAAAGAAAAATAGACAAAAATTCAAGAAATTGACTTACTACATAAGCTTAAGAACAAAAATTGTTTTTATAAATGTACTTGATTTTCTTTTTCGGTATGTGTCTGTTGGTGTTTAATGGTATGGTCTCAGTGGTGAAGAACATATCGCAATAAAACAAAAGTATGGTTTCTGAGCATCTTCCACTCTCGACAGAAGCTGATTCGTAAAAAATTGATAAATACATTTAAAGAGAAAAATTAGGTTATTACCATCCTTAGCAATTTTTAGTCTAATGCATACGTGGAAATGCAGTTCCTCAAATTTTTTTTTGTAAATTGATTTGATGCTCAGAAAAACTTTTTTCCACTCTGGTTATCCAAAACCAGTGTGTGATGTAATACAGATTCAGTTTCAGTTTCTCCTGATTATGTCTCCACTCTCGGAATGAACTTCTTATGCATTGATGCCACAGATGCTATGTGATGGGTGAGATCCTGTGCAGAAAGTCTGTGTGCTGTTCTTGAAGTTCTGCACAGCCTATGGGTTCTGTGTCTATCCTTGTATCAGTTTATCATTGAAACAACTCAGATGGGTGCACTATAGTAACGCCCCATAGATTTATGAAACCCGTCTACAGGCTTCCTAAAGCATAACCCCTTTTGGCTCTCTAAGAAATTTTTCATCCCCAATGCCAAAATTCCCTTATCCCACAAAAAAAAAAAACATATACAAACACACACACATAGGAACACACACATAATCTCTTTCGTTTTTGTTTATCACTTATACATTCCCCACTGCTTTCTTCACTCTTATTCCTGTTTTTTGTTGTTGTTGTTGTTTTCCATTTCAGATCTCCGATTCAGGAAAAGTCCAGAAACTTTCTTTACACCACAGAAGTCTGCACAGTGTTATTCTTGAGACAATAACCCTGTCTGATTGATGATGGCTCTGTGTTTCCTTTTATGGTGGACTTTTGGCTACTTCTTGTAACTATTCCTTTTTTGAGTCTGATTGATGATGGTCCTATTTTTTCTTTTATGGTGGACTTTTTGGCTATTTCTTGTAACTATTCCTTTTTGTGTCTGATTGATGATGGCCCTATTTTTTCTTTTATCGCGGTCTTTTGTCAACTTCTTGTAATTATTCCATTTTGATTAAGATAATCAGTGATATGATGATCTAGATTTTGACCATGAAGATATGATTTTAGATGCCTGAGGACCTTGGATCTTCTTAGAAATGGATTATTTATTGTATTCTCTTTATTTGCAAGTTTGTCAGCATGTTCATTTCCCTTCATACCAGAGTGTCCTGGACCGTAAATCGATGTTAACTTTTGTAGATTGATGTTGCTTATTGCTTCATAGTAGTCAGGGAATTCTTATCCCACTTTCTATTTGCGTCAGCAGGATGATGGCATAGCCCTCTTTTATCTCATCACCTAGTGAAGTATGCCACAATTTCCAACGTTATAACTGGAGATTGTTGTGTTACACACAGCATGTTCTTCATTATGATGCTTCCATTCTGTTGGCAGTGAAATTCAATCCAGATTTGTTCCTGGTGACTGAGCCGTCAGTGTATATATATGCCATTTTAGGTCATTTTGTGAGGAAAGGGGAATTGGAGCATCTGGTCACAGCAGGAAAGCTGGAGGGAAAGAGAGCACCAGGTAGACCCAGGGAAAAAATATTGGACGGACTTGCAGAATGGCTGAGGACAGAGAGTATGGAAGATGTGCTTGCGGCAACAAGGGACAGATGCATATGGAGGGCCATGATTGCCAACGCCATGTGGCAGGGCACTTGATGATGATGATAATTTCCCGGAAATTGAGTTTTTTTTATGAGGTCATAGGGAGATGTGCCCAGATCTTTGTGGCAAGCAATTTGGATTGGAAGCCGGATTTCCTCAAGTTGCTGGCTAGAATGACATAGGCCTACTTTTCATTCTTGTAGAAATGGGTTTCCCCCATTCTACTTTCATATGGCACGCTTGATGAATGGGAGTAAAGTATCATATCAGGTGTCATGCCACTCTTCCTGATGATTTATGTGTACTTTTTACATTCTAGAAAATATGCTGTGAATTTCCAGTCATCTGCTCCACCCAGAAGATCCTGCTTCCATTCTCTGGGTGTCACAGCTTCTTCAAGTCACAGTTTGTTGCTTCCTTATGTGTAGAACGATGCCAGAGCTGGTGGCATGTTGGTTCCCCCTGGAAGTATTGATCACTTGTGCGATCTCGTGAAGCACTTGAGTGTATACCCATCTGTACCTTACTTGGGTTAGTATTACTTTACATGAACTCAGCACATATTCCATTGTCTGTTTGCCTTGGCAGAGTAGGCGTGCAGGGTCATCTGATTCCCCCATTTAGCCAGCTCTGCATAAGAGGGCAGGACGTGATAAACATCTCTGAAGATGAAACTGATCAACAGTGTGCCTCTTGAGTTAGCCACTTTCAGATAGGAAGGACGATCTTCAAATGTTCATGAAGTTGCTAACTTGGCTGAAATCTATGCAGAAGCTCGTCAGGGTGATGAAGGACCTAGGCAAAGTGGGTGTTCAAGAAAGTCCAAAGGAAGCCATTCTGGCTAGTTGCTAAGAAGCCAGAGAAGAATGGACAGCTCTACGAAAAATGACAAGGATGTAGTTTGTTTCTTTCGTCAGAAAAATGGCTACAAGAAGTGAGAATGCCCGCAGTAAAGACAGGAAAAGGAAAAACTGGGGTTGAAGCTGTGGTTACTACCATGCAGTTTCACTGAGGGAGCTTCGTGCAGATTGTTGTCGGAAATCTTCTGTGCAGAAGTGCCAGGAAAAAGTTGGTTGTAAGGCAGTGATGCCGTGCATGATACAGGGGCTGAGCTTTTTGTGGTCCATAAACCTGATTAACAATAGGCAGTTCACCAGAGAGTCTCTGAAGATCACTTTGGTCAATTCCAATGGTAAAGTAAAACTTTCACTTGCTAGCTTTGAGGATGTCTTCATTTTTTTTAACGGGGCCGTCTATAGCAGTAGTTAGGAAAAATCAAGTTTACAGATCTGCTGATAGGAAAATAAGGCTGTTCTGAAAAATGGGAGAGAGATGGCCGTCCCCATTTACAAAGTTCCACGAACAGCCACAGTGGTAGCTGTGACTCAAGCCCAGGCAGCAAGAGAAGAGGAGCCTTACAAACCTCTCATACTGGGGCCATTGTTCATTTCAAACCGGATGACCTGAAGAAGGCTCAGGCAGACGACAAGTCTTACGTGAATTCCAAGCTCTGGCAAGGAAAAAGAGCAGCTGCAAGTCTGGAAAGTCTGGACTATTTTCTTTCTTGGAATAACAAAGAGGATTCCTTGGAATAACAAAGAGGATTCCTTCTGGCAAGTAGTAGTACCCACAATATTCCGCAAAGGTCTCTTTAAGAGAAGCTCATAAATCCTTTTCGGGGGAACACCTCAGGTCTAGGAAAACTCTGGGACAGATATAGCGACAGTACTTTTGGCCAAACATATGTGCAGATGTGAGGCGATTCCCCGTTTTGTGCAATGTGTAATAATTAATAATAATTACAATATTTATATAGCGCAAAATCTTGATAAAATCAAATCTAAGCGCTGAAGCAGATACACACGCAAGCACGCACGCACGCGCACACGCACGCACACACACACACACACACACACACACACACACACACACACACACACACACACACACACACGCATGGCTATAAATGGGGAGAAAGAATAAAAGCAATAAAAGCAAGAATAAAACCAATGGAAAATTATAGAGAGCATAGCATATACAATTATATATTATAACCATGTGATTCCCTCCGAGCGGAGACAGGCTGCAGAGGGGGGGGGGGGGTTGAGTGAGGTTAGGATTTTATGCGGAGGAATAAAGGTGAGTTTTGAGAGCGGACTTGAAGGAGACAAAAGTTGGTTGCTGACGGACTTGAGAGAGGAAGTTTGTTCCAGGAGAGTGGACCAGAAACAGAGAAGGCTCGTGGACCATAGGTATTGAGCTTAGTGCGTGGAAAGCGAAAAGTCAGAGGATCGGAGGCAGAGCGGAGGGTACGTGAGGGAAGATAGATTCGTCCCCTTCCGAAGGACTGTGGTGCCGTGACCAGGATTGCCCCCAGTTGGCCTATTGACTGGCCCGCTTTCTGGATTCTTTTGCTGTCTTCTTCTTTCTTAATCTCTTGTATTACCATGCCTCTCACCCCCACCCCACCCCCAGCCTTTGACCACCATTCTATTTTGTTGAGCCTAGTCCCTGTCTATTGGTTATTACCATGCCTCTCACCCCCACCCACCCCTAGCCTTTGACCACCATTCTATTTTGTTGAGCCTAGTCCCTGTCTATTGGTTATTACCATGCCTCTCACCCCCACCCCACCCCTAGCCTTTGACCACCATTCTGTTTTGTTGAGCCTAGTCCCTGTCTATTGGTTATTACCATGCCTCTCACCCCCACCCCACCCCTAGCCTTTGACCACCATTCTGTTTTGTTGAGCCTAGTCCCTGTCTATTGGTTATTACCATGCCTCTCACCCCCACCCCACCCCTAGCCTTTGACCACCATTCTGTTTTGTTGAGCCTAGTCCCTGTCTATTGGTTATTACCATGCCTCTCACCCCCACCCACCCCTAGCCTTTGACCACCATTCTGTTTTGTTGAGCCTAGTCCCTGTCTATTGGTTATTACCATGCCTCTCACCCCCACCCCACCCCTAGCCTTTGACCACCATTCTGTTTTGTTGAGCCTAGTCCCTGTCTATTGGTTCGTGTGTGTCGTGTTATTTCTATGTAACTGAGGCTTTCCTTCACTGCGTCCATTGCCTCCCGGACTCTCCGTTTTCTGCCAGTCTTCAGCATGGGCTGGATTGATCTCTCAACCATGTCTGTTGAGTCCTATAACGTGCTTAGAAACCTAGCTGACCTTTCCCACCTTGCACTCCTTGACGCCATGTAGATTTTTGGGATAGCGGCAGTTCTGCCTTGTGACGATAGACACAATGTACTCACAATTTATCCACACTTACGCATTGTTAGCCCTGATATGACCTTAATGGTCGGCTGGGCAAAAGGGTCATAAAGTAAATAACATGATTTTTTTAAAACTTCACCTGGCCATGTTGTTCTCTTTTGATAAATAATCGAAATATATGCATACGCGTCGCACGCACGCCCACACAACACACACACACACACACACACACACACACACACACACACACACACACACACACACACACACACAAAACACACGCGCGCGATTTTTTAAATATTTTTTTTATAATTCGTTACATCCTCTGTTATAGTTATAGTTATATAGTTATAGTTATAGTTAGCTAGTTTAACTTTTAAATAGTAGTAGTCCAATTCTTCATTTGTTATCTGTTCGCTCACTATCTTAAATTCGTTACGCTCTCTATTCATACTTACAGTTAGGTAGTTTATTGTTTTGGCTGGGGACGAGGAGGGTGGGGGAGATGCTAGGGACAACAAGAGATAGAGACAGATGGAAGTCCATGATCGCCAACGCCATGCGGCAGGGCACCTGATGATGATGATGAGTTTATTGTTTAGATAGTTGCTGTAGCATGCTGCTTCGTTTGCTGTCTTTTCGCTCAATATCTATAATTCGTTACACTGTCTGTTCATAGTTACAGTTAGCTAGTTTATTGTTTAATTTTAGTAGTTGTTGCAGGAGAATATACAGTGATATACTCTGGTGGTAATTCACATGAAATAGGAGTAGGCATCATAATTAACAAAGACAAATCAAAAGCAGTTAAGGGATACTGGGCAGTGTCCGACAGAGTTTTGCTGGTCAAATTGGGAGGCAAACCATTTGATATCAACATCATACAGGTATATGCACCAACATCCGCAAGTACTCAGGAAAACATCGACAACTTCAACGAAGTTTAAGAGATGGCCAAGGTCCAATGTAAATCTCAAGAAGTTACAGTCATAATGGGAGATTTTAATGCTAAAGTGGGACAGGATAGGGTGGAGGATATAGTTGGACCTCATGGCCTTGGTACACAAAATGAAAGCGGAGGGAAACTTGTAGAATGGGCACAGATGAATGAGTTCATAGTAGTAAACACCTGGTTTGAGCAGCCTAACAGAAGAAAATGGACTTGGATGAGTCCAGGAGATAATACCAAAAATCAGATTGACTACATCCTGATCAACAAAAGATTTAGAAATTCTTTACTGTCAGCAAAAACACTACCAGGCGCAGACTGCAACAGTGACCACAATCCTGTAGTAGGAAGGTTTAGGCTGAAATTGAGGAAAAGGAAACAGACCAAAAGCAACATCAAACTAAACCTCGGACTCTTAAAGACAGATGAAATGATACCTGAAAAATTTAATGTACATGTTCAAAATAAATTCAGTGCTCTGGAAGACGTTGGTGACAGTGAGGAACAATGGACAAAGTTGAGAACTTCGATAAATGAAGCCTGTGAAGAAATCCCTAAGGCAGATAGAAAAGCAAAAAAGCTGGATGACTAATGACATTTTGGGCTTGATGGAGGAAAGGAGGAGGGCAAAGAGAAACGATGAGATATACAATACAATACAATATTTTATTTATATAGCGCAAAATCTTGATAAAATCAAATCTAAGCGCTGAAACAGACACACACGCGCACACGCACGCACGCACGCACGCACTCACACACACACACACACACACACACACACACACACACACACACACACACACACACGCACACGGCTATAAATGGGGAGAAAGAATAAAAGCAATGGAAAATTATAGAGAGCATATTATATACAATTATATATTACAATGTGATTCCCCTCCGAGTGGAGACAGGCTGCAGAGGGGATTGAGTGAGGTCAGGATTTTATGCAGAGGAGAAAAGGTGAGTTTTGAGAGCGGACTTGAAGGAGACAAAAGTAGGTTGCTGACGGACTTAGAGAGAGGAAGTTTGTTCCAGGAGAGTGGACCAGAAACAGAGAAGGCTCGTGGACCATAGGTATTGAGCTTAGTGCGTGGAAAGCGAAAAGTCAGAGGATCGGAGGCAGAGCGGAGGGTACGTGAGGGAAGATAGATCTCAAGTAGGCTTGACAGGTAATCGGGGGCTGCGTTATTGAGGCTTTTGTAGCACATGGTGTCTAGTTTGTACTGTATGCGCTTTGATACAGGGAGCCAGTGAAGTTGTGCCAGGAGAGGAGATATGTGGTCAGCTTTTTTCTTTTTGAGTACAAGGCGTGCAGCATTGTTTTGAATGCGCTGTAGGATGTGAATGGTGGAGGCAGGAAGACCAGACAGGAGTGAATTGCAATAGTCAATGCGAGACATTATGAACGAGTTTTGCAGTTGTTTCGCCAGAGAGATACTTCCTGATCAGGCTTATACGATGGAGGTGATAATAGCAAGATCTGGCAGTTTGAGAAACAAAGTTGTTCATGGAGAGGGTAGAGTCAATGCAGACACCAAGGTTTTTAGCTGAATCAGAAATTGGGGGCTAATGTGTTACATAATGGGAGAGAAAGAGGAGGCAGATGAGAAAGTTTCTGACGGGTGCCAATGAGGATAGCTTCTGTCTTGTCGTCATTAAGCTGAAGTTTATTATGTGTCATCCAGTTCTTAGTCCGAACTCAGTGGTGCGAGTCAAGAGACGCTGTATATTGTCAGGTGAGTCAATGTCTTGAAGTTGGGTGTCATCAGCATAGAAGTGGTGTTTTATAGAGTGGGAGTTGACGATGGTGGACAGGGGGGAGGTGTAAAGAGTGAAAAGAACAGGGCCAATGACAGATCCTTGTGGAACACCACAGGTCAGGTATGCAGGTTGAGAGTAAGTGACATTAATGAGAACAGTTTGTTTTCTGTTTGATAGATATGAAGTGAACCAGGAGAGAGCAATGTCAGAAATGCCAAAAGTATGATGAAGTCTAGAAAGGAGAATACCATGATCAATGGTATCCAAGGTTGCAGACAGATCAAGGAGTGTGAGGAGAGAGACTTTGCCAGTATCAGTTGCAAGGAGGAGATTGTTGAGAATGTGTAGTAGGGCAGTTTCAGTGCTACGGCACTGGCGGTAGGCTGACTGGAAAGGATTGAGGAGATTGTTGGCAGAGGTGAGAGTTCAGCTGGTTGAGGACAACTTTTTCGATGAGTTTTGACAAGAAAGAGAGATTAGAGATAGGCCGGTAATTTTTCAGTTCATTTGGGTCTAAATTGTAATTTTTGAGGAGAGGGTGAACAATAGCAGACTTGAAAGAATCTGGGACAGTTCCAGTTTGAAAAGAAGTGTTGATGATGTCAGTGATGAATGGGAGGAGAGTAGGGAGACTGTCAGAGTAGAGAGAACCTGGAAGAGGATCCAGTTCGCAGGTTTTGAACGACATGGATCTGATTGTGTTGAGTATTTCTTCTTGTGAGACTGGGGTAAAAGTAGTAAGAGGTGTGCCAGAGAAGGAAGGGTCAGGTGGGCATGGTTGACAGGGTGTCCTGTCAAGCCTGTCACGAAGAGTTTGTATTTTGGTGGTGAAATACTTGGAGAATACAGATGGGAGTTCTTCATTTGTGTGTTTTGTTGGGAGAGGTAAATCTTTTCGTGTGCCAAGGAGATGATTCATGGTTGTAAAGAGTTCTTTTGAAGAAGAGGCATTCAGGATTTTGGTTTGGAAATAGCTTGTTTTTGTAGATGCAGTGAGGGTGGATACTTTTGTTTTAGAGGCCTATATACAGGAAGATAAACAAAGAAATCAGGTATAGGTGCAATGAAGCTAAGGAAGCTTGGCTGAACACAAAATGCAAAGAGATGGAAGAACGACACAAAATGGATCATCAGGGTATGTACAGACGAATTGAAGAAATTGTCCACAGGAAAAATACATGCACGTCAACTGGTTGCTTAAAATCGAAAGATGGCACGCTTATCATGGAAAAAGACAAAATACTGGACAGATGGGGAGAGTACATTAAAGACCTTTTTGAGGATGACAGAAACGAAGAACACATTATAAAAAAGAACTTTGAAGGACCACCCATAATGAAAGATGAAGTTAGAGCAGAACTGAAAAAGATGAAACCAGGAAAAGCCCCAGGACCAGACAACATTACTACAGAGATTGAAGCCCTGGAGGAATTTGGCATAGAAAAAATAACAGTCCTCCTAAATGAAATTTATGACACTGGAAAAATCCCCAAAGATATGTCAAAATCAATTTTCATTGCACTTCCAAAGAAGACAGGGGCTATAGAATGCGAACTCCATCGCAAAAATCAGTTTGATGAGTCCTGTGACAAAAATCCTGTTAAGAATAATCATGATGAGGACAAGGAATAGAATCAAAAGAGAAATAGCAGAAGAACAGTGTGGATTTGTGGAAGGGAAAGGAACTATTAATGCCATATACATCCTAAGAACTATCATAGAGAAGTCAATTGAGATGAATAAAGATTTGTATTTATGCTTTGTTGACTGTACCAAGGCTTTCGATCGGGTACGACATGAAGAATTGATCAACCAACTGGAGAGACTCAATGTTGATGGAAAATATCTACGAATAATCAGGAATATGTACTGGGAACAAACAGCTGCAATGAGAATAGAAAACAATATAAACTCTTTCCAAAACATTAAAAGAGGAGTCAGACAGGGTTGTGTTTTGTCACCAGATCTGTTTTCACTATACAGCGAAAACATCATGAGAAACCTAGAAGAAGACCCTGGATTAAAGATTGGAGGGAAAATGATAAACAACATTCGGTACGCAGATGACACCGTGCTAATTGCAGAAAATGAAAGATACCTACAAAACCTTGTGAATATACTAGAAATAGAAAGCAAAGGTAAGGGGTTGGAACTAAACAACAGGAAGACTGAAGTCATGGTGATAAGTAAAAAACATGAAATCCCCTCCTGCAAAATAACAGCAAATGGCACAACCTTGACACAGGTTAATAAGTTCAAATACCTGGGAACGGTCATTTCATCAGACGGCAGATGCACATCAGAAATAGCTGGCAGAATCGGTCAAGCCAAAACAGCATTCAAGAAGATGACAAGCATTCTTACCAACAAATGCCTATCAATTAACATCAGAAAGAGAGTCCTTGAATGTTATATAGAACCAATACTGTTGTACGGATGCGAGGCATGGACAGTCAGCAAGCAAAGCCAGAGCAAGATTGAGGCAGCCGATATGTGGTTTCTAAGAAGAATGTTGAGAGTTCCATGGACAGCAAAGAAAACAAACGAGACAGTCTTGATAGAGGCAGACACAAATAGATCACTCATAAGGAAGATTAGGAAAAGACAGGCAACATTTATTGGCCATTTTATGAGGAAGGGGGATTTGGAGCACCTGGTCACAACGGGAAAGCTGGAGGGAAAGAGAGCACCAGGTAGACCCAGGGAGAGAATGCTGGACGGACTTGCAGAGTGGCTGGGGATGAGGAGGGTGGGGGAGATGCTAGGGGCAACGACAGATAGAGATGGATGGAAGTCCATGGTCGCCAACGCCATGCGGCAGGGCACCTGATGATGATGATGATGAGTTGTTGCAGTACGCTGCTTTATTTGCTATCTTTTTGCTCCCCTCTTCCATTTGCCTTTTCCTTCCTTCTTTCTTGTTTTTCACATGGTATTAGTTCCAATATAGCTGTAATAGTCGGGTGCCCATCCTGCATCTACATCCTCTTCCCCACATCGCTTTTTTCTTTTCCTTTTTATGTATCTATTTAATTCCTTATTGATGTTTTTATTATTATTACTGTTGTTATATTATAATTATTGTTGTTGTTATTGTTATTGTTGTTGTTCTTATTATTATTACTATTATTGTTATTGTTGTTATTATTATTATAATTTGACTAAAATCACTTAAGTGAATAGACATTAAATCAATGACCAACACACACACACACACACACACACACACACACCACACACACACACACACACACACACACACACACACACACACACACACACACACACACACACACACACACACACACACACACACGTCATGCGTAAAAGGATGGAGTCACTGAACAAGGTGTCACTGTGATTAACCCTTTGAGTCCCACACCCTGTCCACCGGCATCCTGCATTGTCAACCATGCTAGCAAAGCAAAAACTTAACCTTTTGACTCCCTCACCCTATCCACCAGCTTCCTGCAGGATGCTGGTGGATAGGGTGAGGGAGACAAAGGGTTAAGTTTTTGCAGTTGGTGGTCACAGTGCAGGAGTTAAAGGGTTAAACTCGCGCCGAGCGCGTTCATGCACGCACTGATCGAAGTTACTCTTCTCCTGTGTATGTCATTCGCTATGCACTCTACGCGAAGCGCACGTACGGGAAGAATGTAATCAATAACAGTACTAATTTTGCTTCTTTCCTCATCTTTGCTTGTAACTGATTGTGTTCGACCGATGCCAGATCAAAAATAAACTATCAGTAAATACCAGAAAGACTGAGAAGTGGGCGGTTCCCGCTGTCAAGAGATCCCTCCCGTCTCGAAAGGACCACACCCACTTGTTTCCATGGGTAATCACTTTTTGGTATGGAATAGTGTGTCGGAGTTGTATTTGGACCTAATTTTACAAACATTCTAGACTGTGTCTAATAAAAAGCATGTAAATTAATGAAACCTATGTAAATGGTTTCAAGTAATGAATACAAGGTTATACAGTCAAACATAACAAAGATGCGACTATTTTAAACATCTGTTTTCATCCTGAACCATCTTTTTTTGTAGTAAACGGCCTTGACCCTATCCCACAATTCTTGACTACAGCACTTTGTGTTTTTATGTTTTGCTGGGCATTCTACCGTTTACTTGTTATAAGTTGACAAGCTGTGTTAACTGATGAACGAAAGAAAGGGAATGATAGGATACAATTCAATGTTTAGATGTTCGTAGGCTTATCTGTTCAGCCTTAAGTGTTGTTTGAGTGTCAGAATGGCTGGGTCGTCCACAGAATTCCTTGTCTCTGGAAAGTATCGTTTAGTGAGAAAAATAGGAAGTGGGTCTTTCGGTGACATTTACCTGGGAATAAACGTCGCCAATGGAGAGGTATGTTTGTGGATTGATATCTGTACTTCTGTACTTTGGAGCCTTAATGTTTCTTTTGGTTGTTTAGATTATATCCACTGGTCCACAGGTAGATCACACCCAGATGCAGACTTACGGTCCCGTGTCACTTTGCGTGAAAATGGGTACCTCACCGTCAGGCGTGACTTGTTTTGTTTAGAGTTAGACGGTATCGCAGAATGTTTAGTCATTCCATTTATTATTAGTCTTATGGGACACTCGGCTAATTTTAGTAGATGCTGCTTCTCATTTATGATTTTCTGCCCTGTCTGCCCAGAAAGAAGTTGAGCTGAATTGCCAGAATAGTGCTTTACTGTAAGGAAGCAGATTTGTTCACTATTCAAAATAATTGGAGCTATGCCTAGGCCAGCATATAAACAGGCCTATTGTAATTTAGAATATGTCACACAGGAAATGTTATTCACAGACTGACTCAGTCTTATCTTAGGAATTGCTAACAATATTACTTAATTCAGGCAGACATACAATGATACATTCTATGCAGGCACATATCTGCATTTAGTTAATTCAGGTAGGTAGGCCTATAGGGCCTTTATTCTGTGCATACACCCACATTTTTTTTCTTGTCTTTAGGCCTAATTGACAGCAATTGTTATGTCAATGATACTGTTCTGTTTCTTGTGATAGAGCTGTGGACTCAGGATCTGTATCTCAAGTTCAGTTGCAGCCTACAACATAAAAAAGTTGGCTCATTTGCTGCCCATCTTATTGTTCCTGTCATTATGATGTCAGCTTGGTGTTTCATAGGTCCCCCCCCCCTCCCCCATATCTGCATTTGAAGTCATTGCCAGTGAACTGGGTTTTGCATAGGCTGAGGAAGGTTTAGGTGGAGTGCTTGTAGAATTGACTAAGTGTGATGAATCCATTTTAAACAGACTCCAGATACACTCCACATAATGATTTTAGTTGATTCAGTTAGGCTTACATTCTGTGTCAGACACACACTTTGTGCATGTGCATGCATACATCTGCACATGAGTCCACACATGCACACAGACACACACTAGCGCGCGCATGTGCGCACACACACACACACACACACACACACACACACAAAACACACACACACACACACACACACACACACACACATATACACATTCTGTCTTTTTTTCTCTGTATGCGTGCACTTTTCATGTTGTACTATTGTAGGCCTAATTAACATCACTGCCTCTGTCACCATTTTGACAGCAACATATATTCCCCTGAGATAATGATGTTTCTCAGTGTGTGTGTGTGTATGTGTATGTGTGTGTGTGTGTGTGTGTGTGTGTGTATGTGTATGTGTGTGTGTGTGTGTGTGTGCGTGTGTGTGTGTGTGTGTTCCTGCCTATTTCTTCAAGTTTTATTACTTTTTATAGTTTTAATGAATGCAGTGAATCATTTTCAGGAGGTGGCAGTCAAACTGGAATCCCAGAGTGCAAGGCATCCACAGTTGTTGTATGAAAGCAAACTTTACAAAATACTGCAAGGAGGAGTTGGTATTCCACATTGCAGGTATGATAAAATTACAAATGTATTTGTAGCGTCATGGTGCAATCCAGCTAATTTTACTGGAAAATTTATTTCTTTTTGTACAGAAGAATATGGCACCAAAGATTTAATTTTAAAAGTATGTGAGTCTTTAGCCAGTTTAGGCTGATAAAATATTCATTTAAGTAAAGCCACAAGATCATGATGCAGCCTTGGAAAACCTGGCTTTACTCAGCCAGCCAGTCATAGCTATGGATAAAAATAGCTGAAAGGTCAGAATTATGACAACTGAATTTGACATTTTCAAGTCTTATCATCTTAAGTTCCAAAATTTTTATGGCTAAAAGCATTCTGAAAAGTGATTTAAGAAAATTGAAATTTCAAAATTTTATGAGCTTATCAATAATATCACTTATCACTATCAGTATCACTTCCTTAAGTTCCTAGTTTAAAAAAAGCACTTGCACATTTTGCATGTTTAAAAAAATAAGTGCTATAGACAAATTATTTCTGTCTTTTTGAATGTTGATTTATAAACTGTGAAATTTGGAAATGAGTTTAAAAACTCGTTATGAAAATTTTGCTCAAGCTTGGTTTTCCAGTGTCAAGTCACATACTTATGGGGGTGGGGGGACTCAAGATGATGAGGTGACATAAACATTTTGTTATTTATGCATTTCTTCTAGTTCTAATATCTGTGTACAGTGTTTTAGCAGGCCCTCTTGAAATTGCTTGTCACTTTTTAATTTTATTGCTTGAACTAGTTGAAGACTTTTTCTCATGACATTAACTTGCCCAATTTGGCCTCTGACAATGGATACTCAAGATTGATTTTGCAGTGTAAATCTTTTTATATTTAAACTAAGAGACTGCAGTTTTCTGAGTCCAGTGCTACCAACTTTATTTAGATTGATTAATCTGTGATATATGAGGTGTGTCTATATTGTGTGTGTGTTGGGGGGAGTGGGCATGTGTTGTGTCGTATGTACATTAATTTTTGTAGGTTGGGTGTACATGAGCATGTGTGCATGCACATTTAAAAAAATTTTGTATTTATTTTATTTTTGTTTTATTTTATTTATTTGACCAGTTCATCTCTCAGCAGTTGACAGGTCAGGTGGCTATTTGATTATAATTCATTTTTGTTTCTTCTTTACTATTGTATTATTACAGTTAATCTGTTTTCATCGTAGTGGTTGGGAATGACATGTATGATCTGCTTAATATGCGTCTGCTCACATCTCATGTTTTTGTGACATGCTTTGCGTTCTTGTGAGATGAGGCTTTTGAAATTGTTGCCATCTCTGAAGGCCCAAAACCATAAGACAGAAGGCACTAAAACTAACTAAAACTAAAAGGTGCATTGTCTTGATCACTGACAGAGCACTGAATTTTTTTTTCCATGGGTCAGTTGTGAATGATTGTTGTTAATCAAAAATGACAAAATCACCAGGTTTGTAGCAGCTAGCTGCCAGACAAAATTAATTGAAGAAATAGATGAAAAATTCATAACTTTTCTTGTATATGAGCTATGCAAATATGATTCTTAATTTTATACAGTTAGTCAAATAAGTATTTGAAAAATTCATAACCTTTCTTCTGTATGAGCTATGCAAATGATTTTTATGTAATCAGTGTACTGAGACCGTATGCAGATGTTTCCATTTCCAGATCATTTAAGCAAAAAGGGAAAAAAATTTTTTATGTTATTTAAACTGAATATATTGGTTCAGGTTCACCACTAACTGAAAGTTTCATTAAAACTTTTTGTTTGCAAGACTGTGATCGTGACAGTTATTTTCTTTAAATACTTCACTATTTTTCTTCATTTTACCTTCTTTAAAGGAAACTGTTTCATGTCAACCAGGATGTTGTGTAAATGTGTGCTTTGCACACACAGGTGTTGCGTCAGTGACAGATAAAGAGAGTGAGCGTGTGTACTGTGTGTGTATACAACATGTATTCCTTGAGAGAGAGAGAGAGAGAGAGTGTGTGTGTGTGTGTGTGTGTGTGTGTGTTCATTGTGTGTCTTTGTGTTTACAGTTTTTGGACTTCTGTATCTGTGCATGTATTTCTTAGTTCTCAGTTCACATTTTCTCATGTCTTATGCAATGTACTCTGTTTATTGTAGCATTTATCAGTCATTATTTACTATATCATTATGTATGCTTTTTAAGACAGATTTAGTGACATACCTGGGGTACAGCAGCTAAAAGTTGTGTGTTCATCATGTTGTGTGTGTGTGGGTATGTGAAAACTTATGGGTACAACTTCAAGGAAAACATACTCACTCTCCCATTGCTGTTTCAGAGAACACACACACACATTGACACAGTAATACGTTTAAGATGAGGGAAAAGAAGTATATTTATTAATACTAATAATAGTTACAATAATAACTGTCTTGTCAAACTCAAAGCAACCAAAAGTTGCATCTCACCTTTGAAATCACTAAGTGGTTTTGATCAAAACTGAAACTTTTTGTGGTAGGATACTGATAACTAGAATGAAAAAAATAGAAGTAGGAATCAGGACTGCTGATGAAGTGTGTGTGTGTGTGTGTGTGTGTGTGTGTGCGTGTGTGTGTGTGTGTGTGTGTGTGTGTGTGTGTGTGTGTGTGTGTGTGTGTGTGTGGTGTGTGTGTGTGCTTGTGTGTGTGTACATGTGTGTGTGTGTGTATGTATGTGTGTACATGTGTGTGTGTCACTGTATGCGTGTGTGTATTTGTGTGAGTGTGTGTGCGTGTGTGTGTGTGTGTGTGTGTGTGTGTGTGCACGCGCGCGCGTGTGTGCGTACACGTGAGTGTGTTTAATTATTTTCAAGTGATCAGTTCTGTCAGTATCACTGTCAAATTACATCGCATTCACTGTCCACAAACATTGTGTTAAATCTCAGTTGTATCTGTGTTTGTGTTATCTCAGTTGTATCTGTTTTTGTGCATATATATCATTATATGTGTGTGCATGTGTGTGTGTCGTGTGCGTGTATGCGTGTGTGTGTGTGTGTGTGTGTGTGTGTGTGTGTGTGTGTGTGTGTGTGCGCGCGCGTGTGTGTGCGCATGAGTGTGTTCAATTGTTTTCACGTTATCAGTTCCGTCTGTGTCACTGTCAAATTACATTGCAGTCACTGTCCACAAACATTGTGTTATCTCAGTTGTATCTGTTTTTATTTGTTTGTTGTTGTTTTCTAGTGACTTTTGTTAGCTTTGTTTATTGTTGTTTTACTTTTGTTCTGCTTCACTTTAAATGCACCAGAAATTGAAAATTGTTGGGCGCTGAGGTTTGCAAGAAGAGATAAGAACAAGAGTTAAAAAGGTTTGCTAAAAACAATATATGTAGTGACTTTTGATAAAAATCACTCATATAAATTTCATTGTTGGCTTTGAACAGCTTCTTAAAACTTCATTTATTGATGTTTTATAGTGTATGTCAGATTATACTTTCATTTTCAGATGATTTCTTATCACTATATCAGTCTTTGTTTTGCTTCCCTGGGTGTTTATGGACTGGCCCGTGAGGAATGTTATTGTGTTTGTGTGTTCAGCTAATCATTCTTCATCATTATGTAATGGGTCTGGACAGGAATTGAATCCAGTTAATACAACTGAACACTTCATCTAACAAGTGGTAAGAATAGTACCAAGTGTGACTATCAGTATCACTAGGCCACACACTCACTCCCCCCCCACAATCAGTGTGCAGAGGTTTACTTGTCTGAACCAAGCTTGTTGCTAACAGGTGCATTCAGGCACAGAGTTCCGCACGAGAGCACACTGTGTTTGATATACACTTTGTTAACAGTCTTTACAGTATTCTCGCTGAGGTGTTGAAGCACTGAAAAGTTTGTTCAGTAAAAAGGTGAAAAGTATTGGGCTGCTGCTTATAAAACCTTACTGATATAGTGAGAGGAAAGGCCAGTGTCTACCGGTTCTAATTCATGAACTTTACTCCCTAGAACCGAAAGTCATTCTGATTCAGATAAAACTTGAATCAGCTACATTAGTGCCAGCTCTTTTCAGTAACATCTGTCAGTATGGGAAGAAGAGGGAAAGGGAATAAAGGGGAAAAGAAAGAGAGAGAGAGAGAGTATTGTTTTAGAACAGTGTTTCAGTGAGGATACACCATACTTCTATGCTTATCACTTTGTGTTTCATGTCCCGAAATATATATACAAAATGTAGAAGCTTGTACTTGTAGAAACTTATAGAAACTGCAGCAAAAGAACTTGAAAATATTTATGTGTGGAGGTTAGGAAGGACACACATTCTATAAGATATTTTAGAAGCAACATAGTTAAATATTATAAAACATGTTCATGAACAGCTGACTTTACATTGTATATCTGTGAAGTTGAATCTGAAGCAGCAGGTTTTATAAGAATAGATCTTGCAGATGGGTAAATGATCATTGAAACTGATTGTCTTTGGTTTTGGTTTTAGTTTTGTTTCTTTGTTTAATATGTATCTTTGTCCCGAGTCAGCATTGTAAACCAAGAGCAGATCACAGCTGTTAACAGTCTGTTGTATATTACATCAGATATATGAATGGAAAGTATAATCTTGTTCTTAGCAAACTGTACCAGATTCAGAAATTGACTGTACAACAACCTCAGTTTTTTTAGTATATGAATGGAAGATAGTGAGAGAGATTGACTCTGGACAACGACCTCATGTTTTTTAAACGTATGAATGGAAGGTAGTCTTGTTCTTAGCAAATTAGCAGATTCAGAAATTCACATGCACAACCATCTCATAGTTTTTTGTCATCACTTTTTATTAGATAAATATGAACATATAAAAAAAGATAAACATTCTGTTACTCTGTGTGTGTACTTAATATTTATGTATGTATGTGTGTATGTATGTATACATGTATGTATGTATGTATGTATATAATGTGTATGTATGTATGTATAGTATGTATGTATGTATGTATCTATATATATATCTATCACTCTATCTATATTTTTGTTTAACATATATCTTTGACATGGTCATTTTATTTAATAAACAGGTTGAAATTAGCCTCCTAGTTCTAGAATTCATTGAACAGATAAACTGTATACGAACGTTTTTTTGTTTTTATTACATTGGCTCATGTTTTTCTATACTAGATATATTGTGACTATCATATTACTATGTATTATTAGTTAACTTGAAAAACAGTATGTGTAAAGTTGGGTAATTATTTGCTAATTCATATTTATTTATTATTTTGTCTCGGTGGATAATTTTTCCATGTGAAATTTGATCTGTTCTCAGGGACTCCGGAGAACATATCACTGCAATTTAACACCACCTTTTATTCTTTGTTTTTTCTTTTCTTTTTTGTTTTTATATGCGTGTATTTCTGTTTATGTATTCACTAATTCAGGGGCAGGCTTTGGCATTTATTAAGTATTTATTATGGGACACTCATTTCAGTTGTAATGTGGACAGTGTCACTGACAGATTATTACTGAATTTTTAGATTATTTGCTTTTTATGAAACTGACTCTGATTATGCATGAGGTATAAAAATCTGTTCATATTATTATTATACATGATTAGTAAATTTAGGTGATATTTATATTTGTGTGCTTGAGTTTGTGTGTGTGTGTGTGTGTGTGTGTGTGTGTGTGTGTGTGTGTGTGTGTGTGTGTGTGTGTGTGTGGTGTGTGTTTTCAGAAGGCAAATCATAAATCATGACCTGTAAAGCAATTCAGTCCTTATGCAGAAATATAACTCACTTGAAGCCTTTGTGTCTCCTGTGTATGTCACATTTATAAATGGTACCCATTCTGACATTGTGATCAATGGTCTAATTTGGCTGTGGGCTTTTGACATTGAAAACTACACTTTCTCAGTGCTATATGGCCAGATGTATAGCTGCACACAGTTCTGAACTTGATTTACAACTTTTTTAGTTCAGAACTATTGGTGTGGTCATTTTGAGAAAATATCTTTAGAAGTTAGGAGTTCAGAAATGAACAAAACTTTTTTACTCTTTTGTTTTGTCATTTCAGTACAGTTCTCTGTATATATATATATATATTTGGTCACAAAAGTTCTTGCTGTTGTGGCTCACCAAAAATGACAAAAAGTTTGCCCTTTTTCGGTTTTATTTCAGTATGCTAACTTTAATTATAGGAAAAGCACTTGTAGACTGTTTTGATTTCATTTCAAGGTCTCTGCACAGATGACAGAAATATGGTTCTAGATACTAACTGAAAATGCAGAAAATCTGGGTCATAATCCCCAAACGATAATAT
This sequence comes from Monoplex corrugatus, assembly GCA_030674185.1. NCBI lineage: Eukaryota > Metazoa > Mollusca > Gastropoda > Littorinimorpha > Ranellidae > Monoplex > Monoplex corrugatus. Next base: position 29,507,046 of record CM060309.1, read on the forward strand.
AAGTCCATTGTGAATTTACAGGCTATGCAACTTTTTGAGTTCTTTTGTTGTGTGGAAAAGGTTACAGGTTTCTCTGCCAGTTCTGGCCCCAGTACTGTACCAATATTTGAGGGGAAGTAACAGCATGAAATTAACCATTTCTTGGTCTGAATTTGACCTGTTTGTTGGAACAGGTCACACATTTGACTGTGTAAGTTCTGGACCCATTATTACATTGATATTTGAAGGGAAGTAACAACATGAAAAATTGGCTTCATTATTGCACGATTTTTTGAGAGGAAGTGACAGTAAAAAAAAAATTTTTAAAATTGAACCATTTCTTCAGGTAACAGCATTAACTTTTTTTTCATTTAAGTTATTTTAACTGTTATGAAATACAATTGTAGACTTAGAGCAGTCCCTGTACAACACTGTCATGCAGTAAAAGCACACATTCATACCTGTCTTGTTGGACATGAAAGACAGATTGTATGAACTCAGAAATCAATAGTAAATGGCGAATTATTGCAAATGACCTTTGACAGTTTGAAACTAAGCAAAATGAGAGAAAGTTAGTAAGTATAATACTATTAATAGACTTCAATGAGTAAGGTAAGTTGTGATCACTTGATGCTTTCTACAATCAAGTCTGAATGAGTGTGATATCTGTGTTGGTAGATGGTATGGCCAGGAGAGGGACTACAACATTCTTGTGATGGACTTGTTGGGTCCCAGCACAGAAGATCTCTTCAACTTTTGTGGGCGCAAGTTCACCATGAAGACAGTCTTGATGCTGGCAGATCAGGTGGGCTGATAATTCACATGCTCTGTACTACATATTATTAGATCATTTTTATCATGTAACATAATACAATCCAGTTTTTCTCTGTGTCTGTGTGTGTGTGTGTTTGTTTTTAATCATGAACTGATGAAGAAGAGCACATAATACAATATGGTGTTTCTGTGTATAAAAAGTAGTAGTGTGTTGTGGTTATGTAGCTGTTTTATTACTGTTAATAGTTATACTTCATGTGTTTACAAAATGTTTTCTTTTCCTAATTGCTGCTGACTTACTGAAAAAAAATGTATTCAATGTATTTACCAGTAAATGTAGCACAGTAGGAACAAGACAGATCTTGTCTCACCAGTGAATGTGGAGTATTCTGTATAGCTGCTGATGAAGCTTCCAGCTGTTTGGAGTTTCCTAAAGAGGGATCTTTGCACTCTTGACAATTCCATGTATTATTCTCCTCCCAAATCTACCAGCAGTTACGTGGTAGACTTCTTTAGCCTATGAAAAACCCTGTGCACTAGTAAGGTCTTGAAACACGGAGAGGGAGCCCACAGAAATATTAAAACACACTGAGATCTTCTGAAGTATCAGAACATACAGGCAGGCAATGAACAGACCATACATGCTGCAGACTGGAATTGAGCACAAGACATCAGATCCCGAGTCCACTTCTTGACAGATGTTTAGGATTCCTGAAGTCTAACATGATCCATAGAAGAATTGATAATTCTTTTCTCAAACTAACAACTTATTAACAGTTGAGAAGAAAGTATGATTTGTCAATAACTTAACATCACATGTGATGCTGTAGTTAGGCCAGACAGTTTGAGCAGATGTGTAAAATTAAGTATGAGCTGTGGATACTTCTGTTTGTACACATGCCTTCTGCCTTGTTCAGATTATACACAGTGATATCTACATACAACAGAATTCAAGAGAGAGGGATATGTGTTCATTATAGCAGTAGTTCATAGTAACTACAAATAAGAAAAACCAGTGACCTTAGTTAAACATTGCTGTTTGTTGCCTTGCTGGTGGAGTTCCAATGTTATTTACAACATTACTTATTTTTGTACATCATTATGACCTTTATCAGTGAAACATACATGCGCACACATGCACACACACACGGCATACACATACTGCTGATAGCTGTATGTTACTGGAGTGGCAGAGTGGCACTTGAAGAAATCTACCACAGTATGCTGATTGCTGTACTAGATCTATGATGCTGAGCAGTTGTACCAGTCTCGAGCACATTTTCGTTGAAGGGCAAGACTAAGCCTGTCATCAGATTGTCCTGCGAGCGGTAATGCTGATGTTTAAGCCATCACTCCTGAACAGTACTGAATCATAATTTTAAATGGCTGTAAGCATAATTTGCCAAGATGTTGGTGTAATAGGAAAAATACAGTCACTGACAGTGTCATCCTCTGAATCTTGACAACACCCCGGTTAATTCTTCTCAGAATATAATATGATACTGAATTCCCCCCTTAAAAAAAAAAAAAAGAGGAGGAGGAAATGTCAGTGTTTATATGAAACTTTTGATCTGATTTCAGATGATCAACAGAATAGAATATGTGCACAACAAAAACTTCATTCATCGTGATATCAAACCAGACAATTTCCTCATGGGCATTGGGCGACACTGCAATAAGGTGAGTTATACAGCCACTTCAGAGTTTGATTGTTTGCTTGTTTTATTGCTTCAAGAAGTGTGTTTTTGAAGAAACTATGTCCATGAAAAAGTATTTGTGTATTCGAATCCAGCATTTATATTGCATTACAAAGAATGAAATGAGTTGGCGGATGAACAGTGTGAATTTGAAGACGTTTTCATTTACCAAGTCATGAACCAACACTGAGCTTCATAGATTTTATTTCTTTTGAGTGGTGTGTGTGTGTGTGTGTGTGTGTGTATGTGTGTTGTGTTGTGTTGTGTTGTGGTGTGGTGTGGTGTGGTGTGGTGTTGTGTTGTGTGTGTGTGTGTGAGAGACATAAATTTGTGGAGATGAATTTCTTAGCTTTTTTCGGATGGATCTTCACCAATATTGGTAAAGTATGTGGACTATTGTGGAACTGTTATGACGTTAAGTCTCAGAGGTAGTACGGCAAGCTTAATTTTCTGCAAGTGCACATCACAAATTATACTCATTATATTTACTCTACTTTGAAAACATACAGCTGGCTGCAGATTTTCCGAGGAGAGGGCCCATACAATCTGAGGAAATTGATTCTTTCTGCCACAGAAATCGGGGACAATATTAGTACAGTTTGACCATCTTGATGTTCTTTTCAATCTTTTCTCCTTTTATTCTGGACAGCCTGTGATGTAAAATTTACGCTTACATATAGCATTGATTCCTTGATTTTTTTGACAGGTTTTGTTTCAGACAATGTATTCATGAAAATACAGATGATCTAGAATATTAGTCACCAAACTTGAAGAAACTTCAAACAAATTAAATCCTGACATACATCAAGGGCAATGGTAGACTGCCACAACAGTGAAAACAAATTTTGAATAATGTCAGAAGTTTGTGAGGAAGTGCTTAACACTCAGCAAGCTGCCTGGAAAAAAGTGCCGATTTTAGACACTTTTTTGGTCAGTGTGACCTTAAGTGTGCCTATTTGATGTTCTTCATCTGTATACACACAAAGGGGGTTTAGGCACTAACAAGTCTGAACACATGTTGACCTGGGAAATGAAACTTACTCTGCTGAAGCAAGTTTAGGTTATCAAAGCCAATTTTTGTAGATGTTTTGGTATTCTTATTTATGTTTACATTTGTGTTCAGGTTTGTTTTTGTAAACCTCCGGTATATAAAAATTGGATGGAATGACCAAACCTGGGGCAATCTTTAGGTCATAAGCGTGAATGTGTTGATATATGTGTACGTAGTTTTCTTGTCCAGGTGGGTTTTTTTTCAGGGTCATCGAGGAAGCTGGTGGATAGGGTGAGGGAATCAAAGGGTTAAGTTTTTGCTTGTCTGGTATGGTTGACCATGAAGGATGCTAATGGACAGGGAGAGAGAGTCAAAGGGTTAAAATGCATAATGAAGATTGTCTGACTGTTCAGGTGTTCATCATTGACTTTGGTCTTGCCAAGAAGTACCGAGACAATCGCACCCGACAGCACATCCCATACAGGGAAGACAAAAACCTGACAGGGACAGCAAGATATGCCAGTATTAACGCCCACCTTGGCATTGAACAAAGCCGGCGAGATGACATGGAGTCCCTGGGTTATGTCCTCATGTATTTCAATCGAGGCTCTTTGCCTTGGCAGGGCCTAAAGGTATGAAACTAACATTTCACTTGCCCATAGGCAGATTGTGTGTATATGCATAGAAAGATTGTTTGGTATGTGAACATTCAAGCTTTATAAACATGGTGGCCTCAGAAAGTGCACACTGATATTACATTATCTTTTTTTAAATGTAAAATACATATTCTGATTCATTTTTGTGGATGCTACATTACCTTTTTTTTAATGTAAAATCCATACTCTGATTTATTTTTGTGTATTTCTGGTTCCTACTTGCCAGAACGCTGGCAGTCACTTTGATTAAAAGTGAAAGTCAGAACAAATCTTACTGACAAGCCGCATTTCTTTCAAGATGACATTGGCCCTAAGAATTTTTGACCAAAATGTTTTTAGTTTTTGAGTATCATCTCTATCACAGACATTGTTATTTTATGAATGATAATACTCAAATGCTGTTTCTAAATCATCATATTTACAAACATAGAATGGTTTTGTTTGAATAAAAGGTGATATGTGTGTTTTATGATTTATTGTCATAAACTTTTAATATTGCCAGGTTGTAAATTTGTCCCAGTTTGGATATGTATTTAACCTCTTCACTGCTTCCGACCCAATATTCGGTTGGAAGAAACATACACCTCCAGTGCCACCAACCGAATATTCGGTCAGCAGCCTTTCCTGTTTTTAGCCAGAAAACCCCAACACTTTCAGTGATGTGTGAGATATCAACGGAAACTTCAGGATGCCCTCTATAAATAGATGCTAATTATGTATGTGTGATGTTTTACGGTCTTTTCTGCCTGTGCGGTTGAAAAGGTGACCCCGTACAGCTGATTACATTCAGTGACTGCAAACAATGGCAGACGAACTCACTTCAACACCGAGCGTCGATCAGACCCGAAAAACAACTTAAGCAACAAAAGAAGTTGCAGAAATCATTACTTCTGAGCTGATTCTGATTTGCAGTCTGTCGATAAGGCGATATTTCGGTGTTGATGTCTGAAGTTGGACTTGACCCAGATAAGAGTCGGAGTGACATTACTAGCACTGGCGATCATAAAAACGAAAGTACTGCTGCTCCAGGTGTGTTGTAAAGTATACTGAACAAGAAAATCTATAGTGTTGTGGGGTTTTCTGGGCTGGATGAAGAGATATGAATTTTTAAAAAATTTTAAGTCAAGACGTTTAAAACTCCGTGGCACAGGCAATTCACCTTTTTATTTACACTTTAGCACTGAAAGAGTTAAACAGTGCCCCTGTAGGGATGCCATGGGCTCTTTCAGTATAAATAGTATCCCCACCTTCTTGAAATTCTGTGCTAGATATTTCCTCTTTTCTGTTTCTCTTTTTGTTTCTTTCCCTCTTTTGCTTTCTATCATTTCTTCCTATCCTTTTCTGCCTTGCTGGTCCATTCACCTGTATGTGTTTCATAAAGTCTTACATTAGGTAGGTCCAGCCATTTTTGTAATTTGAAAATATATTCAGTATTTTTAAATTTTCTAAAAGGTAACAATAAAGTTAATATAAATGCAAAATATCTCACTCATACTAGTCATAGCTCTAACCGTTTTTGAGACACTGCTGTTTGAAATACTGTAAAAATGGGTGTTTTTCGCAGTTTGGTGAATTGGCCATATTTGTACCCACATTTCTTCAGAAGTATGCATCTTGTATGTATAAAAATTGATACAGTTATTGTATTCTATACATAAATTAAGCCTGATTTTTTTTTAGAACTCTTGAATTATTTTCCTCTGTGCTATTTGTCTTCACAAATGGCAAAAATGCCAATTTGTCCACTTTTCATTCTGTGGCAAACAGATGTTAACACTGCATAATGGTTCATAACTCAGGGACTAGCCATGCTACATCCAGAATGCAGATATCAAACGATTCAGCACTGAATATGAAAACAAATCTTGTGAAAAAGAAGTGTTCAACCTTATCTTTATGTACATAATTAGATTAAACTAAAAAAAATCTGACACATTTTCTCATTATTTGGAGGAGAAAATTAAAATGCTTTGATATCTCTTCAGGGATATGATTTCCAAATTAACTTCATATCCAGAAGTAATAAATGAGTCCTAATTTCCTATGATCTTTACACATGTTTTGAAATTCACCCTGTTCCCCTGTCCCACTCCTAGTTGCTATATTATTATTTGTACTATGATTGGTGACGCAATAAAGAGCATCCACGTCTTTTGTCTGCCAGTATTGTTTTCTGCATTTTTCAGATGACTGATTTTCTCAAACCTGCATGAAGCTTGAAAATTGTTTGTGTTTGTTCAGCAATATGCTTCTCTAAAGCAAAAACCTTCTGCTTTTTCTCTGTGACAGCTAAGGGCTTCTGCTTCTGCGTTCTCTATATTCATTTCTGCTTCCAGCTGAAATTGATACACTTCAGTGATCTGACTATGCTGTAACACTGACACTCAGCCTGGTCAGGTATAGGATGATATGACTGTAAAGAATTCAGTAGAGGTGGTGCTGCTGAATGTATAAATGATGGGACAGGAATGTCAAATCTTTTTGGATAGTGGGATGGCTGATGAGAGAGAACCTGTTTTGAATTGTTTTTGAATTCACAGGGAGCATCTGCGTAAATTTGTACCATGGTCTCACCATCCTGTTTTCTTTCATTTGATCTGTTTCTTCTTTACTTCATCACACATATTAATCAACCTCGGCAGCACTAATAAAGTTGAGATGTTCACACAAATATCTGACCCAAAGACACAGTTTTTTTGTTTCCAGTTTTTGCTGGATGTGAAATATACATAATTTCAGGAGTAACCCTACAGGAATGTTGTCAAGGTTCTCCATGCAACATGGTGTGTCTGATAAAAGAAGTGTTTGGACACCTGGTGCTGTTTAGAAAATGGGCCAATCCATTCAATGTTCTTGTCAACATTGAGAAATTCTTGTAGAAGTAATGATGTTTTGGAAAATCGATGAAAACGTGTGCAGATCAGCACTCACAGCAGCTCTACATTACGAGGAGACACAGGTTCTGTCTGGTATCTGCAGATGTCAGTGAAGAGAGTCTGGACTCATTCTATGTGCCCCCTCATGTCTTCAGCATGTAGGCCAAGAGTTGAAGCAATAACTGTTTGTCCACACACATGTTTGGCAAATATGGGCCGACCATTCCTCTTTAGTCCAATTCTTTTAACAAGCAGTTGGAACCAGTCATCCTCTAAAATTCACACACACACACACACACACACACACACACACACACACACACACACACACACACACCACACCACACACACACACACACACACACACACACACACACACACACACACACACCACACACACACACACACACACACACACACACACACACACACACACACACACCACACAGTTCAACCAAACCTCTAACACACAGAAATCTACCAAATTTGAAACGATCACTAGTTAGATCTGATGTGTTGACAAGTCATGTCTCAAGAATGTACTTTACCTCTTAGCAGAGCAAAAAATTTGTTAATATGCACTGATTGAAATGATAACTATACTGTGTCCTGATGACAACATTTAGATTAAAACATTTTTAATGTTGTTTTTTTTTCAATTTATTTATGTATATTTGGTCCTGAAAAGAGTTCGAAAAACATTTCTACTTTCGCTTGAAGTGTTTTTGCCAAATTTCTAATGCTTATTCATCATCTTCTTTATTGGAAAAAAATCATGAACCTTTCAAAGAATTTTTTTACAAAAATACAAGCAATTTTCATCTCTGATTGGTATCAGAAAGATATAGATCTATTCTTTTATTTATTTTTCTCTCTATTAAGGAAAATAAGGGAGATAACAAACTATTCTAGACCGAGCACACACCTGGTAAGAAAATATATCAAAATTTGTATTAATGATTTTATGAAACATCAGTTCCATTGAAAAAAAGATAGTAAAAAGATTAGATTAACGGTCGCTTACCAAGATCACGTTCAAGATTTTTTTTAGATCTATCCAGTCAAAGTCGTTCCTCGGTTCAAAAATTGCGTCAGTTTCAGATGACCCCGGTCCGCTGTGTTGGTACCTTTCGTATTGGCTTTCCGAACTTTTACAAGCGGCAGCCTGAGTTATATTATTTACACGATCTTAAGAACAATTGAATTCTCTTCAAAATAAGTGGTAATACAACACTGTGCATGTAGAATTGTTGACTTTACGGTGCCTGTTAAAAATACGTTTGTTTTTTAGCACTGAAAAAACAGTATTCAGTTAAAGGAATTATGACAAAATTTATTGCAGTGGATTCTTCAGGCTGTCCCCTTTAATTTGATACCAAAATCACCACTGTGCATATCGTTTGTAAAAAGTTCCAACAGCATTTCCGACAGCTGGTGTTGATTGGTCCCGGGAAAACTGCGTGAGGAAACTTTGCACGTTGCCGCCAATGTTGCGTTCGGTATGTGTATTTAGATCGCTCAGGGCCAAAGCACATTTCTTTCACACCACAAGTAAAGACACAGGTTTCATGCCTAAAGCTCATTTAATGTGTCGACATAATTTTTTATCTTCCAATTGTGAATGGTTGACGAGCTGAAGCAATTTAAAATCGGCAATTTTTACCAATTCTGCTGCATGTTAGCCATTAGCATAAGAATGGCTGGACCTACCTACTTACATACTTTCTCTAAGGATTGATAATTTTGTACATGTGTTAGATGCAGTTTTGGCTCTAGGGAAATGAGATATGCGGAAGCAATTTTAGGTAATTTAGGCCCCCTTTTTATGTATATGTTTTAGTGTCCTTAATTATGTTTTAATTTGTATTCAGGTATGTTTTTACTTTCCTTGTGTGATAAATTGGACAGAGTGGTCAATGCCAGGGGTATCTCCTTAGATTATGTGCATAAATGCATTGATATGTATACTTAATTTTTTTTTTCCGTTATTTTTTTATATATTTTTTTTACTATTGAAGTATTGTGTTTTGAAACGGCTAGATCTATAGCCCTTATATGGCTCTATGTAGTCGGCTAGACTTTAAACAAAAATAACAGTAATATCATTTAAACAATGTTTGTGTTTTGTTTTGTTTTTGACTATTCCAGGCAGCTACCAAGAAGCAGAAATACGAAAGGATCAGTGAGAAAAAGATGTCCACACCTGTTGATGTGTTGTGCAAGGTAAGTTCTTAGTGACAAGACTTTCAAATGTTTCTCAGAAGATTGATCCCCTTTTCATCCTCTGACCACCTTCTCTTTCTGTCTTTCAGTATGTTACACCAATGCAGAGTACAGAATTAGAATCAGACTAGTTATTGATTAAGGATATAGCCTCTTACGAAGGGATGTGAATTACATATCACATCAACTTTTAGCCATAACTGTATTGGAATTCATAAACAAAATTCATGGAGGCAATTCATTCAGGTATGCTGCAAACACATAAACAGGTGATAAAACAAGGACTGTGTGTCTGTGAAACATCTTTCGTCATAAAGAATGTTGCCATATTTTTCATTATAATCATATCTTCTTTATTTCCTGTTGAGAAAAGTTTAGTTAAATTTACCTTTGTAGGAAAGTTCCAGTGTTTTTGTGGAAGAGTACTATGTGTGTGAAGCTATACTATTAGTGGGTACAGTGTGTGCATGAGTGTGAGTAAATGTGTGTTTGTCAGTTTTATATCAGACCTAGTGACATTGATGCTGATTGTACATTGAATGTACACTATGCTTAAACATTTGTCCATTCTATTTCTACAACTTGGAAGTATCTACGGACACGGAAACCTTAAAAAAGTGAAAAGTTAAGTTAAAATTCAAACTGAAAGTTAAAATTTAAAAGTTTTCTATTATGAGAAATTCAGTTAGTCCCTTGCGTCGGTTGTGAAAAAAGACATGTTTTTGTAAACAAGCGGTGAATTGGTGAATATTACAGTGAAAACATTTAGACTTTGCCATTTATTAGTCTGTTGTATTGTCAACAAATACCATAACAGTTCACAACAGTCTGTATGTGCCTAAGTATTCACTTAAAGTACAGAGACTGGCAAGGCCATCATGAAAAGTACACAAACTGGCAAGGCCATAGTTTTTAGATTACATCAAAATTTTAAAAAAAACCATCTTTGTGAATGTCTTGAAATAGGTACCGGCAGGCCAAAATTAAAAATACATTATTGATTAATTAAATTAACATAGGTGGAAAGAGAGCACGAAACTGAACACAGTGCAAAAAAAATTAGGTCTCTATCTTCATTAGAACCTGAGATATTGCATAAAACGTGACGTTAAAAATTATATCATTTTCGGGGAAAATTGGCATTTTTCACACAAGCCCTACTTTGGATGCTTGTCATCTGAAAACTATCTTATATAGACAGCTCAAAATTGGCAGAATGCTTACTAGCAACAAGTTATGAGAGCCTATTTTTTTCCAGGCATCTTGGTGAACTAGTTTATGTGTAAACTTGAGCCAAACATGGACTATCGCGCCAAAATGAGGGGCGTCCGTGAGCGCAAAACTTCTTTTGCATGCTGTTCGAGCATTTTTTGTCCGATTTGAATGATTTAAATTGTAACTTTCATATTTTGTAAAGATCTTTCAAATGGGGTGCATGAATGCACTATTTAGAGCAATATTAATTTTTTTCACTTTTGCCCCACCCCCTTTCATACCCACCTGCAAGTTAGCCATCTCCCATCCTCAACACAATGTCCCTATGGTATGAAGGTAAAGCATGATTGCACTTTTTACTGCCAAACAGTCTACAGCTTGAGTCTCTCTGCAGGTCAGAAGTGACTACTCTCAAGAAAAGAATAGCTGCCTGTAAACTTGGAATTTGCGACTGATGATGTGAAGATCTTTTTCTGACAACGTCCAAAATCTGCCATTAGAAGTTGTCATGCTGAAGTCTGCAGCAATCACAAACTTTTCATCAATGCAGCTCTTATCTGATGACAGTGGCCACTTGTACAATGTGCGTTTGTTTTTACACCTGGCCATAAAACTGACAACAGCTGTTGTGGGATCAGTGTTGGACTTTTCTTCAACTTCCCCTTGTTTCCATCTTCTTTCAGCAAAAAAACTTGAAGCAATACTATGTTACTGATCGGGGTTCTACTTCTAGCAATACTCTTTCTCCTGCCTCGACCAGTAGCAAGGAATGCTGCCTGCAGGTCTTCGTAGTGAGAAGCAGCCTCTGAAGAGATAGAATAGCAATTATATGAATTTAGCTGTGGTTCAAAGAATGATAAAGTACAGTAGAGCACACTTATAACGAACACGCTTGAAACGAATTGACGGGAATAACGAACCCCTGGCCACATTCGCCTGGTCACGGACGGTGGTCACTATCGCACAATGCCTCGCTTGCCCGGCGCTATTCATGACGGCGATCTAAAAATAGATTATCGATCGATGGCATTTGGACCAGGAAATTGTGGACCAAGTCAAAGCTGCTGGTTCCAGTTCTGTGCCTCCTGAAGAAGAGGACGAGGCACCTGCAGAGCAGCTCAAGGCTGTGAGCTCTGCAGAAGCCAAACAGTGTTTGAAAACTCTTAGGGACTTTTGTATTGTGAATGGCGGAGAAACCTTTTTTGACACTTTAGGGGACATGGGAGAAATTCATTCTTGAATCGAGCGAAAAGGGAAAAAAACAAACTGACATTACATCATTTTTTTCACCCGTGGGCAAGAAATTAGGACTCTAGATGAATGTATAATGGCTTTGGGGACGTGGATAAACAGTGGGAAGGGGGGGGGGGGTTGTGTGAGGGATAAAATGTGTGTGTAAAGTTTTGACAAATAAAGAACTACTGATATAAAGAACTTTTTTTTTTGCCTGGGGTTGTTCTTTATATCAGTGTTCTACTGTATTAAATCATGTTCTAATTACTAACTTCAAATGAATTTGTAATCTTCACTTTTATTATTATTCTTAAAAATTTCAATTTTATTTTCCTTTATTTTTCAAATAGCACATTCATAATCTATTGTATTTCTTAACTATTGATTATAAAATTCGTATTATCCTCTGTGTGTTGTACTAGTATGTCAGTATGAACACAAACAAGCCTCAAATATTTGTTTAAAACACACACACACACACACACACACACACACACACACACACACAACAATTAACTGCAAACAGTAGGCCTACATCTGTAAATAAAAAAAAAAAAATCTAAGCAGAAATCCTTTTTAATCTTCATTCCAAATGTTCTTTAATACAAAAAGAAAAGAAAATAGCTCAAAACTAACAAGAAAACAATAATCAATGCAATACCTGCGTTATCAGAACGAAAGTTACACACATCAACTGATGTCAACATTAGCGATTACCTCCCTTGTCAAAAATCATCTCGAAATTTAGCAAAGTTTTTCCACCCTTTCGCTTAACTATCACACATATAATTAAATTAGAGTCTGAACGAATGTTTGATTGATATGATTGTAAAGTTACAAAGCAAATGAAGAGCAACCGTCAAAGATTTTACTTCAAATCACACACTTCGTGTGAACTTTCAAGATCGCGAGTCCATCAGTAACAAAACGTTCCAACCTTTGACATGTCGATCGATATTTTGATCTTTCTTGTTCAATCTAGCCATACCTACTGCTTTAAAATAATACAGTACTGTCTTAAAAGTCGATTGAAGTAATTCTAAGGCATTGTTTACCGATATAGCTTCGATGTTGTTTGAGAAAATTGACCGCGTTCGTCTTGCCGCTACTAGCTGCCATTGTTGCACTGGGCGAGTGTATGGGAATGCGAGACGCTTATGGGTGACTGCTTTTCATTGGTCAGCAGGATTTCCCAGTTGACGTCACCGAGTTAATTTGCATACCAAACGAAAGAGGACACTTCTCTCTTTCGTTTGAATACCTCGATGACAGTTTTTTTTTTACGTTTAGTGTGGAAAAAATGACTTTGAAATCTTCTTTCCTTGATTTCGGACCCTTAATTTTAATAATTTATAAACTTTTTGGTATCAAAATAAAGCTCAAGATCTCGCTAAGCATTTCCTGTTTTCATTATACATGTTCCGTGCAAGGGGAATCCCTGCGTGGAACGCGAAACGAGTGACCCAAAATAACGTTTTCGAGAAAGTCGGTCACGGTGGTAGGAAATCGGCAAACTCGACCGTTTTCAAAAAATCGTAAAAAATCACACATTCATCACTCATACAAAAGAAAGACATCATTGAAAAGACAAAAGAATGATCTTTAATGTCACATACATCACTTTGATGAAAAATGTTTGGTTTTAATGAAAACATGTGGGGAAAAGTGGCCATTTCCGGGCAGAGCAGCATAGTTGTCAGTTGCAAACTGAGCCTGCCGGTACCTACTTGAAAGCATGTTTTGGTTGAATAGTTATTGTACAGTTGTTTATTTTATCTTTTACTCAGTAAACATGATTTATTGGTCACCAGTTGTTTTTTTTTTTAATGATTCCTGACCAATGCTCAGAATTTCAGACAAATGTAGTTAGCTTTACTGACATGCAAATTCTTGGGTAAACATGTGAAAGGGATAAAGATTAACTCACTTGGGACGGAGAGTTTTTTCCCGTGTTATTCCCCACACGCAGCCCATTTTGAAGGATTAGGAACAAAATCACAAAAAATGCAAAACATAAAGGAACAAAATGAAATTTTCAGATCTGAATATTTACATGCTGGGTTAGTTCATGCCAAAATATTGAAGTTCTTCCTTGAATATTTCTTCTTCATGTGCCATGTTGAAAATACCCCAAATTTTGTGGTCAGGATCACTGTACAGTCACACACTTTGATCAGCTCCATGAACATACAGTCAAAGGTGAGAAGGTCTTTGTAATGCACAAAATATTATGAATAAAGTAGACTTTGCTCAGGGTTAAAAAAAAAAATATTAGTGACATTATATAAATAAATGTTGCAAATTGTTACACTGGGGAATTTGGAAAAAAAGGAGCACACAGGATGCTTCAGTCCCTATGCACTGTTTTCCTAATAATCAGTGTAGTTCTGCACTGAGTGATACAGTTGGAAGTAGGTGATGGTCTTGTTGGGCTAGCATAGTTTGTCACAGAGGGCAACCCCACACTTTTTACACCAGTTGGGGGTTTGCCGCAGTTGATCCTCTGGGTGTCTCCTGCTGCCAGCACTACACACATGGCACTTCCTATAGTTCTTCCTGCCGCTGGGGATGGGTGGCAGAGGGCAGGAGAAGTGCTCATTCTGCTTGCCACTCAGTTCATTTATGCATATCTGTTTATGACAATAGAATTTAGAAAGTCTTCTGTCACAAACCGATTGAAGAAATCAATGGGGGTGTGGCACTCAGCTGGGACATGCAGGCCACAAGAGCCAGAGAACAGGCAAAGTGGGGGAAAAACTAAAATCTTCGTGCCAGTCACGCATAAGAAAGTCAAAGAAATCTTCATCAGACATGTGACTCACTGTACGTAGCCCACTGACCGCTCTCCTCTCGTTACATGTACGCCCACTTCCCTCTCCCACTTTACTGTCATCTGAAACTGGGTCACTGTCAGTACCTTCTTGCTGGCAGCTTCCATCACTTGAAACACTTTCACCATCATCTTCATCATACTCCTCGATGTCCAATCCTTCAGTCTGAAGCGCTTCAATCACTTCAGCAGCAGTGAAACGTGGCCGTCACGATCTACTTTGCTCCAAAACTCGTACTCGCCTGCAACTCTATTTTCAACTCGAATGCAGATTAGCAAGTAATGTGGAGTGCCGAAGTCAGTCGTTTCCTGACGAGTGTATTGGTATGGAATCTCACGAAGCTTCGGTTGGCATGCCACGTCACGAGGGAAGCGTCGAAAAATTTTTAATCAGTGAAACCGCTATCGCGTTCCATCATACGAAACCGTGCCTTACATCACGAATGCTATAGCATTCCGTCGTACGGAGAGAGTTAATCGACTCACAGGAGACACTTGTCTGGCAGTCACGATACCATGAATTTCAGCCATGAAAAAAAAAAATTATAATACCAGATTTGGGAGCAATCTTTTCAATATTTTCTTTCTTTCTTTCTTTTCTTTCATCTCACTGCCTGCAAATTTGATCACTGATTGGAAATTTTTGTTTTGTTTTTGTAAATGACGTTATGTTGACTTATTTTTTTCCTGGCTTTTCTGTTACCCAAAGTCAGAATCCATGAATTCTGCTGTTAAAATTCTCATCTGAATTTTGAATACTTTCACCAAACTCACTGTCTCCACAAAGTTGGAATCAAAGACTTATTCAAGTGCTTGCTCAAATGTTAATTGTCTGCGTTTTGCTGCCATTTTCATGTCTCATTGACATGAATAGTAATAGTCTAAAAACTGTGATTGCTTTGCTCTAAGACTGTGCTGATGGTTAAGTAAGGCCACATCATAAGGAAAATGGTTGTAGCCTACTTGGTTGTGGTCAATTAGTTGTCGTCCAGTATTCACTTAAGGGGGAAGAATGGCAGAATGGTTCAGATGTTCACCTGCCAGTAACTAAATTTAGGCTCCAGAGTTTGTTCCCTAATTAGACCTCATCTTTTGTCCAGTTTGACTGGAAGATTAAACTGAGCATGTTGTTCTTCGGAAGAGGATGAAAAACAAGTTGGACCTGTGTGCCTTCTGGCTGTGCACACTAAAGATCCCACTGCAGTTGAAAACTTTGAAGAGCAAGGCATTCACCTGGCTGTTCTGGTATAAAACATTGGAGAAACAGGTTCATTTTCGAATTTCCTCCCATTGAAGGCCAGTTAGACTTCTTACTTTTCTGAAGTCGTTAAAAAAGAAAAAAGAAAAAGAAAAAAAGCATGGTACTGTGCTGTGGAGACATACTGTCAGTGGGAAGAGCAGCCCAAGTTCCACATGGTAAATCTGTTGTTACAAAAAGAAATGAACACGTTTCTACAATTTATCAAATCATATGATCAGATTTGTGTCCAGCGCATGTTGCAGGTATCAGGTCATACGAGTTTAAGGTTTGGCCTTTCAAATGGTGTATTACTTTTTATGATCAGTAAGCTGAGACATCTGTAAAAGTGGTTTGATCAGTTTGTTTGGATCATACTTCGCACTCTCAAAAATAAGAAAAAAATGTAAATGACTTAGCTGAAGTGGTGTTGGTCTATGCTAAGTATAGCATCTTATGTCTGGATTAGTCTTTTGCAAATGTCAGTTATGTCTAAATTCATAATTAGGTCTAAGTTCATGATTATTTTTTAAACTTTTTATCTTACAGTTGGATTATTGATGTGTTTATAATTGGAACAATCCATGTTGGTGTCAAGTACAGGTTCCAGTCACCCCTTGCAACCATACGTGAAAAACTTACTTCTTTGATGTGTTTTTCAAACTCTTCATACAGTTCTGGGGTATCTCTATTCAGGCCATAACTAATTACAAGTAAGATTTCCTATTCATTGTTGTGAGGAAAACATGTATATAATTGCCATCTGTATCTCTTTATTTTGAGTCAAAATTTGTTATAAAGCAATACCATTGCTCCTCTGGACTTACAGCTGTAAGGGGCGAAATTGCAGGTTTTAGTCTTCAGATTTGATATTCAATTCTTTCTTGGATTCAAAGTGTGTATCTTGTAAAAATATAAATAGAATGAATTAGAATGAATTTATGAATTTTTTTTGTTTGAGGCCCTGAAAAACACCTCTCCTTTTTGGGGGATTTCCATGAACCTTGACAGTTTACTGATGCAGTGCTAAGGTGCTCCATTATAACCATAAGCTGATATGTAAATGAAATTGCGTCTCATGTCACAACTTGTCAAAATAATTGAGAATCTAACAGTTTTATGTATGACAAAAGGAGACGTGTTATCTCAACACAATGAATGATTTTATAACAAAGAATAAAAATATTTTCATTGTGATGCAGTGTACACATGTTTGTATGGATGAATTTATTAAATGACACAGTCAAACACGAGACAACAAGAAAAAATATGAGTCTACGAACAGTCAAAGTAGCTGTCAAAGCTATAATGATTTTAATGAAAAAAACATAATTATACAGACATGACATAATAGCTGTAAGTCTTCCTGATTGTTGTCATTTTTGACACAGATGTTCAGACACTTGTACAGACAATTTTGTTTGTAATTTGAAAAAGAAAAACAGCTAGCATTACCACTTAACACTAATGTCTGGTGACCTTCAGTTTGAGTTTGTTAGTGATCCTATAAAGGTTGTTTAGTTGAGTCTAGTCCAATAGCCGTATAGACAGCGAAACACTATCATCTGCAAACAGTGCTATATGAGTATCTCCGTCCAGTCTGCAGAAAAATTGGTGTCCCATCTGCTGTTATTGCTTACATCTAAAGCTATCTCACTGATAAAATTAAAAAGGAAAAATTCCAGGACTGCACATACCACATTATTTTATCACCTAAGTACAAGAAATGTACCCTTGGAGAATGCATTCTCTAGGGAGAAGAATTTTGAAATCCAGTTATGTGGTTCCCATCTCTTCTGCTTCTTATAATATTTCTTTGAAATACAATCATTTTTCTTTCTTTGGGAGATAGTGTAGACGTTCCTCTGTCCTGTGTGCAGGGCTTCCCAGCAGAATTTGCTATGTATCTAAACTATTGTCGAGGGCTGCGTTTTGATGAGGCTCCAGACTATATGTACCTGCGGCAGTTATTCAGAATTTTGTTCCGCACCCTGAATCACCAGTATGACTACACCTTTGACTGGACCATGCTCAAGCACAAGCCGTCCACTTCCAACACTACTAGCACTTCTGGTGCTGGTGCCCGAGCCAAAAGTAAGGGCTTGATTGTTGTGCACTGTTTGTATGGATGAGATTTTAATATATCCACCTGGATATTTATCTTCAGCTTTCAAAACAGTCACAAATGCAAGCAGATATTAACATAATGTAACCCTATAACCAAAACACACACATACACGCACGCACGCATGCACACACTCTATCTCTCTCTCTCTCTCTCTCACTCTCATTTTTGTATGCACACAGTTGTACATGTTCATATATGCATTTGCATACACAGACACAAATACACACACAGACACACACACAGACACACACACAGACACACACACACAGACACACACACACAGACACACACACACACACACACACACACACACACACACACAACACAACACAACACAACACAACACAACACAACACAACACAACACAACACAACACACCAACACCACAACACACCACAACACACCAACACACCACACCACACCAACCACACCACACCACACCACACCACACCACACCACACACACACACACACACACACACACACACACACACACACACACACACACCTTTTCTATAATAGCAAGTAATTCTCTTGTTTAGAGTGTTAGATAATGAAAACATTCTTGAGGTTGCAATAATAATAATTGTTGCAGCACTTTGAAACTTCCCACACACCTGGTCTTATTATTTGGTGATCTAATTACTTTACTAGGACAAAGACTGTAATGTCATTCATTATGACATCATATTTGGGCTCAGTCATTTCAAGTGCTGTGTCCACTTTAATGTTGCAGAACAATGTGCTTACATTAAAAATGAATTTTATAAAGGAAGTTTTGGCACAGATGATAAAACACTACAAAATGTATGTGGGGCTCAAGTTCTTTTGCAGGCAGCAGTCTGTAGATTGGGTGACGGCTCTTTAACATTTAGAATGCCAATGACGTATATATACACATCTGCGTAATGTATCACCTCATTTGCCAACGATCTGTATATACGTTATTGTCACATCAGGAATTTTCCTAACTCCATTTTTAAGCTGGAGAATCCCAATTTGCCCGAATTTGAAAGTCTTGTCCATCTGCATGAATTATGCGTGAGGCCAGCAGTAATCACACTTTGTTATGGTCACTGCTCTGCAGTTTTTGTGTGTACCCCCCTAGAAATTTTGACCTTGCACCAGATGGCAGACAGTGAACCTTAGCCAGGGCCAAATGCTGTGAGAGAGGCAGCATGTTGCCAAAATTTTCAGCTATTTCAGCACAACAAATGATGGACAAGCTTTACATGACTTGTAGCTGACCCAGATTTTGAACTGGACAACTGGTAGTCACATTGATTTGGCCATAGTGGGGTAGAGTTATGAGGAGGGGAAAGCATTATTTACATCAGGCAGTTACTGGTGATGATCTGGCACATCAGTGTGGAGTTCATGGCTAGCACTAAAATGAGAATTCATTACAGCAAGCGAGGATAAAAACTGTGCTCACTGTACTCTGTTGCGTGTCTGGCTTTCTGTCTAATAATTTGGTGTAACTGAAAAGAAAGTGATGGGCGTTGCTCAGAGAGAGAGAGAGAGGGGGGGGGGGGAGAGAGAGAGAGAGAGAGGGTGTGTGTGTGTGTGTGTGTGTGTGTGTGTGTGTGTGTGTGTGTGTGTGTGTGTGTGTGTGTGTTATTGTTCAGTTCTGTATACATGCACATCAGGTGAACAGACATATGAGAATTCAATGCAGCAAGCGAGGATGAAAACTGTGCTCACTGTACTCTTACTTGTCTGGCTTTCTGTCTAATAATTTGGTGTAACTGAAAAGAAAGTGGCAGGCGTTGCACAGAGAGAGAGAGAGAAAGAGAGAGAGAGAGATGTTTTGGGATATTTTGGTTTCTTATAGGCGTGTTTTACAAGAAATTGTGTAAAATTGTTTGTCAATTTAATGGGCCATTCTTCATAATCAAATTGTCAATATACTTTAAATTTTCATAAACAGATAGTTTATTCATTTTCCTTTGAGAGAAAAAAAGAAAAGATTTTTGAATACTTTTATACAATTGTTTTCATACTAGAATTTTTTTGTAATTATTACCGTCCACACAAAGGTCACTTGGCAAATAGCAAATGCAAGCAAAACAGTATACCTGGCATCAAAGGGGTTAAGTAGGGTGACAGCTCTTTTAATTGAAAAGTTGCTGTGGTTGCCATAGATGAAGTCTGGGTTAGAAACTATGAACCACAATGAAAGAGAATCATTGGCTTGGCACTCTAAGGCCTATCAAGTTCGATAGAAAACAAAGTTTAAAAATGATGATGATATGTGCCTTTGATTACAAGTATGTACTGACAGCACATCATACTCCTTTGGGACAAATTGTTATTAATCAAGACAACTGCAGGATGTTTCTGGTGAAATGATTTAAGACTTACACTGTGAAAGACACTGTTAAATGAATCGCCATGAATATTACATGACAATGCATCTTGCCACAAAGTAGAGAGGGCAGCTTCACTTATAATATCCTTATAATATCAGTTGGACAATCTATCACACCTCACCCAAACTCCAGATACGATTCCTGCAGACTTTGGTCTGTTCCACAAGTTTAAAGGACACCTTCCCATGGTGTACATCTGTATGACTTAGATGACTTGGAAGTAGTGTTGGCCAAGCAGGTACAACATGTCAGCTCTGGTCGGCCAGCAGTAGGCATTTCAGACCTTCCCGACTGATGGGAATTGGTCATTTGGGGGAAGGGATATTACATTGGAAAAATATAGAAAGATATTAATCATTATCTTGTTTAAAATATTTCTGGAAAAGATTTTTGTAGACATTCTCTCACTACTTATTGGATGGTCCTCATATACACGTACATTTGCACATTTGTATATGTAAGGGGAGATTTGCGCACTAGAATGCGTGCATGTTTGAGTTTGTGAGACATTACCAGTTTTTATGGGCTTTTTTGATTGGGGTGTTTTTTCTGGTCCTGTTTTTAGAGGGTGGAGGGGACATTATGGTGATAAGCTCAATTAGTCTTCTAAGATTAAGGGGAGAAAATGTTTTTTTTTGTTTATTGAGCTTGGGGTGGGAGTCTGCTGGGTCCAGAAAATCCCACAGTGAATATTCTGACACATAGCTGCTTGAACGTATACTGTTACAGTCGTCAGTTGTTGTGCTAGCCACTACATAGCTTGCTGTGGTGTTCTTTTTGTATGCTTATATTTGTATTCAGGTGTGTTTTTTAAATCTCCCCTGTGCGATAAATCGGACGGAATGGTCCTACGCCGGGGGCATGTCCTTAGATTATGTGTGCGAATGCATTGATATGTGTACTTAATTTTCTTTTCTTTTTTTTTCCTCTTGAAGTTTTGTATGTTTTGAAGCAGTTATAGCACTGATATGGCTATGCGCAGTCGGCTGGGCTTTAAACAACAATAAAAGCTTCTGGTTTGTGGTTATAATGTCTACTACTTCTTCTTAACATTTCTTTTGCTACAGCTTGTTTTATCAGAAATGTGCACACATGATATATTTGTAAGCATACAGGCATGCAGACATGTGCTTCCATGTTTTATATTTTGCTATCCTGTGCACATGTTGTTTCAAAGTGTATGTGTTATTTGTATTTCAGATCGGTGATGGGACTCTCTTCAAAGAAAAGAACATGGTGGAAAATTGCTCAAGGGAGTTGTACAGTCCAGGATGCCCATTTTGTTGAGTCCAGCAATATTACACACTTGCAATTGCCAGAGACTGCATTATATTGTCGCCTGCAATAGAAGTCAGAATGCAGAGTATGATTGATCATGGCTGTACTGCAGGCAAGCTTATTGTTTGCAATTGCTTTATGAGGCAGAAAGATGATCATATGCAGTCAAAACTATGTACAGTAAAAATGAACAGTACCTGGAAGTTGCAAGGGAGAAGAAAAAAACAAAACAAAAACCAGTATACAAGCATGGGAGCAGGGAGACAGTGGATGGATGTTAACAGTAAATTTATGAGGAAATGTGTGTGAGACAATTGTGCCTGTCGTAGTGCATTGATTTAAGAATATGTTTGGGATTTAAGAGTGGATGGATGACCAGAAAAATATATTAATGTATAAATTCATGAAATAACTTGAGTCAGTTGCAGCAGAAACTCAAATGGGAGGATCCGTTAGTACTTTGGTATGTAACCATTCTTTAGCAAGGGATCAGGAGAGAATGAGAAACAGCTATGAGGATTGTCAGTGTGCACCTGCCATCATTCATTTAACTTAAGGCAAGATATTTTGATCTTGTCCTCTGGTTCATAGGAAGTCCATAAGCTTTTGTTATTTGGAAATCGAAGTGGCATTTTGACTGTTGTTTGTATCTTAAAGAATTCACAAGTTTAGTCACTGACAGTATTTTAAAGAACTCACAGATTTAGTCACTTGACAATGACAATCTTTTGGCTGAAAGGGTGAGGGGTGGGAGGTTCCGGAAGACACATGCCCCAGCAAAGCCTTCATGTAATATATTCTTCTAAAAGTCATTGAAGTCTTTTTTTGTAGTTCATAGTTTCAGTCCAGTAGAATCCTTTGATACAGTGTGTTAAGTGATGGAAGTTCTTGTAGTTCATTCTTTTGAAGTAATGAAAGCCTATATTAATTTCTTTTAAATTGCGGAAGCCTGTCATCGTTCATTCTTCTAGTGTAACAAATGCCATTCATGTTATTCCACCTCCTCCTCAAGTCATGACTGCAGTTAAGGAAGTGGGTGCAGAGGAATGGATGTAAATCTTCCAACCTGCTCCAAATGTGTGTGGTAACTCTGCTCAGGAAGTACGAGATAAAGCTGAAAAATCAAAAAGTCTGAATCCTTTAACTCCCGCACCCTATCCACCAGCTGCGAAAACTTAATCCTTTGACTTGCTCACCCTATCCACTAGCTTCCTGCAGGAAGCTGGTGGATAGGGTGAGAGAGTCATAGGGTTAGATGCTAGTGAACAGGGTGGGGGAGTCAAAGGATTAATGAGCTTTTTGAAATATGGGAAATGATTTCTAATAATTCAGAGGAGACAAAATTCAAACTAGCGGTTTATAAATCAGTTGCTAGTATACTTTGCTTATAACATGTTTGGTAACAATTGTAATAGTCATTAACCTCTTGGCTGGTCTGTTGAGATGTACAAAGTACGTATGATTTGAACCTTTGCGTTGTTGATGTATGTCATACATCAGGTGAAGTAGTGATAATGTTTTGTTCAGCATTGCTGAAATGTTGACTGCTAAGTGAAAATATTTCCCTCCTTTGACAGCTCTTTCTTTCTTGAGTATGGCAAGATCTTTTGTGTGATGCATCGCTCTGTGTGTGTGTGTGTGTGTGTGTGTGTGTGTGTGTGTGTGTGTGTGTGTTCACGTGTGCGCATATGCATGTGTGTGTGTGCATGCGCGTGAATGAAAGGGGAGGGCGTATTCTGGCCTAGTTTTCTTTTTGTGCATCCTCTCCATTTGTGTGTGTGCATGTATGTATGAGTGTGTGCACAAGCATATGAATGCATGTATGTTTATCTGTGTGTGTGACAGAGAGTAAATGCATAAAAGGAGCATGGCATTTCAGGAAGATTGTGTGACAATCTGGTTCAATATTTTCAAATTATATTGTTAAAAAGAACCTTTAATCATTTTTTTTTATTGGTTTTATATATACTGTTGTAGTTTAGATGATATGAAAAAAAATCATAGATGTAATTTTTCTGGAAATTTTCTCAGCTTCTGCTGTAGCCAAAAAGCATTAGCAGTAAAGGGACTAATCTTTTGAACAGATTTGACTTGCATACCGTGCCTGCTTTGTCATAACATTATTATCATTCCAGTTTTAGTGAGTCAACAACACTGGAAACATTGACCTGTGAAACTACTTGCTCTAAAATGGAAATTATTTTCTACAGTTCTTCGCAAAATAAAATGACACTTTACCGTAGCTCCAGAATGTTTAAGCTGCATTGCTTGAAAAGTCTTTCTAAAATCTTTTTCTTTATTTTAGGGTTTTATTGAATAATAAAAAACAAAAGACAAACAAACAGAAAAAACAACAACAACCAAACAAACAAAAAACAAAGCAAATCGATAGTGTGTTTTAATAAAAGGTAGGGTTTTTTTTTCTTCAATTTTATGCTTTTATAGGTGTTGACTTTAATGCTGCTTGTACTGCTAGAGTTAAGATCACAAGGGACTCTGAAATGAAATTGTCTTTTTTATCATTTAAAAGAAAAGATGAGTGTATACAATACTCTGGTAAATTTCTTGTTGGTATGTAGATAATTAGCAGCGACATAGAAAGTGTCGCTGTGTTTTTCAGCAGTAATAGAGTGTGTTATTCCCATTGTGATAATGTTTTGTTTAGTCCCAAAATTTTATGAGGCAATTTTGTTTTTTAAGAAGCCACTGAAGACTTGGGGGCATTTTTAGGTGTTAAACAGATATGTATGGGGCAATTTAAGGTGTTGTTTTTATTGTTTTAATTTAAAAACAGGCCTTGTTGGTGATGTCGCATCATTTGATGACCGTATGAGGGTTTCAGTGTTTCACAAATCCCTAGGTATAGAATCCTTCCATAGACAATCTGTCAGCAACTGAGGTATTCACTGTGATCACAAAGGAGTCTGTCAGTTTCAAGTTCTGTGTGTGTGAACTTTTTTTTTATTTCTGCCATGACATGATGATGTCAGACTATCCGTGACATGACATGAGATCAGACTCGGAAAATATTTTGTTACCATTTTAGAATCATTTTTAAATAGATAAGCAGACAGTTGAACAGAAAAAAAACCCATTAGCTTGAAAAGCAGCTTGTTTTTTTCTAAAATTCTTAGTAGTGCTTAGGAGAATCAAACAGTTGTACATAATGTATATAGCATAAGCAAATCATCTAGAAAATATCAGCATTATTACAATTGTTCTTTTCGCACCTGTTGTATGATTGCCCTCCCTCCCATGTCCATGTTTTGGTGTTAAGTTTTGATGATGTACACTGTCGGACAGGCTGTGCATGTGCTGTAAGCGTTACTTTGGGAGTAAGGCAGCTATAATATACACAGGTATGGAATGCCCTTGTTGGCAATCAGAATGAACGCAATATTTCCTCCAGAGAACCATTCTTCTGTGCAAATGAGTGTGTACTTCCATTATTCTATGACAAAAGGGTTTCCACGTGAACGTGAGAACAAATTTGTTTTGCGGCAGATGTTTTGTTTTTCTGTTATTTATTCATTTATTTAGTGTGTACTGCCAAGTGGAGCTATTTGTGCATGAGGGACGCAATGCAGTTTGTCTCTGCTTATGCAGATTTATTTTGTTCATTTCTTGAGAGATACAATTTTATTAAGTCAGCAGTAGAGTGAAAGTATGCATGATTACATCCAACTTTAACAGATGATTGGAAAATGGAGCATTTTGATATTTCTGTGGAAATTTACATTTGTATACTAATGTATAGCATCAGAGCTTACTTGACTTTTTGCATTTAAGCTGTGGGGACTGTCCATGTTTCTTTTATTACAACATGATGAAATGTTTATCGTAATCAGCTTCACAATTTTTGTTTGGTAGAAACCAGCTGGTCCCCCCCCAAAAAGTTTTTGTCGAAAGTAGGATGTGTAAAATTAACTCTTCGTTTCTTTTTCTTTATTGATGTCTATAAAATGATTAATTCTCCTGAAGTCAGATTTTGATGTCATCAGTTTGTCTTGTACAATCAGAATATTGTTAAACTAGACAGTAACTCGTAGAATGCAGTCCATGAATGGGAATGCTGGCAAATTTTGTTCTAACATTTGATTCATGTGACTTGAAACTATGAATGTTAGATTGGACTGGAGCAGCTACTTTCAATTTTGGACACTTTCTATCTGTTGACTGGATTGGTACATCCTATTTTATATACAGTTTTGAACGAACTTCTGCCAATGTTTGTTGTGTGATGTTGTTTGTATATAGAGCTGCGTTGCCTATTTTGTAAAATGTATTTATGTATGTGGTGATGTTTTGTCTTGAAATGATAGTGTATGAAGTGATGACAAATATCTTTTGTGCATGGGTTAAATTTTTTCTTGGCAACTTTAATTACATTTCCTGCATTATTCATGTAGTACATTTACTTTTGTCATTGTTCATTCTCCTTTCTTTTTAATGAAAGGAGATTAATTGTAATCAACATAAAGCAAGACTCTGCGTGCGTGTGCGTGTGTGTGTGTGTGTGCGTGCGCGCGCATGCATATATGTTTGTAGATGAGATATGTCAGTTAATGTGGACAACTGTTAAGGATCTTTGTCAGACTTATATCATCTGTAAAATATAACAGGGAGTCACATAAATTAAGAAATGCGCAAGATCTCCTGCCCAAGTCACAGAGACCAGAAGCATGAAAATGTTTCTTTTGGAGATCTCTGAGCCTCCGCGTTCGAATCAGACTGCATAAGTTTAATTCTGTAAAAAGCTTGTACGCACAGCCTCCAGTCCATCCAGAATGGGAACCTAAACTTTTGTAAAACAACAAAAGAAAAGCTGAGATCTTTGTCTCCTTATTCCCTTTGACTTAAGTGATATGGGGTAACCTTTACCTTTTTTCTTGTGTGAATAAATGTGTAACATTAGTTTGCCATGTTTTCGATGTTTCTGGGTGAGAGATGAAATGTCAATCCTTCCAGTTCATATGCCTGCTTGCTGTAGTTTGCATTCTGAGTGTGTGGAAATAGTCTTCAGACATAGGGTGATGTGAGGTTATTTATATGTGATCACAACTGTTACAAAAATGTCATCATTGCTTGAAAATTGCATGTGTGTGTGTGAGTGCGTGTGCATATGTGTGTGCGTGTGTGGGTGGTTGTCATGAAGGAACAGAAATTGTGTGTGTGTGTGTGTGTGTATGTGTGTGTGTGTGTGTGCGTGCGTGCGTGCGTGCGTGCGTGCGTGCGTGCGTGTGTGTGTGTGTGTAAAAGGAGCGTGGCATTTCAAGAATTGTCTTGCATGTGTGCATGTGTAAATGTGATGGAGCAGAAGTGAAAGGGAGAAGAGAAAATCATTGCGTCTCTAAACAAGTACAGATTATGAATTCATCTTAGAATTTGGCCTGATGGTTCTGATTTTGTGTAAGTGTAAAGACGCTCGATACTGTGTGAACATGGAGAATGAAAGAGGCTGTTGGCAGTATCTTCCTTTCCATTTCATTTTCTCCAAGTGTAGAACAGAGTTGAATACTGTACCTAATTACAGTGGGAAAAACTGGACACTGCACACACTAGCTTCTTTCGTCCCTCACCCTCCTAAAGCCCTGAGTTTGTCCTTGTATGAATGATATCTGGGTGTCTTTACTTTTGTACCACCTAGGTCGTGATATCAATTTGTTAATTTACAACAAAGATAAGGTTATGGTGGAAATGTACTTGGAAACTTTAAAGGTCATATTGTCAACGTTTTATTTAACGGCCAAGAAAAAAATGTGATGTTATCTAACAGAAATGACAGTTTGAGAACACGTTTATCAGCTTTCCCTCAGATAGTGGTTTAAACTACACCTTGATCAGTTTAAATAATACTTAACCTTTTCAAGGCTTCAGGCATCTTAGAGCAACTTATTGGCAAAATGCTTCAGGCGCCATGCAGCGGCTTGCACAGAAAAACACTTCAGGCACTGTGCACTACCATCACACAGTAGGGTTAAAAAAACTTGATTGATCTTTTGTGAAAGAAAAGACGGAAGCTCCTCCTGTTTGTTATAGGACAGCAAAGGCTTTGTCTTTCACTTGGCAGTGACACCAGCTTCCTTTGTGCATTGTGACAACAGCTTTTCACAAGTTATCCCTGAATCGACCTGAATTGAAACATGGCCCAGTACTTAAGGAAATGATAGATCTACCAGAAAAAGATCATATAACACCGCACAAGTGCTGAACATGATTCTTGATGATGATTTGTCACTTTGAATGCTTGTTGTTGACAGTGACAGTGGCAGAGTATTTTCACAGCCATTTGATAACGACTTCAGCAGTGACAGTGATGCTTTTCAGTCAGAGTAGAAACTAGTCAAGTTAGCATTTTCTCATCTGATTTCAAAATCCGCTGAACCACTTCACAAAAATTGGTAATGTCTCTGCATACTAGTTTCATTTTCCTTTAAAATGAGCCATGAATAAAGATGATTGAATGAGTGGACGCTAGGTTATAGTCGTTAAAAATAGGTAGGGGTGCCCTTATTTTTTTCTCTGCTGCGGAGCTGGTTTATGCTGTAGGCCTAGTGCTGTGCCACCTGCACTGAAAGGGTTAAAACACATCTGGATTTGTTTGGGGTATTAATGTCAGTAACCTGGATTCGATTAATGCTTAAAAGCATATCTGGACACTTTTTGGGTGTTGTAAAACTGATTTGATATTGCTTGGATTTTTTGAGGAAATTTCATGTTTGTAAAGTAGAAGTAAGTTTATTTCTTTCTTTATGTAACTTGTATTTTTTTGTCATGTAATTTTTTATCATTTATTAACACTATTTCCCCAGTAACTTGCTATAATACTAAATAATTAATGTAATAATTGTAGTTTTCTAGGTTTCCCCCCCTCATTCATTCATCTGCCTGTGTTCTGATCATCATGACTTTACGATCACAAGTGCACTGTTGACATACACCATGTGTCAGATAATATAGGATAGTGTTTTGTTCAGCATTGCAGAAGTCTCGTCCACTAAATGACAAGATTTAAGTCCACTAAAGCTCTTTCTTGGCTACAGCAGGCTCAGCTACTTGCCACACTAGCCTTAACCCTTTGAGTCCCGCTCCCTATCCACCAACTGCAAAAAGTTAACCTTTTGACTCCCTCAAAGGAGGCAGGTGGATAGGGTGAGGGAATCAAAGGGTTATGTTTTTGCTTTGCTAGCAAGTTTGACAATGCAGGATGCTGATGGACAGGGTGTGGGACTCAAAGGGTTAATGAAAAACCTATCCATATTTTTCCCAGCTAGCTTCTTGGATTTTAACTGTTCAAAGTTTTGGCAGAGCAAAGTCAGTGCTTACGCTTGAAGAAATAGTGCAAGAAGTTCTTCTTGATGCCAATAGTAATGATGAAGATTTTGATTTTGATGTGGGACTTCTGGAGTGGATGATGAGTCTGATGAAGAGTACCAGCCTCTACCAGATGCTGTAAGGTTGTTTTGAGGTGTAATGTGTGTGTGTAGTTTGGTGCAGTAATTCTTTCTTTGGTATCCCTATGCTTATGCAAAAGTGGTGAAATGTTCAGGTTGTGTGTTACTCTGTGTGTGTGGGTGGGGGAGTTTGTGGAGTGGTGGTGGTTTTTAACTGAAAAGAACAGGCCTGTTCTGTCAGAGCTTTCTCTTTCAGCATCCGCGTGTGTGTGTGTGTGTGTGTTTGTGTGTGTGTGTGTGTGTGTGTGTGTGTGTGTGTGTGTGTGTGTTTTGTGTGTGTGTGTGTGTGTGTGTGTGTGTGTAAAAGGAGCGTGGCATTTCAAGAAGATTGTGTGACAATCTGGATCAACATTCATAAATTGTCTTGTAATTGTTCATTTCTGATTCATTTTATATGGTGACAGGAGTGAACAAAACTCATAGGTGTGGTTTTCCACTTTTTCTGGAAATTTTCTCAGCATACTATGTAGCCAAAAGCATTAGCAGTAAATGGGTTGAATATTTTCTGTCTTAACAGTACATGGGTTAATTGAATGCTGTCGTTTGTTCTTATGTTAACTGTTGAAAACATTTCCTCTCCATATGTAAGCAGTGCAGCTTGCGATGTGTGTGTGCATGCTTGCCAGTGTGCACATGCATGGTTTGTGTGTGTGTGCATGAAATTTGTGTGTGTGGTGTATGTATTGTGGTCATGTCTGTTCATTTAAGTAAATTTAGACAAACAAACAAACAAAAAAATAGGGGGGAGAGGGGGAGTTGGGAGATGGAGGAAGGGTGAAGGAGGATACATGTACATAAAGACCTTACGAAAGAATGAAATGGCAACTAGAACAGAAGAGGAGGGAAAAGTAACCAGAAGTAACTCCGTAAAACAGTAAAGTGGCAAAACACAACAGTTAACACCTGAGTTACAACACGTTTTATATATAAGTGGCTATTGGAGTTTTTGACAGGCCAACAAAATAATGTGTGTGTACACACATACAGAGGTACAATTAATTATGTTTATCCAGATATGTCATAAAATATGTTCTTTGAAAATATTGGAGCATATTGTTTTATATTCATGCAAGAAAGAACATAGGTGGTTGATATTTTCTCTGTGTGTGTGTGTGTGTGTGTGTGTGTGTGTGTGTGTGTGTGTGTGTGTGTGTGTGTGTGTTTTGAAAACGTAACTTTCCATACAGGGGTGACTGTATATTTGATTAGAAAAAATCAAGGTTGTAGTGGTGATTGCTCGCCAGTCAAGATTCACCATGAATTTGCGAAGACTATCTCCCCCACAAAAACGTGTCGATAGCAGATTTTGCAACTGATTATCGAGTTACTAAGAAACAAGGAGTTATTTTTGTTTTTGTTTTTTGGTTATCTATGTAAATGTAGCAGGACATGTTATTCACTTATTGCCCCTTCATCTAAATTCCAGGCATTTGCAAGCCCATATTAGACAATGGAAACAACAACTATGACTGAAAGCTAAGGCAGGCATTTTGAAAAGGTAGCCTTCTGAAAAAGTAGCCTTCACATTTCAAATTTTTATTGTTTGAGAAATAAGAATCAGTCATTGTTGTTATGTTATTGTCAGGGAGGGGGGAGGGGGAGATATGATGTATTGTGATCTACATCTGCACTTTTTAGTGTAGGCCTTAACTCAGCTGTTTGTGTAAAGGAATGTAAGACTTGTTTTTCAATTTCTGGCTTTTTCGTTAAGCAGGTTTCACTATTCTGAATGACAGTAAAACATTGTTTATCAAAATATAGATAACACTACTCTTTTTTATAAACATCCCTGTCCCTTAAAAAACAAACAAACAAAAACAGGGAAGACCAATTGTCAGATTTTAATTAAAATTTAAAGAAATATTCATCATGTTTCCAAGGCTCATATAGAAAATTTCTGTCTTTTGAAGGCTTAGTTTTCATGTGTGACCCAATGTGCATGTGTTTGAATATGTAGTATTGTTGTATATTGTACTGTGATGTGTATTGTTGTTTTCTTCTTAGTTCTTTGTTGAGATAGATATTGTTAAAATGTAATGCAGTATGTCAGCGCCAGTACTTGTGCATGGATGAGCATGATGTTTTCCTTGTACTGATAAATATGAGTGGCCTCTTAGACCTGTCAGTTACTGAATTTGTGAAGTGTTGCAATGATCTTCACATTAAGATGATGGGGTGGGAATGTCTTCCACTGTAATGCGTGGTGTACTAATGTATACTGCTGCTGCTGCTGCTTGTGTGTGTGTGTGTGTTTTGTGTGTGTGTGTGTGTTGTGTGTGTGTGTGTGTGTGTGTGTGTATACACTTTTAATTTGAGGAACTGGCAGTGCCATGACATTTTTCTGTTCATGGTTTTAGTGGATGTCAATGCAGTATTGAGAAAGGGATCTGTTTTTATACATTTTTTTGTTTTAAAATCAGTGTTTACACTGAGACCAGAAGGAGAATAATTATGAATAAAACAAACCGTTTTTCCATGAAGTGTACAGTTTTCCGTGTTGGTAATATATTCGTAAGTAATCCAAGTAGAATTTGGATCCCATAAAGTTGAGAAACAACACAGAATTTTGACCTGAGAAACTGAACCCAAAATTTTGGACAATAATACAGAACGTTTACAAAATGTAGGCTTAATTAAAACTTTAAAAATGTTTATGCTTCTGATTTTAATGGAACTTCATGGCAGTTACTGAATTGTGTGAATGGGTGAGCTTTTATCAAGATTGACATGTTTCCATGGATGTGTTGATCAATATTTTTGAGAGACTGCAGGTAATGCCCTGATCTTTAGATTGTAAAATGAATATATTTTTAAGATGCTGTCTTTGTCCTGATTTGTATGTTGTAATGTGTGTTTTAAACATTTTTATTTATTAAGGTGTAAGGTTTTTTTTTTACACAGGCTAATCTGTTTGGATGGGAAGAGCAATCAGTTTAGGGGATCAGTTATTGAATTTCATCTTGACTGTTTTCATGTCCAGTCTCAAAATGTGCTTTGTGTAAATATATACAGTTTGTGAAGGGGAATTTATTGAAGAAATAATTTAAGTGTAACTTCACAATTCTTTTATTTCTTTTTTTTTTTCCTGATACATGATTTTTATGTTTACTACATTTTTGGGCATATATTGATAATGAACCGTTAATCATACCTTTTCCTGCATTTACTTCTATGAAGGATGTATGTTGTATGCTGTACTCTTTCTTTACAGTCTACTTGTCACGATAAAGCTCTGATACCTTCAGCAGTGTGGAAACAGCTGTGTAAATATTTTGTTTGTAAAAACTATACATATGTACACAAATTTTCTCATAAGATGTTTTTTTTTCTGCTTCAGCAGAATGTACAGTTGTGATATCAGCTGTCATAAACTGCCAGTATGATGAATGGATTTTGTTGTATATTATGATTTCTTTGCTGTACATAAATGTATAATAACGACGTTGGTGTGTGCTTTTGGGTGGTGTAAGAGGGTGAGCTACGCATTGTCCTGGTATAAATATGTTTAGTTTGGATTGGTTTGCTCTTCTTTCCATTGACTGATGATGTTATTTGTTGAGTACACAACTGTTTTCTTCACATTTTATTTCACTCAAACCTCAATAAAGATGTTGATTTGTGTTTGTGAGCTGTTTCGATGTCTTCCTGCTTTGATGCTTGGTTGTCTAGTTTTCTGTCTCTTTCTTGTACATGTATTCGTACACATACGTTCACATACAAATACACACGCGCACACATACACATACATGCATGCACGCACACACATGTGCACACACACACACACACACACTGTGCACGCGTGCACACACATACACACACACACTGTGCGCATGCACGCACACACGCATGCACACACACACACACACACACGCATGCACACACACACACACACACACACACACATACAGAGGTACACTTAACTCACACACCAAAGTTATTTCACTTTGGCAGCAGTGATCTGACAGATTGCAAACTAACGAGTAACAAGAAAAACACAAAGTAGTATCAGAATGCATATTTAATATAACAAAGCAAGACGTGCAAATTTTCGGCCATCTGGCTTTTGTCAAGTGTATACAAAAAACATCAAAGAATACATACACAACACACAAAACAAATATAAAATGCACGACACACAAAGAACAAATGCACAATACACGTAACAGAACAAAGACAACACACAAAACAAAGAAGAAATGCACAACACAAAATATGAAAGAATAAATGCACAGCACACAAAACACCAAAGAACAAATGCACAACACAAAATACAAAAGAACAAATGCACAACATACAAAACACCAAAGAAATGTACAACACAAAACATCAAAGAACAAATGCACAATACACAATATGTATAAGAATACACAACACACAAAACACCAAAGAACAAATACACAAAGCATCAGAGAATAAATGCACAATATGCAAAACATCAATGAACAAATGTACAATATGCAAAACATCAAAGAACAAACGGACAACACTCAAAACAACAAAGATCTAATGCACAACACACAAAACAACAAAGATCTAATGCACAACAGACAAAACATCAAAGATCTAATGCACAACAGACAAAACGTCAAAGATCTAACGCACAACACACAAAACATCAAATATCTAATGCACAACACACAAAACATCAAAGATCTAATGCACAACACGCAAAACATCAAAGATCTAATGCACAACACACAAAACATCAAAGATCTAATGCACAACACGCAAAACATCAAAGATCTAATGCACAACACACAAAACAACAAAGATCTAATGCACAACACACAAAACAACAGATCTAATGCACAACACACAAAACATCAAAGATCTAATGCACAACACACAAAACATCAAATATCTAATGCACAACAGACAAAACATCAAAGATCTAATGCACAACACACAAAACATCAAAGATCTGATGCACAACACACAAAACATCAAAGATCTAATGCACCACACACAAAACGTCAAAGATCTAATGCACAACACACAAAACACCAAAGATCTAATGCACAACACACAAAACATCAAAGAGTAAAATAATGCAGAAAAAACACTAGACAACTTCCGTCATGTGGCATTGAGTATGCCTACCAAATTGCTTGTTCTGTTTTTCTTTCCGTCTCTGTCTCCTACACCCTCCCTTAATTTTGATTGTTATTTTTTTCTTTCCCACAAGAGATGTAGGCTACAATGTGAAATCTAGTTTGTTTTTTACTTTTAATTTTTGTTGTTGTCTTCACACGAGACCCTTCTCCCTATGGGGATGCCAGGGACTTTTTCAGTATGAATGGTATCCCCATCTTCTGGAAATTCTGTGCTAGAAATTTCCTCTTTTCTGTTACTTTCTTTGTTTCTGCCTTCTTTCTTTGCTTTCTGTCATTTCTTCTTATCATTTTTTGCGTTGCAGGTCCATTCACCTGTATGTGTTTCATAAAGTCTTATGTACTTTCTCTTAGGAGTGATAATTGGGTACATGTATTGTATGTATTTTTGGCTCTAGGGAAATGTGCTATGCGGAAGCAATTTTAGGGAACTTAGGCCCGTTTTTATACATAATTATCGTAATGTCTTCAGTTGTGTTTAAAACTTGTATTCAGGTGTTTTTTAAATCCCCTGTGTGATAAATTGTGTGGGGTGGTCAACGTCAAGGAGCATCTCCTTAGATTATGCGTGCGAATGCATTGATATGTGTACTTTATTTCTCTTTTCTTTTTCTTCTCCAGTTTGAGTATTGTGTGTATGTTTTGAAATGGTTATAGCCTATGCAGTCAGCTGGACTTGAAACAGTAACATCATCATCATCATCTTATTGTGCCCTGCCACATTGCATTGGTGATCATGACCCTGCATAGATGGCCACAGGGAAAGACCAGCTAGCTACTTGGAAAGACAGCAAACTTGGAATCCCTTTTGGGGCATGTCAGACCTTGCTGAACAGCAAAATGGGCTCTGTCTGGAACATTATGTTTGGCCACTTTCGTGGCCATTAAACAGCCCCTGTGGTTGAAATAAGGCAACATTGGGAGCTTCTGACTGCAAACTGTTGAGACTATATATATGGGAAAGGAGCTGGCAGCTATGTGAGCTGGTGGAAGGGCGGGCTGCTCTGAGAGAGAGATGAAGACCAGAGTGGGGTGAGAGAAGGCTCTTCCATTCTTTCTTTGTCTGGAGGCTAAGCTGGATCTGTTTGATGAGCGTTGTGTGACTATGTCCCGAGGTTTGTCATCTCCCCACCTTTCATTCAGTTTGTAAACGAGGTAACTGATGTCTGTATCACAGGGTCCCCCTCAGACCGTATTGTTAGACGGGTATAAAATGAGACGTGGGATTACATACCTCTAAGATAGGTTGGAAGGTCTCTGGCTGGGTGGCAATCGAATGGGTGAATTCATAGTGATTGATTTTCTGGCTTTTATACAGTGCGTTTCTGTTGTTTCTGTCACAAAACCTTCCCATCTGTCTTTCATTGGACGTCGAAATTTGAATAACTAACCTGTCTTTCATTGGACATCGAAATTTGAGTAACCAAGCAATCTTTGGCACCTGGCGGCCCTGGCTGTTATTCAACCCTCTGGACTTTTCGCTTGGACGTTGGTATGTGTTGAAACCTTTTGTGTACTAGATAACCTACCCTCTATAGTTGGATAAGACCAATGTGAGCGTTAGATCCTGCTCGGTGGAAAATGTTGAGTAACCAGTTAATTCATGGATGGCGTGCTCTTCATTACGCAAACCTTACGTCATCGTGTAACGATACGGTCTGAGGGGGACTAGGTCGGTGGAAAATGTTGAGTAACCAGTCTAATCATGGATGGCGTGATCATTATGCAAACCTTACTTACCCGTCTAACAATACGGTCTGAGGGGGACCCTGTGATAATATGTATAACAAGAAGGAGTTGGTTCTCTACTTAGAAGTCACACACACAACAAGGAAGGAGAGTGACGAGAAGAAATGCACTAACCATGCTAGACATGATTCTCATAAGCAGTCCACACATAAATTAATAACTACGACGTATTTATTTAATCCATCAACTTCAGCATAAACGTGATTCACCATTCCTACTGTCCTGGGTCCTAATATTCCTAAAATCCTAAGATGCACTACAAATCCTCAGAACTTGCATATCACTAGAATGCCGAAAACTTTCTTATGTCCTACTCTACTCTTTGCTTTGTGGAAAATCAAACATACTACCTACTTCTATCCCTACCCTAACTAAGATATAAAATGAGACGTGGGATTACATACCTCTAAGATAGGTTGGAAGGTCTCTGGCTGGGTGGCAATCGAATGGGTGAATTCATAGTGATTGACTTTCTGGCTTTTATACAGTGCGTTTCTGTTGTTTCTGTCACAAAACCTTCCCATCTGTCTTTCATTGGACATCGAAATTTGAATAACTAACCTGTCTTTTATTGGACATCGAAATTTGAATAATCAAGCAATCTTTGGCACCTGGCGGCTCTGGCTGTTATTCAACCCTCTGGACTTTTCGCTTGGACGTTGGTATGTGCTGAAACCTTTTGTGTACTAGATAACCTACCCTCTATAGTTGGATAAGACCAATGTGAGCGTTAGATCCTGCTCGGTGGAAAATGTTGAGTAACCAGTTAATTCATGGATGGCGTGCTCTTCATTACGCAAACCTTACATCACCGTGTAACGATATGGTCTGAGGGGGACTAGGTCGGTGGAAAATGTTGAGTAACCAGTCTAATCATGGATGGCATGATCATTACGCAAACCTTACTTACCCGTCTAACAATACGGTCTGAGGGGGACCCTGTGATATCTGGGTCTGGAATGGGTCATGCAACGCATGGACAGCCCCCTTTGTTTGATGAAATGGCTATTGAGTGACGTCAGGAACTTGGGAGGTGATTGTCTGGAGCGTGGTGAGGCATTGGTGCTCTAGGTCCCATCCCCACTCCAGTGGTGTGTCTTGTTAACTTGGTTCTATACCACATCATCCAAATATGCAAAACCGTCACACACAAAATCACAGGAACAACAAAAATCTATTCGTTACCGACAGCAAAGAAGAAAATCACAACAACGTTTGCTGTCATTTGAGAAAGATGGAAGGACAGACTCGGGCAAAAAATGAAAATAGGAAGGTGGAGGGGGGCATGAACATGACTTCTGAAACACTATGTGACAACACCAGAACGATTGGAGTATTAAGATGAGCAGCAAAGAGGCCAATTTTTATATTGCAGGTTGGGTACATGAGAGTTTGAGTCCACTGCTTTATCAACAGGTCAGTCAGCCTTATGTACGTGAATGCATTGATATGTCTTCTTAATTTTCTCATCCTTTTTTTTTTCCTGTTACTGTTATAGCCCTGGTATGGCTCTACACAGTTGGGTGGACTTTTAACAAAAATGATAATAACAAAGTCAGCCAACCTGCAAAATCACGCCTAACTAGGAGCAGTGCACAAGCATATGCTATTTGAATTTATATTAAAGAAATAAAGGTTATATCACCAAAGAAGTATAATATCAACAACAACAACAACAATAGTAATAATAATAATGATAATTCCCACAAATGCACCATTCTTTTGAAAAGACAGATTGATAGGAAACAAATGAGCGTATGTCAAAAAGGTTAAAATGGATTGAAAATTGAAAAGAGACATGCAAAAAAAAAAAAAAAAAAAATTAATGACAATGATACTTTAATAAAAAAAACAAAAAAACAAAACAAAACAACAACAACAACAAAACAACAACTAGAACCTATAAGTCTAAAAATTGTTTTCCTCAAATAAAGCATCAATGTGTCTATATCATTACAGCTCCAAAGGAGGGCTGTCTCCCTTGCAGTGGTATGAAAGGCAGAAAGCCCCAAACAAAAAGATAAAATAGAGACTGTACTCAACAGAATAAACTGTCTGGTCGAAAATACATTATAAAACAAAACAAAACAAAATTTTTTGATTTTTGAAAATGAAAAAGAAAAATAGAAGGTGGACTGCTGAGCATTGCTAAGAGACCCTTCCTAAGAAAAATATCATGGAAAAAAAAAAAAAAAAAAAAAAAAAAAAAAAAAAAGTCGGGCTCGTCCGGGATTTGAACCCGGGACCTCTCGCACCCTAAGCGAGAATCATACCCCTAGACCAACGAGCCAGGTTAAAACTAAACGGAAATTTTCTGTTATTATATTCTGCTGGCAAATAGTCATCGTGACGGAATTTGTTGTCCTTTCTACGGTAGCCTAAACTAATTTACATGTGCAGTTCAGTTAACTGAACCATAGACGTTATAAATATTTATAAATAACAGCCTTGCGGTGAACACCCTTACACTGCTTGCCTACTTTTGATTGGCAGCGCATAGTGACGTCATGTGTAGCCGCCATTTATGAATTGATCGTCTGCTTCACTTTGCGATAGGAAACTCAGCGTGAAGACATTTGTGTTTCAGTCAATGCATTGCATATTAATTTAGCTTGTTAGAAGACACTGCAGGCCTGGTACCTTTCATTTCAGTGCTCTTGGTTTTCTGTGGCAATTACCCCGGACATAGCTCATGGCCAAAGACTAGACTCTACCCTGGGACTGCATGGATCAATGGATGCCTCATCATTATGACACCGTGATACCCGCAGGACATTTGATATCAGCTCCCAAAAAAGGTACAATAGGTGTCCGTTTGGACATATTGACATTGATATCAGCAGAAAATTCAAAATCTGAGCTTTATGATGATATGAGTCTGAATGCCAAGTCTTTCTGCGTTTTGAGCTTATACTAGTTATAGCTATTTAAAGTTACATAATTAATGGAGAACAGCCATTCTGAGAACAGAAAAGCTCAAGTGAATAAAAAGGCCTTAGCAACAGACATTAAGTATTAACCAAATGTAATTAGATTTTGTAGATATATTCCATGCATCCTTTGTCACATATACACACAGTTTAAGCGTATGTTTACAGCATAATTATGCTTAAGAATTTTGTATTGGAAATTGACTTACTTGCCGAAAAAGTGAAACAAACGCAGGGAGGCTTACAAAATAATACAATTTACATTTGACACATAAGTTTCCACTAATTCTATTATCATCCCATGTGTTCAGCACTCTTGATGAAATCTAAAAGTGAATGAAAAACATTGTATTTAGAAGAAATAATACAACTATCTGAATATCTTTCCAATGATTTAGCATTTTAAAAAAAAAACGAAAAAGGACACAGAACTTGTCACAATTTCGTGTGTCCAGACATGATGAGTTTGTTAAAAAGACTTGTTTGTTAATGCTTGAGCACAATTCATCTGTGATTCATTGATTGTCTGGATTCCTACAGTTCAGTTTTCATGATTTTCACACACAC
Organism: Monoplex corrugatus; assembly: GCA_030674185.1. Classification (NCBI taxonomy): domain Eukaryota; kingdom Metazoa; phylum Mollusca; class Gastropoda; order Littorinimorpha; family Ranellidae; genus Monoplex; species Monoplex corrugatus. Next base: position 29,546,345 of record CM060309.1, read on the forward strand.
GTACATACACATGCATGTGCGCGTGCGCGCGCACACATACATTTGCTCACATAATTTGCCAGTAACAATATTCGTTATTCTAAGTGTGTCAGTCTTACTTTTAGTCATCCTGTACACTGAGTTGTAACTTCAACACTTCGTTTAGTAAGGACTGACTGGTGCGTCCTCTCCTCTGGTCAGACTCCAAATGTTCTTCTGGTGCAACTTTAATTTGCTTGCACCTGCTTTTGAAGGCTGCAGTTTTTGTTAGTGTTGGGTAATTTCCGCTCTCGATATCTTGACTTCCAAAGCACCTGTCTGAAGTAATCTCTGTTTTGACATGAACCAATGGAACATCTACAGAGGCCATTTTCTTGCATGCTAGATGGGCGAGGTTTTCACGAATCAAGCTGGGTATGAACGTTTCTTTGTTCTACCCTGCAGCAGGATCTTTCTGGCGAGTAAAGATTGCAATTATGCAAGTTGTCTTTCAGTTTGATGACTACTTTGTCTTTCAATTTTATTGTGAAAGAAGCACTGCACATTGGCTGAAACCTGCTCCGCTTTTACATCCGTATCATAGCACACTTTCTTCTTGGCACTCGCTATCTCGTCACTTTACGTGCGAGTATGCTTGCTTTAAAGAACAGGCCCCAGTATATTTGTTACTGTTGTCACCTTCACCTTCACTTTCATGCATCGAAATCTCTTTGTTGATCAGTCACAGTTTAATCTTCTTATTCTCTAGATCATTTAAAAAAAATCACTTATGAACTGCTGTAATTTACCCGTGTCTGTCGAAAGTGTTGCAGCAATGATACTTTCTCTTTCACGGCACTATCCATTTTGCTTTTACTCCTGTCAGTTATCTCCCTTGCTGTAACTTTAAACCAGTTCCACTAAAAGCGAATGCGATTGTTTCAAAAACACAAAACAAAACAAAAACAAAAACAAACTAAATGCCTGATGCTCTGCAGTCTGATAGATCTAAATTTTAGAGGGACTTCACCATGTAGGCTTACGTCTATCATGTAATCATGTGAGATAATGGTAGCATCTTGGTTGATCAAGATCAATCCTGTTGAGAGCAGCGTCTTGAGTGGCACAGCAGTCCAATCCTTGCTTGACAGTCTCTTCCACGGGTATTGCAGACAAAATGGATTTTGGATCGAAGACCTGAGTCTCTGCCTCTTGTGTTGTCTTCTGTCCTTAAACTGTTGGTTATCCTTTTCCTCACCCCTTTTGATATTTATTGAACAGTGTGACATCAGTGACATCGGCATCCCCACGGGGGAGGGGTGTGTGTTAGACCTGATATGACTTAAGTAGTCGCCGGGGCTATAAACGATATGATCTTAAAGGAAGGTTCAGTGTGCTCCCGGAGCAAGGGAGGATCATTTCATTCTGTGCAGAACTCGTCAGACTTGTTGCCTGAAATAGCAGCCGGGGAGGAACATAACGTAACACACTTGTGCTATCCCAAGCAGCAAGTCAGATCGACAGATCACTCTCCGAGGGCCGCATATGACGTTACTCTCTTCCCTGTTCTCCTCCGCCTCCTCTTCTTTTTCAATCCCTTTGAAAAACAGGAACATTGTTTCTGATCGACTAGAGTGTGTGTGTGCAAGCGTGTGCGTGGATGTGTGAGTGCGTGCATATATGTGTGCTTGTGTGTGTGTGTGTGTGTGTGTGTGTGTGTGTGTGTGTGTGTGTGTGTGTGTGTGAGAGAGAGAGAGAGGAGAGAGATTTTCTCTTTTGGGACGGAATTTTACCAAATTAAATCAAATTTGTGGACGTTGAAGTGTCGCAAATGCATAAGTTTGGAAGTTATGGCACCTAGATCAACGTCACATATACCAAAAAAACCAAAACAATAACAACAAAAAACAACAAACAAAAAACTGCACACAACAGCACCTTTTGAGAAATATGTGTGAACAGCACTTTCTCGGAAACTTCTGAGAGGAAACTATTGTTTTCACTGTCGGTAGTCTACCAGTCTCCTCGCTTCATATCAAGTTTTATTTCATCTGATGACCTTGAAGTACAAAATCAGGATTTTCTGTAATAACTTTAGTTTAAAAAGAGACTGTTCGATTGGCTTCACAATCTTAATTTAACAAAAAAAATTTCGGTACCTGCCTCAAAAATGATTTTTCCTGTGGTTTGAACTGATACAGAAGACGGTTAATTCTGTCATAAAGTAAGGTTTATTTGTTTGTCAAGGTTGTAGTTTGTGTCAGGACAGCCAACCAATCGTTATCTTTCATTCTACTATCCTGTTTCAATGTACCCTCAGCAGTCATAAAAATAGTGGGTCTGTATATGATGCATTAAAATCACAGAATTACAGTTTTAGTGGTCAGTTGCCAGGTGGTCACTTCCGTCACTGAACGATCACTTAAACCGTATTATAATCACATACCTGTATCTTTACATGTCTAAGAATATGAGCGTGCTTTCAGTTTCATTACACTGTCCTGCTGACTAATCTGAAGAACGTCTTCAGAGACGTTCCTCCGGATGCAATTTTCCAGTTTTTACAAGAGATCAATAGATTTCACCTGATATGATTTAAAACATATGAGTATGTCATTCTTTAACCATATTTTAGATTTCCAAGGGTAACGGTGAGCATGGTTTTTCAACTGTTGTCATTTTATTTTTTTAACCTGGGTGTCGTTTTTGACGTGGTGTTAGCCCTGCTATGGCTCTAGTAATCGGTTGGGCTATTTATAAGCAGTATGAACCTGTACCCGAACCGGATTTGCCCACCATTTCACAGTTTGAAATACCCGTTTCATAGTTGCTTATCTACTGCAGAAGTTCTAACTACCGATCAGATGGTATCGTGTAATCATTCATGCATGTATACGTTTGTGACCATAAATATTTGTGTATATATGGTTATACATTAATTAATCTTTTGTGCTTGCTTATTAATATGTGTATTCTGATGTATGTGTGTAGGTGTGACAGATTAGTGCTTCTGTACGTATTACACCGTGTCGTAATGCGCAGCGAGTCCAAGCTATTTTGAATAATACCGTATACAAGAATTTTTTTTTAATATTTATTCGTCATCATGAAAATTAATACACAAACCTAATCAGCGTGACGATCCACCGAACCTGCCTTGTGGTTCTGCAGTGTTATCGAGGATAGGTCGCAAAGTGGTCCCAGTTTACCGTCCTTGAACTCGTTGCTGAGCTGTGTATGTCTATACGTGCGCTATTTCTATACAACTGTAATAGTGTAAGTGTGTACATTTGGAATTACTCGACCCCACTTTTACTTAGCCTCAAAGGGTAGAACAGTACTTCACGCGTTTTTTGTAGTTTCATGATAAGTTACCCGTTTCTCTTAGTACTGATTATACACTTGGATCGATCTGTGCGGTGAGGTAGTTCTTCCATACCTTGTTTTGATTTCAAGTGTTTTCATAATGAGATTGCTTTCAACTTTGGCGGGTTCATCATCGTCAAGGACTTGGTTTTGAATTTAAGTGCTTTGTGTTCAGTGGGCTTTGAATTCATTCTTTTGTTTGTTCGTTTGTGTGCTTGTTTGATTTTTAGTGAATTAGATCGACTTGTTTTCAAGTCAAGTGATTTCGCGCTAGTCCTGTCAGGCAAAGGCTGTATGGGACATCACCGTTTTTTACGATAAAATCGATATTATGGCGAAGGTGCCATCGATCCACGTTGACAAGCTGATAGAAATTCCTACTATACACAATGGCACTGTGTGAACGCACCAGCAGGAACTGTGTGCTTATTAGCCTTCATTTACCCATGTACGAAACGCGTCAAAGAACGCTTTTCTGGCTGTCAGTATTAACACAGTGCTCGTATTATTTCCGTTATGCCCCGTTTCGCTCAATCACGTTTCATCCCATCACGTTTTGTCTAATCACGTTTCACCCAGTGCGTCTTTATTCCCACACATCCTTTACATCTTGCCCAAAATCATACTGATTCAATAACAAGGAAATCAGATCAAAAGCAAATGCTGTATTGGTTGTATAGAACACATTACAAAATATAAAGCCATCTTAGTTGTTGTTGTTCATATTCTTTTATCAACAGTTAGGTAACCAGAAACACGCACGCACACACACACACACACAACACACACACACACAAACACACACACACACACAAACACACACACACACACACACACACGCCACGCACGCACACACACACACACACACACACACACCACACACACACACACACACACACACACACACACACACCACACACACACACACACACACACACACACACACACACACACACACACACAACACACACACACACAATCAGAACGCGTATATAATACAACCAGGTAAGACAGGCGCAAATTTTCGGCCAACTGGCCTTTGTCAAGCGTAGACGTAAGATCACAAACGAACAAACACCAAATAGGCTCTAAAAGCAGGTTATTTAATCGATACGTTAGTGTTAGGCTCGCTAAGGCCTAAACTGTAGAGTGACAGAGAAACAGACCCACTTACATTCATACAACAACACAATACTTGAAACGCAAGCTTCCACACAAATTTATTTATTCACACACACGCACACGTTCTCACCCATACAACATTTCAACGTTTCCCCATGGTAAGTCCATTTCCCCAAAATGACAGCCACTTGTTCATGTCAGCTGATTCACACTGTCCACAATTCAGGAGCGTCTTATGAAACACTGCTGATGAAAAAGAACTACTAGTTCACATTGTCCACAGTTCAGAAACGTCTTATGGAGCAAATCACTGCTGACAAAAATGTAGGCGCACAGGAGTTCCGTTGACGAAGATAATAGCGGCCACTATTTCATATCAGCTGAATCACACTGTCCACGATTCAGAAACGTCTTATGGAGCAAAACACTGCTGACGAAAATATAGGCGCACAGAAATTACACTGATGACTGGCAGTCGCAAAGGGATATCAGCAACTGGCAGTTGCACAAAGATATCAGCAACTGGCAGTTGCACAAGGATATCAGCAGCTGGCAGTTGCACAGAGATATCAGCAGCTGATGGCGGCTGGCGGCGCCTCACAGCAATAAGGATGATAACAGAAGAAAAGGAGGGAGGCAGTCTGGAACACAATATTGTTCTTAAGCCACTAACCCAAGACTTATAGTCCATAACCAGACCTCCACAATTTTCGTCCTGCCCTTATGTGAACATTGCAGCGTTTATCATATATATGTAACCTTAACTGATAATAAGCGCAAATGTAAACATATGCATATTTATGAACTATGAGCACATCCAGTTCACACCAGTATATAAAAACATATCTATATAGGTACACGTGAACATGTGGCTCGCGCACACGTATATATGTAGTGGACTGTCTGTGACCAAAAATTTTAGCTTGTGTGTGCGTGTACGCCTGTATATATACGCATTAAGTACAGGTACAAGTGCACTCGCACGCGAGTGCACATGCGTATGTGTGTGCTCATGACGCACACATTTTTGTTAATGACGCACACTGAATTTTACCAAGATGCCTGAATCAAATCAAATCATATGTTTATAGCCCAGCCGACCACACAGGCAATAGCTGAAATCCTAACACGTCTCGGTATTAAGAAATATATTGTAAACCTCAAACTTGTTCTTCGTTGAACACATGCGATAACTTACGTCATGACAACAAAATCGAGTACTCACTTCTGGCACGACGATACATGCACATGAATATGAAATTCCAATTAATTCATATCAACTGTTTAACTAGCTATGAGTATATCGGTGTTTTTTCCATAATATTTCATAGTTAATATTGGTCGATCAATCAACTAAGTCCTGTATCCAACCGTAACATATATTATAATATCCACTGACATCAAAACAGGCAACGAACTGAATGGTGCCACGACTTGGCCCATAAGTTACGGTTTCCTACAATTTTTTTTCGAACAATATTCACAAACACAGTGAAACACAAGCTCTGAGCCCAGAACATGAAAACCGCGTCCCACATGAAAACTGCCTTTTACACAGAAAACTGCCTCCCTAACGCCGAATGCTCCTCACGCGAAAAAAACAAACAAAAACAAACAAACAAATAAACAAACAACAATTAAATCTTTCTTCCTTATCTCGCCAGTCTGCAAAATTGCCATACCAAACTGAATCTTATCCACTCCTGGTACACCAGCTGATCCACAAAGGCCAACTTGTCTTGTCTGGTTGTATTAAATATGTGTTATGATTTTTTTCTTGTTTTTCCTGGTTTCTCTTTGCTTGAACGCGGGCAGTCACACTTGTTTGGATTTCAAGCTTTGGGTACATTTTGTCAGTGTATAATCACATTTATTTTGTGCATGCTAGTCCATTAACTGTGCTGGTCCATTAATTGTACTCTAACCACTCACACAATCCAAGTCACTTACAGTTTTATTGTCAGTTCTTCCTTATACGCTCCGCGACCGTGCAGTATGGGACAGAAACACCGTGTAGGTGAACCATGAGAGAGCATTTAAATGCAACGTTACACTTGGAACGACTCTTTTCCTATCTGCCGATGAGACACAATCCGTCAGGTGAGGGAGATGAAATATTCCTAAGGCTCCTTTTTAAAGATTTTTATCGCTAGTGCCATATTATACACATGTGCGGCAGGCCTTGCAACTCTGCAAAACGAACGAACCAACGATTGTTTTCAGTAAGTGGTAAGAGGTATAGCAGCGAAGAAGGAAATTTTGGCCTTTGGTCTCGAGAAAAATGGGTTTTTACCATTTCACTCCCCAGCAGAACCACAGGTTTGCAACTAGCCGATTCCTCGAGGTTTACTGCAATGGGTTTCCAAATATAGGAACATTATAGCAATTCAGATCTTCATTCAAATGTTTCAAAAACAGGTTTCCCAGTGCTGTAGCGAATGTCTGCACTTCGCATATATTTGAACTGCACACGAAGAAAAAAATGGCTGCTTTTGTTATATTTTTACCTTTCTTCTCCGAAGGTGAAACGATATTGGACAGCGTTTGTTCTTGCCTTGCTGAGTTGAGATTTGGCCTTTAGTCGACGAGACGACTGCACTTTATTGCTGAGGTGCTTTATACTTTATTGCTGTTATTGCTCTGTGTGTGTGTGTGTGTGTGTGTGTGTGTGTGTGTGTGTGTGTGTGTGTGTGTGTGTGTGTGTGTGTGTGTGTGTGTGTGTGTGTAGTCGCAAATGCATAAGTTTGGAAATTAAGATCAAAGTTAAATGGAGCAACAACAAAAAAGTTGCCTTTAATTAACACTTTTTAAATGAAAGTGTGCAAACAACACATTTTCAATAATTTCTAAAATGTTCACAATCTGTTTTCCTTGTTGTGACCGTCTATCATTTTCGTCGCTTCACGTCAAGTTTTATTTCATTTGGCGCTTCTTTAAGATCACAGTGACCTTGAAAAGTACAACGTGTTTATCTTTGGTAATGATTTTTGTGGAGAGAGGGGATTGTTAGAATAGCTTAATTTCCCCCACCCCCCACCCCCTCGTGCGGACGCCAGGGACTTTTCAGTATAAATAGTGTCCCCACCTTCTAGAAATTCTGTGCTTGGAATTTCCTCTTTTCTGTCACTCTTTGTTTCTGCCTTGTTCCTTTGCTTTCTGTCATTTCTTCCTATTATTTTCTGCTTTGCTGGTCCATTCATCTGTATGTGTTCGATAAAGTCTTACGTACTTTCTCTTAGGATTGATAATTGGGTACATGTATTAAGTGCATATTTGGCTCTAGGGAGGTGAGATATGCGTAAGCAATTTTAGGTAATTTATGCCGTGTTTTATATATGTTTTGGTGTCCTTAGGTATGCTTAAATTTGTATTCAGGTGTGTTTTTTGAAAATCCCCTGTGCGATAAATTGGACGGAGTGGTCAACGCCAGGGGCATGTCCTGAGGTTATGTGCGCTAATGTATTGATATGTGTACTTAATTTTCTTTTCTTTTCATTTTTTTTCCTGTTGAAGTTTTGTATGTTCTGAAGCTGTTATAGCCCTAATATAACTCTACGCAGTCGGCTGGACTTTAAACAACATTAACAATAACAATAGCTTGACAGTCTTGATCCTTTGTTTTTTTGTTTTTTGTATTTTCTCTTCGTTTCTCCCCCTATTCTCTCAAGATACTGGTTAAAAAAAATATTGTGAGACTGAGAGCGGAAGGCTTCTTATACGTTGTCATACTATAACATTGACTCATCCCCTTGTAGCTAGATAACAGCTCGGTTTGATTTTCTTCTTCTTCTTCATTATCATCATCATCATCATCATCATCATCATCATCTTCTTCTTCTTCTTCTTCTTCTTCTTCTTCTTCTTCTTCTTCTTCTTCTTCTTCTTCTTCTTCTTCTTCTTCCACTTCTTCGCTTCTTCTTCTTCTTCTTCTTCGCAATTCTTCCCTTTTCTTCTTCGCAATTCTTCTTCTTGCTTCTCATTCTTCTTCTTCGCAATTCTTCTTCTAACTTCTTCCTTCTTCTTCTTCTTCTTCTTCTTCTTCTTCTTCTTCTTCTTCTTCTTCGCAATTCTTCTTCTTCGCAATTCTTCTTCTTCTTCGCAATTCTTCTTCTTCTTCTTCTTCGCAATTCTTCTTCTTCTTCGCAATTCTTCTTCTTCTTCCTTCTTCACAATTCTTCTTCTTCTTCTTCGCAATTCTTCTTCTTCTTCTTCGCAATTCTTCTTCTTCTTCTTCTTCGCAATTCTTCTTCTTCTTCTTCGCAATTCTTCTTCTTCTTCGCAATTCTTCTTCTTCTTCGCAATTCTTCTTCTTCGTAATTCTTCTCCTTCTTCTTCTTCGCAATTCTTCTTCTTCTTCTTCGCAATTCTTCTTCTTCTTCGCAATTCTTCTTCTTCGCAATTCTTCTTCTTCTTCTTCGCAATTCTTCTTCTTCTTCGCAATTCTTCTTCTTCTTCGCAATTCTTCTTCTTCTTCTTCGCAATTCTTCTTCTTCTTCGCAATTCTTCGCAATTCTTCTTCTTCTTCTTCGCAATTCTTCTTCTTCTTCTTCGCAATTCTTCTTCTTCTTCGCAATTCTTCTTCTTCTTCGCAATTCTTCTTCTTCGCAATTCTTCTTCTTCTTCTTCTTCGCAATTCTTCTTCGAATTCTTCTTCTTCTTTCTTCTTCGCAATTCTTTTTCTTCTTCTTCTTCGCAATTCTTCGCAATTCTTCTTCGCAATTCTTCGCAATTCTTCTTCTTCTTCGCAATTCTTCCAATTCTTCTTCTTCTTCTTCGCATTCTTCGCAATTCTTCTTCTTCTTCTGAAACTTCTTCTTCGCAATTCTTCTTCTTCTTCGCAATTTTCTTCTTCTTCTTCTTCTTCTTCTTCTTCTTCTTCTTCTTCTTCTTCTTCGCAATTCTTCTTCTTCTTCGCAATTCTTCTTAGCAATTCTTCTTCTTCGCAATTCTTCTTCGCAATTCTTCTTCTTCTTCTTCTTCTTCGCAATTCTTCTTCTTGTTCTTCTTCTTCTTCTTCTTTCTTCTTCTTCTTCTTTCTTCTTCATTCTTCGCAATTCTTCTTCTTCTTCTTTCTTCTTCATTCTTCGCAATTCTTCTTTCTTCTTCTTCTTCTTTCTTCTTCTTCTTCTTCCTTCTTCTTCCTTCTTCTTTCTTCTTCTTCTTCCTTCTTCTTCTTCTTCTTCTTCTTCTTCTTCTTTCTTCTTCTTCTTTTCTTCTTCTTCTTTTCTTTCTTCTTTCTCTTCTTCTTCTTCTTCTTCTTCTTCTTCTTCTTCTTTCTTCTCTTCTTCTTGGCATTCTTCGCAATTCTTCTTCTTCTTCGCATCTTCCTTCTCTTCCTTCCTCCTCTTTTTTGTTTGTTCTTTCTGATTTTCTTCGTTATTTTCTGATCTTGAAAAAGATCAGAAAATGATATTTTGAATGGCCTGATTATCTGTTCTGTTTGTCTGCTTGCTTGTTTGCTTTTCTTTCTTCGGCACCTTTTCCCTTTCCATCTGACGGTATTTCGTCATTTCTTGCGTGGCTTTGTTTTTGTTTTTGTTTTTGTTTTGTTATTCTCCTAGTTCTTCTCAGCCTTACACTACTTCTTCTTTGTATGTATTGAATTCTTATTGTATTTCTTCATCTGTATACTTGTTTTTAGTACTTGGCAAATATGTTGATTAACGACGGTATGGTCATTATCATTGCTTTCTCCTCTTCTTTTATTTAATTTCTTATATTCATGGTATATGTTTAATTTTTTTTTTTTTTTTGGTGGGAGGGGGCCCGTTCTTTTTCTTCCTGCTTTCTTATGTTGTTGTTCCTTCTTTTTTGTCCTGCAGCGTACACTAAAAGATTGAACGCAAGCTATGTCGGAGGAAACATGGAAGGTGTATTACTGGCCCCCCGACGTCTTGCAGGGTGGGGGAGGCCGCTCCGAGTTCGTCAAGCTGGTCTTGGAGGAGGCTGAAGTGCCTTACACCATGGTGCACGACAAGGTCTTTGAACTCTTCAAGGGAGGGGAGTGGACAGGATACCCTGCCTTTGCCGTACCTGCCATAGAGAAGGCAAGGTTTATTAATCACCATTTGAGTTTGACTCCTTCACCGTATCCACTTGTAGGAAGCTGGCAGATAGGGTGAACGAGCGAAAGGGTTAGGTTTTTGCCTTGCTAGTGTTCTGATGATGCTGGTTGATAGAGTGATGGACTCGGTTAAACTAATTAAAATGATTTTGATATAAAAATGGTCGAGCCATTGTTACAACCTCCCTCTTGTTTGAAAGAATGAACAACTCTTTTTCTATTTACTTCTCTAGAAAGAGAAGTGTGAAAAGATAGCGCGTGTGTGTGTGTGTGCGTGCGTGCGTGCGTGCGTGTGTGCGTGCGTGCGTGCGTGTGTGGTGTGTGTGTGTGTGCAAGATGCATATATTTCAACAGTCTTCAACAATCTTGGAATTTTACGACAGCCATCCAAAGTTTGGTGTTGGCGAGTCTGACTTAAGGTGTTACAAACATTTTGAGTGATTATGTACATTCTGGTATGTAATGGTGATGCCGTTCACACAAATCCCATAATAATTCCTATGACTAGGGGAGGTTTATTTACATGGTTTTAGCGTTTAGCTAACAGCGGTTGAGAATGGTTATACGAACACAAGAATTGCTCAATTCAAAATGGACGATTAGAAGCGAGCAGTGACTGAGAAAAGTCCACTTGAAATTTTGGCTGCTCAGAAGACCATCCAGACTTTGTGTTGTGCAAGGTCACTGTGACTTAGAAAAGTGTCAGATGAAATAAAACTTGACATGAAGCGAGGAAGATGGTACACTATCACATCCTTGAAGACAATTTAAATGTTTTAAAAAGTTTCCGAGAAAGTGCTTTTAACACAAAATGATGCAAATTTTAGGATGTTTTGACCCGTGTGAGCTTGGTTTTGGTGACTTGACTTTTCAAACGTTTGCATTCGAGATTCCTTATGGTCCACACCTTTACCCAGATTTGTTGAACTTCCATCCTTAAACGTCTGAGAAAATTTTGCCAACACAAAGTTGTGAGATGAACGTGCGCGCACGCACACACACGCACATACACACACACACACATACACACACACATACACACACACAAACACGCGCGCGCGTGTGCAGAAGAGGAAGAAGAGAAAAGAACCAGAAAGATATAAAAAAAAAAGAAGAAGAAGAAAGGAAGAAGAAGAAAGAAACATAAAGGAAAGATGAAGATTGATGATGAGAAGAATATTAATCTACGTCCTTTCTTATTAGATAACAACCAACAATAAAAACCAACCTAAACTAAACCAAACAACCGAAAAAACGAGAGGGAAAAAAACTTGGAGTGTGACCGATTCTCATTTTCAAGTTTTTCGAGACAGCGTTTCTGTGATGAAAAAAAAAAGTTCGATATGCATTGACGCCACAAATGTCAGCTAACGGATCATCTGTGATAGTTTGGAGTTTGATCATGGATTCTTTGCACTCAGACATATCCATATACGCTTCACCAAATATACCAACAGTAATCTGGCAGATTCCTTGAATCTCGAAAGATCTTGAAATGGGGAGGAAAATGGGGGTGAAATAGGGCTTGACAAATAATAAACTGAAACTACCAGAATGATCGGAGCAATTCAGTCGGGCCAGCGAACTGGACAGTTTTTATATTACAGACTGGGATTGAACTGAAGACTTCAAAAGTTTAGTTCGAGGCGTTATCAACAGGGCCAACCTCTGCCTTTGGGGGAAAAGGACCAAAACTTATATCATTAAAGAAACTTAAAAAATAAAAACAGCAAATAAATATGGTGTCTATACGATATACCTCACCTCCCTAAAACAGAGGCAATGTGATAATGTTTACCTGTTGGTTTTTTTTTCAATCTCTCATACATTTGTTTTGCAAGCTTTATCGAAAAATGTAATTGTATAATACAGGTGACTTCAGCCTGTCGCAGACAGGTGTGATATGCAGGTACTTGGGCAAGAAGTATGGTCTATACCCCGATACAGAGAAAGATGAGTGGCATGCTGATCAACTGAATACCACCATTCACGACTACATGGCTGAAGGCGAGTGTCTACATGTGTATGTGTGAGTGTGTGTGTGTGCGCGCGCGTGTGTGTGTGCGTGCGTGCAAAGAAAAAATAGAGGAGATAAGAAGAAATTATTATTTGTTGTTTTTGTTTTTCTTATTATCATTACATAAAGATTCTGTCTGTAACAATGTAATTGCAATTATTGGACCAGATGGTCACAGTCTTTACATGTTCTCTCTCTGTCTCTCTCTGTCTCTCTCTCACACACACACACTCACACACACACACACACACACACACACTCACACTCTCACACACACACACAAAACACCCCCCCCCCCACCCACACACACACACACAAACACACCCCCCCCCACACACACACACACACACACACGTACATGCACACAAAACACACAACACACGAAACACACAACACACGCACACACACACAGAGGATGCAGGAAAAAAACCCTGTCAGAACGTATCCTGCCCTTTTCATTCATGCTCCCCCTTCCTTTCGTATGGCGATAGACCACAGTACTGAGCTTGCCGTACTGATCAAGAAAGAATTGTAAGAGGAGTTTAATCTTGTAACTTCGTTGTCTATATTTCTGCAAGAAAGAGCATCAATACTTTTCCTGACGCACAACAACGCACTGATAGTCGTGAAACTGAGATGGAAATCCCGCGTGAACAGGTCAAGAAAGAGGTTAAATGTTAGTTGTTCTATCTTTTTGTACTTTATTTTTTTGTTGGAAAGTAAGTTGCATTGTTCCTGTTATTTTGGTCTCTTTATAAGTGCTGATGCACATGCTCCTCAGGACAGTTCAGTGAGATACTACTTTAAAGTGTTGTTTTAACATTTGATTTGATCTTGCTGTTTGACACTTAAAATATCATAATTATTAGTTAATTGCCCTATCGTTTCAGGTTCTCTTGCTTTCCATGGGAAAGACTGGAATGCGTCCTACTTCTCGCAGGTAGAGGAGACGAAGCCTTATATTGAATCATTTTCAAAGGAACGCATGTTGAAGTTTCTGCACCATTTTGAGCAGGCTCTGAAAGGGAATAAAGGTGGAGACGGGTGAGTAAATATGTATGTGTGTGTAAGTGTATGTGTTTGTATCCGTGTGTGTTTGCGTGTATGAGCGCGCGTGCGAACACGTGCGTCTGAGGATGACGTGCATGCACACGTATCTACGTAGAGGCGTACAAAAGAAAGGGAGATAGTGTGTATCGATGTGGAGGGAGAATGGACGTAGAGAAAAAAATGTATATTTGAAGAGAAGGGTGAGAAAGAGTAATACTATTTCAATAACAAAGGGAAAAGATTCTAGGCCAGGTCGTCGAATGTGTCCTTAAAAATAGTAAAGCCATTCTAGCAGTCTCTCTTTTTATACACAGATTATTACAGATAAGCCAATTTCGTACTTCTCAGTTTCACTGTGACCTTGAAGAAGCATCAGATGAAATACAATTTGATGTGAAGTGAGGACTATAGAAGACTACCACAAAAATAAAAAAATGTAGAAATTTTGTGAGAAGTTCCCAAGAACGTGATGTTCACATACCTTCTTCGAAATGTTTGGGTTATAGGGACTTTTCTTGGTGTGTGTTATTTTGACAAAAGCGCTATGAGTTTGAAACGTATGTATACATTGCAGACTCCTCAACGGTCTGACCCAAACTTCGTAAAGATTCATCCATAAATATTTGAGAAAGTCTTTTTTATGTAGAAAAAAACAAGATGGACGATCCATTCTAAAGAACTTCCCATTTTCTTTGAAAAAAAAAGTTTTCCCAAGTATATTCCTAGAAAGGAATAAGTTTGAAAAGACAGTGTGCGTATGCGAGCACGCACGCGTGTGTATGTGTAAGTGTACGCGCGCACGTGTATGTGTGTATGTGTGTGCGTGCACGCATGCGCGAAAATGTGTACGCATACAGGCGACATGTGAGTGCGTGTGTGTGTGTGCGTATGTCTGTGTCTATGTGCGCACAGACAAGGTGAGGGAGTGGGAATCGCATGCACTTTGTGTTTTCACGTGTATGTTTATTTTCCATAAAAAGAAACGGCAGAATTCGTTCAGGCTGACCAAGTTTTTGATCTGTTCTGTCTGTATTGTAGAAAATCTGATATGCAAAATGTATGACGTCACATGATATTACGAGTTTTCGTTTAAACATGGACGCTATTTTCAGGCTCTAAGAACAGTCGGGGAGTATTTTGTTGATGTGATCATAATTACATGTATTCCTAATTTATTATTGAAAATAATGTGAAAAAACATTCAAGGGTGGCATGATTGTTATTCTTTGGTTACATAACATGTTCATCACAATGGGAGAAATGACTGTAGACATCGGTCGTGTATCTTCGTTACTGATCAACGGCTAAAGGTTTTCTAAATCAGTTTTGCATCATAAATTATAAGAAATAATGAATATCGCTGCCAGTAAATATAAAAATATAATGGAATTTAAATAAATGATTCTTAAGCTGGTAAATAAATAAATAAACAAACAAATAAATAAACAAATAAAGACAAGGATTCAGAAAATGGATCCGTTCAGTTGATCTGAACATAAAGACGTAGGATGGTGACGGCATATCATATTCATCTTTTTACGTTAGGTAGTTGATAAAAGAAAGAAAGGTGACCTGAAAAATAACCCGAGATAAGAAATTTGTTGCTATCAGAAAAGACAATTCATCATACTTGTCAAGATCACTGTGATGTTGAAGAAACGTTCAGTGAAACAAAACTTAATGCATGTGAAGCGAAGACAGAGGTAGCCTGTCACAACCGTACAAACAGAATGTAATATTCTGAGAAGTTCATGAGAACCCAATTTTTTAAGGATCATCTAACTTAGGCAGTTTCCTTTGTGCTCAGTTTATAACTATTTATTTTGCTCAGTGTTTACAATGCTCAGATGATAATGATGAAAATGAGGATGATAACCATGACGCTATGGCGTTCGATCTAGGCTTGAGATGCGTGACAGAGCTTACTCTATGCTTATTATCATAATATATCTTTGCGTCAGCCAGTCTCGAGAGATGCAGACACCTGCAGTATTGGTCAGGAGATTTGAGCCATGCCCTCAGTGACGCATCTGTGAAGTGGATGAGAATCGATTGTGTAGTCCCAGTCTTCCCAAGGAATCCATAGCATGCTTAATTCTGGATTGGAGCCGGCTGAGGCCAAAAAATCCTACAATGATTTTTGACAGGATTGATGGGATTCGACCCCACAACCATCCAGTCAGTAGTCCAATGCGGTAATCACCACACCACAGTGACAGATAAGTTCACACCACCTTCAAAAATTGGAAATTTTGGAACTGTTTTGATTTTTGTAGCCTTGACCTTGGCATCATGACTTCTAAATTTATGTATTCGTGACTCCTTTGGCCCAGGTTTGGTAAAAATTGATTGTTAACAGCCGAAAATCTTGTTAAAAGCATTTTATCTTTCTTTGACGTGAACACGCATATGCATGCACACACACACACACACACACACACACACACACACACACACACACACACACACACACACACACACACACACACACACACCACACACACTCCACACACACACACACCACACCACACACACACACACACACACACACACACACACACAACACACACACACGCATTCACGCATTCACGCACGCACTCACAAGCATGTTTTGATTCGTGACGTTTTGTGTTGTGCTTGGGACTTGGCCTTACTTTGCCAGATTCCTGGTGGGGGACAAACTGACCTATGTTGACCTGGCCTTGCTGCATGTACTGCGTGCCACAGAGAGTCAGTTCCCTGAGGCCTGGGACCAGCTCAACTCCATTCCCAAACTGAAGGCTTTTCAACGGCGCATGATGAGTAGGCCCCGTCTGCATGCCTACTTTCAGTCTGACAGGTGTCGGCCGTTTGGTGGAAACAGTATGATGTAGTTGTGATCGTCGACTTTTTGTGTCCTAGGGTTTTGCTACTGTCTTTTATTTAATTTTTTGAAAGATATGACAGCACTTTATTGCCAAGTTTTATTCGTTCATTGAAAATGACAGGCTTAGCTAACAAATCATGTAGTTCTTTCGATTCTACTTTTGTAATAGAATTCTTTGTATCCTTTAAAACACTAGTCCAGAATTTGTTGTCCTCCAGAGACTTGCTACTGTCTTTTAATTTTTGTTTTGCTATAATATTGTAGTTGTTTGAGGGATTCGTTGTAGCGGACGATTCGTATCTGTTTTTGCCAAATCTATCTGCAATCGGCGTGCAAAATTCTTGATCCCGTGCGCAAAACCTCTATGCTAGGAACGAGGGCGGGGTAGGGGGTGCGATGGAATCTACCAAAGACTGATACTACAGACTGATTGGAGTATTAAGGTGAACGCAAACATGGTAACTACTATGTTGTGTTCTCAAGGCTTGAGATGACATAGCTATCAAAAGAACCAGCCAGCCCACGTGAGTTGTGAGTTTGATTATTGACAGCAAACTGTAGCCGCTAGTTTGTTTTTGTTTTGCTGGGAGTTCTTTCTTTTTCTTTGTATTGTAATACCAGAATTGTGTGTTTTCATATGTTGTATTCTTTTGTTCTGTTCTTAAATACACGTAGCTTTGATTACCAATAAAGATTTTAGTTTCTATCTTTGTAAGCTTTTTGTTTTGTTTTGATTTGTTTTGTTTTGTTTGTTTTGTTTTCATCGAGGAAAAAGTGTGGCTTTGTTGATGAGGGAATGCCTTTACTGCTGTCAGATTTCACTGGTCCATTGCAAATGTTGTTTCTTTCCGATAATGAATTTGCATTATCAAACTAACGATTCAAAGATTTTGAACGAAAATAAAACACTGAGCCATTATACATTAGAACAAATTTGAAACGAAATTATTTTTTAATCATGCAGTATTACAACTGCAATCATTATATAACATTGAACGAAGGCTTTGTGCTGTTTATTGCAAGACATGAACAAAAACAATACAAAACAAGACTCTCCAAAGGTTTAACTCTGTCCGGCTACCACACAGACATTACAACACATCAACTCTACTCCTGAGATGACGAGTTGACAGATAAAATCAGTTTTTATTTACATAAATAGCATACATTAAAACAAAGAAAACGGACAGAAAACAACAAATAATCTAACGCTTTATCCGTTTGATCAAACGGTTAGTCTTCTTCCATATACTGCAAACTGTCAAGTGAACGAATAGGTCTTGTATACTGATTATGAACATTTATTGAAATAAACGTGTTGCGAAAAATATTTGGATAAAGATATATCGCATTAGATCGCATTAGATATCAGAGCAACCACTACGTGGTATCCTTGAATTCTCTTTCACTTAAATTCTAGATAACAGTTTACTCAGATACCAAAATATTTTTTGATAAACAAATCAGTTCATCAAATATAACTACCACCAACTGGTCTCCCTCGTATTTTCCATTTTCGATTGAAATTAAAGAAAATTTTAAAAATACATTACACGTTTAGACACAACTTTCACATATCTCACTCCACAGTACCAGGTACTTCTTCCTTCACAATTTTTGATTCCCATTGCACACGGTAGCATATCTTACTGCACTGTCATTATTATTCAGTTTATGACTTAAGTCTTATTTTCAATCGTTTTCTCCCCAGATTTATGATTTTTGTGTTCCCAACAAGGTGCATTTTATCATTTTTAGTCCGTATATCAGTCTATGAATTTTACGTTTTTATTTTGATCATATTTCCCCTACGGCACGTTTTAAATTTCCAGTTCGTATTCCCGTTTATGATTTTCATGGTTTTATTTTTGTTATTTGTTTAGGTTTTTATGACTGGCGATGTGGTGTATTTCATAATTTTCAGTCTACATATCAGTTTATGATTTTTGCCTTTTATTTTCTCTTTTTTTCTCTCACGAGTTTATGCTTTTATGACTCAACGCACAATACGTTTTATAATTTTCAATTTATATTCCAGTTTATGATTTTTTTACTGTTTTATTTTTATCCTTGGCTTTTTTAAAAGAAAAATCTCTATCCTTTCTTGGTTCTTCTTCCGGCTATCCACACGGGTGACAAGACAAACAAATAAACGTTACTACTATCACACTTGACACAGAAAACTTTGGTTTGCCCTAAAAAGCGTTGCCCACCGCTAAACTCATGATGCTGGACCCTGCAGCCAGTTCTTTCACAGACATCCAGCAAAACGCGGATTAAATAACTCCACCCAGTAAGAAACAATCTTAAGATTTTGAAATAGTCTGTTCAGCAGAAACAATTATTTCATTTTCCAAAAGTGTTCACTAGAAAATGTCTATAAGACTTAACTTTTTTTTCATACAGAGCATACGATTCTAGAATGTTGTTACATGCCACTACACAATCATACAAGATTATCTTGCCACAATAATCGTAAAGTTTTGTGGAATATTTATGTAAAATTCACAACAACATGTACATATCACCATTATCTAATTCCTCAAAGCAGTCTCAAAACACTTGATTTTGCTCCTTCATGCCTTCTGCAACAGCCATAATTAACGTTTTATTTGGTAACTGTGGTACATCAAGATCAACAGCAGAATAAAACTGCGTTCGATTGTGTTTACGGCCAGTTGTTGCTAGAAGCTAGTAAAAAAAAACTTCATCCTCTTGGTCCAACAAACTAACAAAAACAAAACAAAACAAACAAACGAAAGCGTGTGCATGCTGCAAATCAAATTTGCCGGCGTTAACCAACTGGTTCTTCGACTAAAAAAAATCATCCTTTTTTCACCTTTTTTTGCCATTTTTTCAAACGGGAACCTTGTTTTTTGTCGACCTGGGAGAAGTTTGAGTCTGTTTGTCAGTTTGCGTATCTGTTTATAAAATATGTTTTCAAGATTTTCTCAGCTGCGGCTGATGCCCTAGATCTCGGAAATCATGAACACAAGGACAGGTTTCATCACAGGAACACCTCAGGGACAACACCAGTGAGAAAAAGGAAAAATGCCAGCCATTAAAATACCTTATACACCAAAACCTGTGGCAGATGAGGAACCAATGGTGGGAGACGAAAGCCGTAGATCTCTGGCTGTGGCTAATGCCAAGGACATGTAGTCATTACATGGTGGCCTATGCACAGTGTAAGGACTAAAAGCTTCTGGCTCAAGACAGATCCGTGCATCTGACCACGACATTCTGCTGACAGAGAAAGCTGACATGTTATCACGCAGAAATGAGTTTTTCACACAGTGGAGAACAGGGAGTTGTCGATATCTGAGGACGCCATTGCAGCACACCCCTGATTACCATTAAAAGAATCTCCAAGCAAACCCGGTTGGGAAGACATCAGGAGTTGATGAGCCTGAAGATATCTACGGGAATAGAGCTGCTATGTTCCTGTAGAAGCCGAAAACCATCTACCAGTCTATATAACAGACGGAATAGGTTCGTCAAGATTTTAAAGATGCTGTGATCGTTCATATTTACATGTATAAGAAGTAGGACGGTAAGGCTTTGTGCGATAATCATCATAGGATATCCCTCTGGTGCATTGTAGGAAAGGTCCTTGCCAGAATCATCCAATCATTCCTGAGTCTCAGTATGGCTTTCATGGTGGAAGATACACGAGTAACATGATGTTTGCTATACTCTAGCTGCATGAAAAGTGTCACAAACAAACCAAAAGTTCCACCTCGTGTTTGTAGATCTGATCAAAGCATTTGATACCTTGACCAGAATGGCATTTGGAAGAAAGTTCAACTGCCCTCAGAAGTTTGTCTCGCTGATTGTTTCCTTCCACAATGGTTTGCTGACAGGGTGCAAGAGAATGACAAAGCTTCCGAATCTTTCACATTGCAGAACAGAGCGAAATGGATTTTGGTTATTGCGTTTATACTCTTCTCCATCATCGTTGTGGCAGTGCTGATTGATGCATGCAGAGACTTTGACAGGGTTGTGTACATCAGGTTCCTCTCAGATGAAAATCTCTTCAACCGTCACAGACTCCAAGCCAGAATCAAAACCATCATGCAAGAATTTCTTTTTGCAGATGACTGCGCACTAACTGCACACTCGCATGAGGACATCCAACGCAACAATGATTTATTTGCTGTGGCCTGCATAGACTTTGACCTTACAGTTAGTCTCAGCTAGACAGAGGCTGTATTTAAGCCAGACTTATCTCTGGCTTCTGGCCGTTCATAACGTCTGATTGATATCATCAACCAGGAGATCAAGAGATTCTACTAGTTGGTCAGTATAGTAAACAGTAATGGATCTCTTGGTACTGAAGTGGCGCTGCGCATCTCCAAGGCTCGTTTTCCCTTCGAAAGATTGACCAAGAGGACGTGGCAAAACCATGGCACCAGGCTCATCACAAAGACTGCTGTGTGCAGAGCAATAGTCTTGCGTGCCCTGCTGTACTGCTGCTAGAGCTGTACTATGTACCAATGGCAAATTCAACAACTGGAACGGTTCCATGAAAGTATAGATTTTCTACTCAAAATAAGCGCCAGTTTCATTTGACTGGACACGTCCATAGAGGACAACCGCAACCTAAAGATGTTTATTGTGGAGAGGAAAGCAAGAATACTAAGGCCAGCGAGACAACAAAATAAATAGATGTATAAATGAATAGATATATGAATCAATATAAGAATATAGTGAATCTCTCCCTTAACATTCTGACCACGACTGTGGCTGAATTTTGCTACTTATTCTTTTAGATCTTTCTGCTGCTTTTAACATCATTGACTACCTATTCTCCTCTCGACTAAAGTATACATGTGGATAACAAGGTGGTGATGTTTATGATTTTTGACATGCCTGTCTGACCACCTTTGTCTAGTCGTGGTATAACTTGCATATGGGGTTCTTCATGGCTCTGTACTTGGACCAGTCGTCTTCACACTGAACACCTCACCACTTGCCAATAGTACATGTATCAGTCAGTATAACATTAAATATGGTTTCTGTGCTGATGTGACTCCCAGCTCCACAACAGGGCGTCTCTTGAAAATCTTTTCAGCTCTTCTTTCTGAAGCCTCTGACTGTTGTGTTGAGTTGAGGTCTAGAACTGTATGATAGGGAATAAGCTACAGATGAATGGAAATAAGACTGGAACAATGTTCATTGACACCACGCCCAAGCCTTTTCCACGCTTGAAGTTTGTTCCATCCAAGTAGGTGGCAATACAATTGTACTTTCTGATTCAGTTAAAAACCTTGGTTTTGTTTTTGATCCACAAGTCTCTATGCAGAAATTCATCACCCAGACCTGTCAGTCAGTCAGTCTTACTGTCAATTGCGATGTTTATACGTGCAACTTCTGTTCGCTGTTCTCTTTCAACTTCAGTAGCATGTAAACTCATGACTTCTCTTATCTTGTCTAGCATTATTGCATCTCTGTGCCCTCTGGGTTGTCTCCTTTTTCTGTTGCATGCTTCTAATGTATTCAGAATTCTGCGGCTCGTCTTGCTTCATTTTCTCCACTGGTTGCCTGTTTCTTAAAGAATTTCACACAAAATCAATGGATTATGCCACAAACGCATCAATAGTACTGGACCTGTTTATCTTTGACACCATCTCCGAAAGTACACCCCTGCCCGACCTCTCTGTTCTGCTTCTGCTACAGCTTGTTGAGAAATTCCTCGATTAACCCTTTGACTCCCTCACCCGGCCCACCAGCATCATGCATGGCCAGCCATGCCAGCAAAACAAAAGCTTAACCCTTTGATTCTATCACCCTATCCACCAGCTTCCTGCAGGAAGCTGATTGACAGAGTGAGGGAGTCAAACAGTTAAGTTTTTGCAGTTGGTGGATAGGGTGTTGGAGTCATAGGGTTAACATATTCCACGCTTGGTCACCGCTCTTTTTCTGAGTCTGGTCCATACAACTGGAATGATCTTTACCTCTCTAATCAACAGTCACGTGCTCTGTCGTCGTTCTAGCCTACCTTGAAGACATGCCTTGTTGTCCAGCGGTGACTTTCCTCTCTACGTGCCCACCCTTGCGTCCACCTCCCCTTCTGGTTCGTGTCTGCATTTTACCCTGGAGTTTTGGCCATTTTGAATGAACACTTTAGAAAATGATGAAAATGCCGCTTTGATTTGATTTTTGTATCCAGACTTGGTGTCTTAAAAAGGGTCCACCACCAGCATCATCATTATTATTATGATTAGTAGTAGTAGTAGTAGTAGCGGTATTGTTGTTATTATTATTATTGTGTGTCTGTTGAGAGAGAGGGTGAGAGAGAATCTGCAATCTCAACGTGTCGATATCGGTGTATCTGAAACCACTCTTTATTTGTTGTCTGACTGAAAACAAGTATCTGGATATGTCAGTCCAAAAGGGAGGCATACCAGGAATGCCTGGATGCTTGGAACATGCCACGTTGATTTGGGATGCCATCCAAAAAGCAAGAACAGAGAAGAGAGACATTGACGTAGTTTGGCTTGATCTGGCGAATGCATATGGATCAGTTCCACACGATATGATCCAGCTGGCTCTTGAAATGTATCACATCCCAGAAAACATCCGAACAATGCTGAGGAAGTATTTCCAAGGGTTCTCAATGCGGTTCTCTACCAAAGAATACACCACGGACTGGATAGACCTAGAGGTGGGCATTGCAATGGGCTGTGCAATCTCTCCCATACTGTTTGTGTTGGCAATGGAAGTCATCTTGAAAGCTGCAATGAAGAGTTCAGGTCCAGTGAATCTGGGAGATGGATACCAGATGCCTCCTCTGAAAGCTTTCATGGATGACACAACAGTCTTGTCCACGGATGAGGAAGAGACACACCAAATCTTAAAGCAGCTGGATGAGCTGGTGGCCTCTTCAAGAATGAGGTTCAAACCTAAGAAATCCCGAAGTCTCTCACTGCGAAAAGGAAAAGTAGCAGATTCAGTCAAATTCATGGTAGCCAACCAAGCCATCCCCACTGTCACAGAAGAGCCAGTAAAAAGTCTCGGAAGATGGTATGATGACTCCCTGAAAGACACACAAAGGGGATGTGAAACCAAGCAAACAGCAGAAGAAGGCCTGAAGAAAATAGATAACTGCGGACTGCCAGGCAAATACAAAGTCTGGTGTCTACAGTTCATGCTGATACCAAAGCTGATGTGGCCACTGCTAATCTATGACATTTGCACCAGCACAGTCGAAGCAATGGAAGCCAAAATCAACAAATACACAAGAAAATGGCTCGGTGTCCCACCTGGTCTCACTGATGTTGCATTCTACTGTCGTCAAGCAATGCTGAAGCTACCTCTGAAATCCATAGTGGAGGAATACAAAGTTGGAAAAGCAAGACTGTTGAGCATGCTGGAGGAATCGGAGGACAATATCGTGAGAGCAGTTCATCCAAAGCTGAGAACTGGCAGAAAGTGGAAAGTCCAAGAGGCTGTAAACAATGCCAAGAGAAACCTCAGCATCAAAGAAATAATTGGACACACGCAAACCAACAGACAGGGACTGGGAGCAACAAAAATGCAGTGGTGGTCCAAAGCCAAAGGGAAGGAAAAAAGAGACATGATCATACAGGAGTTGAAGGAAGAAGAAGATGTCAAAAGAGTGCAGAAGGCAGTCCAGCAAGGTCAACAGGGGCAATGGACCACATGGGACAGTGCACTCCAAAGAAGTCTCAGCTGGAACGATATGTGGCACATGGTTCCTCTAAGGATAAGCTTCCTCCTCAGATCTGTATATGACCTGCTCCCCTCGAATGCAAACTTAGTGAAATGGGGGAAAGCAGACGACCCAGCATGTCCGCTCTGTCAGAAGAAACAAACAGTGGAACATGTCCTAAGCTCTTGCAAAGTAGCGCTAGCCCAAGGAAGGTATACATGGAGGCACAACCAAGTTCTGAAAGTGATCACAGATGTGGTTAGCGAAAAAACCATGACCCCAAACGCACCAATTGCTATGACAACGTTCTACAAAGCAGGAGGGAAACAGGTCTGGCCCGAAAGGGCTATGACAACCAGCACATTGCCAAAGGGTCTTCTGGATGGAGCAGTCGACTGGGAGTGTACAGCAGACCTCCCAGAGTGGAGAAATTACCCAGATGTCATCAGCAAGACAGGCATGAGACCAGACATCGCTCTCCACTCTGACTCCTCGAAACAAGTGATTCTGATAGAACTCACTGTGCCATACGAAAGCAGAATGGAAGAAGCACATATCTACAAGACCGAAAAATACGCCGGTCTTGCCAGCACCCTGAAGAAAGCAGGTCTGCGGGTCAAAATCTTCGCCATAGAGGTCGGGGCAAGAGGGTTTGTGGGCACCTCCGCTTATGATCTCATGAAACAACTCGCCATTTCTGGGAAGAAGAGGACTAGAGCCCTTAAAGCGATGGCAGAGGCAGCAGAAAGGAGCTCAAGCTGGATCTGGGCAAGGAGGAACCAAAAAAGTGAACTTCATAAGGATTAAATTCCCTACAGATGATGTGTGCCCCGTTAGCACATTGGTAAAACCGCGTACCGCAGTTCTGAAGCGCAGAATCGCCCAGGTTCGATCCCCGGCGTGGGAAAAAAAAAAAAAAAAAAAAAAAAAAAAAAAAGACAACAGCAGAAGGGCATCCAGGAGTCATGACCTGGATGTGGCCCGGCCCCCCGAGAGTGTAAGGAATTCAGGGCCGAAACACTTGTCTAAAGGGGGTTACTTCTCTGAAGACCTTCTGTTGTCTAGCTCTACCTAGAGTTTCTTTCTACCTGTGTCTGTTGAGAGAGAGGGTGAGAGAGAATCTGCAATCTCAACGTGTCGATATCGGTGTATCTGAAACCACTCTTTATTTGTTGCCTCCTTGTAACATGATCAAGCTTGATTTTGAACGCAAAATTAACCAAAGCAATACATCAGTCAATCAGATAATTCGTAGACCGTATAAACCGAGAATCGGTACAAGACTCCAACGTCAGATACTGTGAATTTAGTCAAGACATTGCACATCCAAACAAAACTTAACCCAAAATAATTCAAGTAACTCCACAAGTTGTCATTTTAAGAGAAGAGTCGAAGTTAAAAAGACAAGGAAACAAATCAGGATGGATACATAGATAGGCAGATGTATAGATAGACACAGATATACATACATACATACATACATACACATACATACATACATACATACATACATACATACATCCATACATACATACATAGACAGGCTGAGATGGATGAATAGATAAACAGATAGATGGTGATGGAGATGAAACAAGATAAATGGTGATGTAGAGGTAAATCTATAAAAATAAAAAAATAAAAAAGGGGGGGGGGGGGGGGGGGAATGAAAGTTAAAAAAAAAAGAAAGAAGGAAAAATCTTAGCGAGCACGAAAAACAAACATTGCATACACTAACAAAACTCAGCCATGGAGCTTAATGCAACTTTAATTGTGGCAAGCAGCTTCTTGCCGTGAGCTCTGAACAATAAGACTCGGTGTCATCCACATCATGGTAAAAGAGACCACCGTAATACACATCTGTGGCCATCACGGTACAGGCACTCCTCTTCTGCAGATCACGACGCCCAGAATCATGCGTGGCACAAGCAGCTTGCATGTTATTAGGGAAAGCAGAGTCACAGACATCTTTCGTAATAGCGTACTTGGCTCCCTGTGTGATTATAGGTTTTATTAGAACTCGGTAAACACAAACAGGAGACAATAAAAGAGTGCAGTGATAGTCTAGTTGTCTAGCACTGGTAGGAACTACATCTCTAATGACAAGGGAAAATTATGGGAAAATGATGTGGTACAAATTACCCTTATGAAATAATATGAAATACAGATAACAAACTCAATCGTTTTAAAAAAAAGTTTGACAAAATACAAGGTTGAGTCAAAACGTAATGCCTTTTTCTTTAGTACAGGAACAATTACCGACACAGGAACATGTATCATACATCAAAATGAAGCTGGTCCTCTGGGAATCACATCCCTACTTCTCAACATAGTCACCGTTTCTTTCAATAGCAATGTTCCACCTTCGAATAAGGGCATATATCCCTGCCTCGTAAAATTCTGTTGACTGTGTTTGAAGCCACGTCTTCACTGCAGTTTTCACTTCCCCGTCACTGGCATGTTTGCCTCTCAAACCCTCTTTCATGGAGCCGAAGAGATGATAGTCTGAAGGCGCTAAGTCTGTTGAGTATGGAGGATGCGGTAAAGTTGTCCACCCGAATGAGGCGATTGTCTCCCTTGTCCTGATGGTTGTGTGTGGTCGAGCATTGCCATGCAGGAGGACATTATCGATTTGGAAGTTGGGTCTCGCTCGTCGGATTCTTGCTTTGAGCCTCGTCAGGGTCTTAATGTATGCCTCAGAGTTTATTGTTTCTCCTCTTGGCAAGAAATCAACCAGAATGACACCTTGAGCATCCCAAAAGACAGTCGCCATGATTTTTCCAGCTGACTTTTGCGTCTTGAACTTTTTCGTTTTGGTCAGGTAGGGTGGCGCCATTCCATTGACTGCCTCTTTGATTCCGGTTCATAATGGTGAATCCATGTTTCATCACCGAGCCTTCCAAAGAAGGTGTTGTCTCTTTGACTTTGTTCAAGAAGTTCAGTGCAGGCGTTGACCTGTCAGTCTTGCGTTCGGTAGTCAGCTCTCTCGGTACCCAATGGGCACACACTTTGGAAAACCCAAGTGATTCAACAATGTTATAAGCACTTCCATGGCTCACTTCAAGGTTTTCTGCCAACTCCTCAAGAGTTATGCGCCTATCTTCTCTAATCAGAGCATCTGCTTTTGCTTTATTGGCAGGATTCACAGAAGTGGACGGATGGCCAGAACGGGGTTTATTGGCTACGCTCACAGTTCCCACCTTTTCATCATTCAGACGACAGACCCAAATGCAAACATTGCTATAATCTAAAGTATTTTCCTTATACACATTCTGTAATCGTCTGTGAATGTTCACAGGGGTTTCCCCCTCAGCAACAAGGAATTCAATCACTGCTCTGTTTTTGACGCAACTGTAAGGGGGCAGCCATTTTGAATTTTCCTCACGAGTCTACGAACCGGAAACATATCAAACCAGTTGTATGTTATTTGTAGCGCGACTATCTGAATTTCCTGGATGAATAATTGTACGTATGAGACGAGGGTGAGTCAAAAAGTAATGCCTTTTTATTTACATCAGACGAAGTTTTTGATAAAATTACCTGAAATGTTGCTCAGTTACAAATGATTTTAACTGTTACGGATTGAAATATTTTGTTTCCAGAGCTTGATGTACCCCCCTGTCAAACCACGCCTGTGAAGACATCGGGGGCTGATGATACGCCTGCAGATATCTACAATCGATCAGTCAGATAACTTTTGCGCCAACTAAAGACAACACCAATAATCCAAACAAGACACTTTTCCCCAAATCATTTGATTGACTGCACAAACTAAGTCATTTTAAGGAAAGAATCAAAGTTAAAAAGACAAAGAAACAAACCAAGATGGCTCCATAGACAGGCAAATGTATAGACAGATATGTAAATACATAGATACATACATAGGTAGAGATAGATGAATAAATAGACAGATCGATATGGGTGATGGTAATGACAATGACAATAATACTTTATTTTCCAACGGTAAAAGCTATTGGCTAGAAGCCATTTTTCAAACTTGCCGTTGCTGTTTTGTTTACTGCAACAAGTACAGCTCAAGGAAAGATACATGTTGAATACTAAAATTACGATAACATTACAATAACATCAAGAAAACGTACACAGTCAGCACTTAAAAATAGATAGATAGATAGACAGACAGACAGACAGACAGACAGATAGATAGATAGATAGACAGATACATAGATACATAGATGGATAGATAGATGGGTAGTTAGACAGATGAGCAAGTAGATAAATTAATGAATAAATAAATAAATAAATAAAGACAATGTTAATAACATCAGTGATGATGCTGATGATGATTATAATGATGTTAATGATGATAATAATAATAAGAATGATGATGATAGCGATAATGATGATGATAATAATAATAAACAATGGCTAACAGATAGATGAGCAAGCAAGCAAACAAAATAAAACAAACAAAAGTGAACAAAAAGCAATTAAAAAATAAAGAAGAAGCAAGAGAAAAACAAACACGTCATATATTCATCAACAAATCAACGCATATAATACAGAAAAAAATACTGGTTGGCTGTTTGAACTGCTAAAGTATTAACAATCGATTTTTTTTGTAGAAAATATAATTGTGCACACACACACACACACACACACACACACACACACACACACACACACACACACACACACACACACACACACACACACACACACACACACACACACACACACTGACTAGATTAGATGTCATAGGTTGAAAGGCAGCTGACATTACTGTTGCTAACTGAGGTAATCTACGACACTGACATCATGTATTTAAATAAAGTAACTTTGAAGGAGGAGAATGATTGAGTGTTTGTGATATTTTGGGGAAGTGTGTCCCGTATTTGTGCACCAGAAAACGATAAACTACTTTATGTATATCAATTCTTGGACGGATAATTTTGATGGAGAGAGAGGTGGGGGGACAGCAAAAAGTGAATGAAAGAAGGAAAGAAATGACAACAAAGAAAGAAAATAGAACATATGTAATTGAAGAAAAATCAGCCAAGGACTTTATACAACTTTGTCAGCGCAGCGTATAATCACATTTGTTTCGTGCATGCCAGTCCATTAACTGTGCTAGTCCATTAATTGTACTCTAATCACTCACACAATCCAAGTAACTTGTTTACAGTTTTATTATCAGCTCTTTCTTATACGCTCCACGACCATGAAATATGGGACAGAAACACCATGTAGGTGAACTGTGAGAGAGCATTAAATTGAAACGTTACACTTGGAGCGACTCCTTTGCTACCTGCCGACGAGGCACAACCCGTCAGGGGAGGGAGATGAAATATTTCTGAGGCTCATTTTTAAAGATTTTTATCGCTAGTGCTCATATTATACACATAGTGTGGCAGGCCTTGAACTCTGCAAAACGAACGAACCAACGATTCTTTTCACTAAGTGCTCCGCCCCGTTCCCGCCGGTGAGGTAAGTGGAGTGGATTGCACTCATATTTCAGAGTTTATGACGATGATACATGTAGTTAACGAGTTACACGCATGTGCGAAAGGTGGAACCACACGCACCAACGGCATATAAACTGTGCAGTTTATTCATGATCAGCTAGTCTGGTAGGCTTTGCAAAGAGCCTACCATATGCGTCGTTTACTGTGTGTTCAGATATAGGCTCTAAAAGCAGGTTATTTAATCGATCCGTTGGTTCACTGGATAAAGTTGTACGAGTAATAAATATCACTCACAGTGCTGGTAAGTTCGGTTTGGACTATGTATTTTTTTCTTGGTTTGTTGGCGTTTTTGTTTTTGTTTAGCAGTGTGTTTTCCAGTTGCGCGTGTGTACATTGCTCTAATTGTTTGGCCAACAATCTAGTCGTTGTTTTGTTCAAGTCTGCATACTGCATCTTCAGTCACTTGTACTCCTTTTCCAGGGGTGTGCATACTGGATACTTTTGTGTTTCCATAAGCTTCCAAACACTGACATGACTTACAAAGTCTTTAACGTGCGTAGCTGTTTTGTGTGCATATACGCACTAGCGGGGTTCAGATACGAACAGGTCTGCACGTATGTTGACCTGGGAGATCGGGAAAGGAAAGGGGGGAGGGGTGAATCTACATGTAGAGTTTACTCATAAAGCGCTTCCAAGGAAGGATCGAACTCAGACCTTACATTTAGAAGTCCGACATCCACACGTCATGAACAGACACAGAGCATGTATGGGATATTTACTGTCTGTACTAACAGGTTTATTATTTGCTTGAAACGGTTTAAATTCAGATAAGGTCAGATTCTGTTAGTCTAATACATGCATGCATTAACATGTTTTGATGTACAGTAAAGCCTACACGCTAAATGTGTTGTGTCATTCATGAACTCATGAACTGTTAGTGTGTAAAATCTCAAGGATTTTTTTTCGAGCATGCGGCCTACTACGCTCGTATCTACCCGTCTGTGACTAGGTACCTGATCATCTTTAGGTTTAATTAAGAGAGATATAGCAGCAAAGAAGGAAATTTTGGCCTTTGGTCTCGAGAAAAATGGGTTTTTACCATTTCACTCCCCAGCAGAACCACAGGGTTGCTACTAGCCTATTTCTCGAGGTTTGCTGCACTGGGTTTCTAAATATAGGAACATTACAGCAATTCAGATCTTCATTCAAATGTTTCAAAAACAGGTTTCCCAGTGCTGTAGCGAATGTCTGCACTTAGCACATATTTGAACTGCACACGAAGAAAAAATGGCTGCTTTTGTTATATTTTTACCTTTCTTCTCCGAAGGTGAAACGATATTGGACAGCGTTTGTTCTTGCCTTGCTGAGTTGAGATTTGGCCTTTAGTCGACGAGACGACTGCACTTTATTACTGTTGTGTGTGTGTGTGTGTGTGTGTGTGTGTGTGTGTGTGTGTGTGTGTGTGTGTGTGTGTGTGTGTGTGTTGTGTGTGTGTTATCGCACGCGATGTAATATGTAATGGTAGTCTGGGGGTATCCATTATATTGACTGTGGAGATGTACTGATCCATGAATCAAATAATGGATATTTAGATTCTGGATTGTTCCAGGATTATTTGAAAATTGTGGTTTTTTGTTTGTGTGTGTGTGTGTGTGTGTGTGGTGTGCGTGTGCTGTGTGTGTGTGTGTGTGTGTGTGTGTGTGTGTGTGTGTGTGTGTGTGTGTGTGGTGTAGTCGCAAATGCATAAGTTTGGAAATTAAGATCAAAGTTAAATGAAGCAACAACAAAAAAGTGCCTTTAATCAATACTTTTTCAATGAAAGTGTGCAAACAACACAATCTCAATAACCTCTAAAATGTTCAAAATCTGTTTTCTTTGTTGTGACATTGTCGTCGCTTCACGTCAAGTTTTATTTCATTTGGCGCTTCTTTAAGATCACAGTGACCTTGAAAAGTACAACGTGTTTATCTTTGGTAATGATTTTTGTGCAGAGAGGGGATTGTTAGAATAGCTTATTCCCCCCCCCCCTCCTCGTGCGGACGCCAGGGACTCTTTCAGTATAAATAGTGTCCCCACCTTCTAGAAATTCTGTGCTTGGAATTTCCTCTTTTCTGTCACTCTCTTTGTTTCTGCCTTGTTCCTTTGCTTTCTGTCATTTCTTCCTATCATTTTCTGCTTTGCTGGTCCATTCACCTGTACGTGTTCGATAAAGTCTTACGTACTTTCTCTTAGGACTGATAATTGGGTACATGTATTAAGTACATTTTTGGCTCCAGGGAGGTGAAATATGCGTAAGCAATTTTAGGTAATTTATGCCCTATTTTATATGGTGTACTTAGGTATGCTTAAATTTGTATTCAGGTGTGTTTTTTGAAAATCCCCTGTGCGATAAATTGGACGGAGTGGTGAACACCAGGGGCATGTCCTAGGTTATGTGCGCGAATGTATTGATATGTGTACTTGATTTTCTTTTCTTTTCATTTTTTTTCCTACTTGAAGTTTTGTATGTTCTGAAGCTGTTATAGCCCTGATATAGCTCTAAGCATTCGGCTGGGCTTTAAACAACAATAACAATACCAATAGCTTGACAGTCTTCGTCCTTTGGTTTTGGTTTTTTTGTATTTTCTCTTCGTTCCTCCCCATATTCTCCCAAGAAACTGGTTGAAAATAATTTTGTGAGACTAAGAGCGGAAGGCTTCTTATACGTTGTCATGCTATACATTGACTCATCCCCTTGTAGCTAGATAACAGTTCGTTTTGACTTTCTTCATCATCATTCATCATCATCCATCATCATCTTCTTCTTCTTCTCTTCTTCTTCTTCTTCTTCTTCTTTCTTCTTCTTCTTCTTCTTCTTCTTCTTCTTCTTCTTCTTCTTCTTCTTCTTCTTCTTCTTCTTCCTTCTTCTTTCTTTTTTCTTTCTGATTTTCTTCGTTATTTTCCGATATTGAAAAAGATGGTATTTCGGCATTTATTGCTTTGTTATTCACCTAGTTCTTCTCAACCTTACACTACTTCTTTGTGTGTATTGAATTTTTAATGTAGTTCTTAATCTGTATACTTGTTTTTAGTACTTGGCAGATATGTTGATTAACGACGGTATGGTCATTATCATTGCTTTCTCCTCTTCTTTTATTTAATTTCTTATAATCATGGTATATGTTTAATTTTTGTTTCTTCCTGCTTTCTTACGTTGTTGTTCCTTCTTTTTTGTCCTGCAGCGTACAATAAAAGATTGAACGCAAGCGATGTCGGAAGAAGCATGGAAGGTGTATTACTGGCACCCCGACGTCTTGCAGGGTGGGGGAGGCCGCTCCGAGTTCGTCAAGCTGGTCTTGGAGGAGGCTGAAGTGCCCTACACCATGGTGCACGACAAGGTCTTTGAACTCTTCAAGGGAGGAGAGTGGACAAGTTACCCTGCCTTTGCCGTACCTGCCATAGAGAGAGGCAAGGTTTATTAATCACCCTTTGACTCCTTCACCGTATCCACCAGCTGCAATGCCTTAACCCTTTCACTCCCTCATCCTATCCACCAGCTTCTTGCAGGAAGCTGGCAGATAGGGTGAACGAGCGAAAGGGTTAGGTTTTTGCCTTGCTTGTGTTCTGATGATGCTGGTTGATAGAGTGATGGACTCGGTTAAACTAATTAAAATGATTTTAATGCAAAAATAGTCGAGCCATTGTGACAGTCGCTTGTTTGAAAGAAGGAACAACCCCTTTTTCCATTTACTTCTCTAGAAAGAGGTAAGCGTGAAAAGATAGTGTGTGTGTGTGTGCGTGCGTGCGTGCGTGCGTGCGCGCGCTTGCACGCACGCACGCACGCCCAAAAATGTTTGTGTATACATGTGTGATTATGTATGCATGCGTATGTGTGAGTATATGTCCGTGTGCAAGTTTCCATGTTTGCGTATACATGTATAAGGTTAGGGAGGGAGGTATTGCATGCGCTTTTTTTATTTGCAGGTGTTTGTTTTTATTTTCATAGGAAGGAAGAACAGTATTAGAGCACCATGTGCGTGTGTGTGTGTGCAAAATTGTCTTTGCATGTGTGTGTGCAGAAATAAGGTGGGTGAGAGAGGAATGCATGCACTTTGTGTTTGGACATGTGTTCTTTATTTTCATGAGAGGAGAGGACAGTATACGTACAAGTTCACAATATTTTGAAACGATTTTATCTGTGTAGTGTAAATAGTGTTGTGTACAAAAATATGACGTCATTTGTATTGCGTCATCTCATTGATGCATGGGCGGTGTAGTGGGTTATGCTGATTTCATTTTTTTTAAAACGCCTCAGGCCAGCATAGTTAAATAGTACTTGGGTTACATGATGTGTTCGTATGATCATGACAATGGGAGAAATCTCTCTGAAAATCAGTCATGATTATTCCCATTCCTGGATCCACGACTATGGGTTTTTTGTATCAGTATAGATCCACAGAAAAAAATGAATAGCTCTGCCAATAAAAAAAAAAAAAAAGATATGTTTATTTGGTCTTAATAGAGCACATAAAACATGGATGATCAGGCTGTATTTATGTTCTTCCTTTTATGTCATGTACTGATGTAGGTGATAATGAAAATACAGGTGAATTTAAAAATAACCCGATGATAGTGAAACTGTACTCTCTTAGTGGAAGTTATCATTGGGCCAAACAAACCAAATAATATTATATTTGGATCTGAAATCCCGGAGTTATGACAAGATGTATATATTTCAACAATCTTGGAATTTTTAGGAAAGTCATCCATCCAAACTTTGGCGTTGGCGAGTCTGACTCAAGGTGTTACAAACATTTTGAGTGATTATGTACATTCTGGTATGTAATGGTGATGCCGTTCACACAAATCCCATAATAATCCCTATGACTAGGGGAAGTTTATTTACATGGCTTAAGCGTTTAGCTAACAGCGGTTTAGAATGGTTATACGCACGCAAGAACTGCTCAATTCAAACTGGACGATTAGAAACGAGCAGTGACTGAGAAAAGTCCACTTGAAATTTTGGCTGCTCAGAAGACCATCCAGATTTTGTGCTGTGCAAGGTCACTGTGACTTAGATAAGTTAGAAAAGTGTCAGATGAAATAAAACATGACTTGAAGCGAGGAAAAGTGTACACTATCACATCCATGAAGACAATTTAAATGTTTTAAAAAGTTTCCAAGAAAGTGCTTTTAACACGAAATGATGCAAATTTTAGGCTGTTTTGACCTCTGTGATATTGCTATTGGTGACATGACTTTTCAAACGTTTGCATTCGAGATTCCTTATGGTCCACACCTTTACCCAGATTTGGTGAACGTCTACCTTTAAACATTAGAGAAAATTTTGCCAACAGAAACTTGTCAGATAAACACACACTCGTGCGCGCGCGCGCGCACACACACAAACACACGCACACACACACACACGCGCGCGCGCGCGAAAGAACCAGAAAGATGAATAAAAAGAAGAATAAAAAGGAAGAGGAAGAAAGAAAGAAACATAGACAAAGGAAAAGATGAAGATTGATAATGAGAAGAATATTTGTCTACTCCCTTAAAC